>OZ023265.1:97536127-97856127 GCA_964006375.1 Tillus elongatus | reverse complement strand
CACCTTATGACACAAATTATTAAAAAACATTGAAAACTATTTTTATTTATATATATATTTTCGTCATAAATGTATTTTTTTAAATATTTTTATATAATTGTTTGAAAAAATAAATAAATACGAGAATAACACCTTTTTATACATTTTTTGGTATGTATCCAGTTTGAAACAATAATAAAAATTGATATACAATAAAAATAAAAAAATAAATAAATTCTGGTAGGAACATATGACAATTTAACATAAATGCGCTAAATGCAAAAAATAAACTTATTAACAAACAACATAACGGTAGATGAAAAATGGCAATATTTTCACTCGGATAAACAGGTTGTACACATATCCGCCATGTGTTCCTTGCAAGCATAATGTCCGCATTTTACGCAAGCATTTCTTGAGTATTTGTTGCGGTTTCGAGGACAAATATAACATCGTCCGACGTAATTTTTTGATTTCTGCTGAAGAGGGGGGCGGGGTACAAGCGCTTCGAGTCCAAGAAGAATTCGCGCCCGCCTTTTCAGTTCTACTGGCAAAGAGACAATATTTGATCTAGCCTCTATCTGTGGCTTGATGAGTTCCCAAGAGAATTTTTCGATGAAGTCACTTCTGGCAACTTTTTCTAAGGGATGATTTGATTTATGCACGCAAAGGGCGTTTATGCCAGATATATTCAAGAGGTCATAGAATACAACCATTGGCCAACGACGCGAGTTTCTTGCGACGTTATATTTTTCGCATAACTGATCCACCAAGTCTACACCAATTTTAGTTTTATTATATTGGGTTATAATATATGGTTTTTTGGCATCACCTGACTCGGGATCAATTCCATTGTCGTGGTGCATCGAAGACACCAAAATAACTGATTTGTTTTTCTTTGGGCAATACGAGACCATTGTAATATCCCCTTGAAAGCCAAACAGTGAGGTTTTTTCTTCTCTTTTCTTATTAGGCAAGAACTCCAAGGGAATCTCACGTTTATTCTTGCGCATAGTCCCAATATACGTCAACTTTTTTTGGTGTAACAACTTTCTTGTCAGCGGAATACTTGTGAACCAATTATCTCCTGTAATGTTACGATTAGTTCCCTCTATGGGATGTACTAATCGTAGTACAACATCCTCAGCGGAGTTGCTCAATTTATAAGGACCATCTGGCTGGGTTCCCATGTATGTCTCGAGATTGAAGGTATATGAAGTTTTGGCATCGACTAGAGCGAACATCTTTATACCATATTTGGCTGGTTTGTTGGGTATATACTGTTTGAATGAGCAGCGTCCTCTGAAAGCCAGTAATTGTTCGTCTATAGTAAGGTATTCGCTAGCTATGAAGCTGTTTTGAAAATTAGCCAGGAAAATTTCAAAAATTTCCCTAATGGGGGCTAATTTATCTATTTCTCTTCTATCGTTCCTGGTTGTTACGTCATCAAACCTTAGACAGCGGATCAAAAATCTAAATCTCTTTTCACTCATCGCGAGGTAACATGATTCAACTCCGTTGCCTTTGGAATTATCCCATATTTTTTAGCGCTTTTCCTTGAACTTCTCAATGTTCCTATCAAAAACAAAATTCCTATCAAAGCTCTTATTTCCGTTTCATTGGTCGGTCTTGCATCTCGATCTCTTTCGAAATTATTTCTAACTTTTTCAATATATATATTCGTTGAAGTAACTATTATGTGGTCAATTTCAGACATAGCGTTGCCGGCCTCACGTTTTGATCCTGGTAAATGTCTTATTATATTGTGAGCTCGCAAACGCACTTGTGTATTACCACACTGTTTTTTCCACTTACTTATTTTGTCCTTCCCCGTGTAAAATTTACCACCCATAATTTGTTCATCATCAGTATCTGATAAATGTTCCTCATCATCCGATATTAGTTCTAGCTCCGAATCCGTGTCGTGATCGCTTTTTTCCACTACATTTTCATTTTCTGGTTCTTCGTCTTCCTCATCTTGATCTAATGGACTTTCCTCTCCGCTAGATACCTCTTCAAACCATCTTGCCCATACATCTGGATCCCTGCTACTTTCTACGCGCCTTTTCTTTGAGTAAGACATACTTCTCTGAAACAAGTAAATAATATTAGCTATAAAATGATAACCTCAAAATAAAGTCATACGCTAACAATAATTTACACGTTTTAGCAATCAATTATACTTAACTAATCACTATAACTAACCAACAAAATATAATTATTAACACTATGCTGTATATTAATATGCAAAAAGAAGCACCACTTACCTGCTTTGTGCTAAATTATAAAAACAAGAAATTTGGTTCTCCACAAAAAAGTAGCGCCGTTAGGCGCGCGGTCTACGATCGTAGACCAAACCTGTTTAAACTTGCATAACTATCGACACCACTCTATTCCGCTTCAGTTTACACACTGAATCGACAGATCCGCATGTAACAAACGGCTACTCAAAGACGCGCTTGCGTAGTAGATAGTATACTGACATTATAGTCATTTATTTGGGTGTGGTCTACGATTGTAGACCGCGCGCCTAATGTAGGGTTAGTAATAATATACCCGTGGCTATCTAGGTCACCGTAATAATATCTCTCTCTCTCTCTCTCTCTCTCTCTCTCTTTCTCCTATATTAATTGCAAACTGTAGCTATGAATTATGGTTTGTTTAATTACATCAATGCATTATTTGTTTTGATATGTAAAACTAGGGTTTTTACTTAGTAAAAACCCACTGAGCAAGGGAATATTGCATTAACATTGCAGAATCTTTGTCAAAGCAAGTGTAAGTTTGATAGATAACTTGCAGAAAGCTTCCTGCAAGTTTGTTGCAAATGGCAAATCTTCCCCCCAGTGACTTTACATATGCAAGTGTTTCTTTTGTAACTTACTGCAAGTTTACTGTAGTGAGCTGTGTTGTGTATTAAGGTTGGCAATAGACATAGATAGTTGTAGGCAGGGTTGCCAGATGAATTTTTTTATTCCCTAGACTTTTTGCCGAAATTTCCCTATATTTCCCCAACAACCTGGCAACCATATTTCCCCTAGAATTCCTTAGGTACATTCATACATACATATTTTCAATCTTTGGGGTTATCTTTACTGATCGTATCTTGAAGTAACTAGCTATATTTAATGGTAAAACGATCACATTTACAATTTACTATTTACTTCAACGTTTCGGTTTATTCAATTTTTTAAACCATCCTCAGGGAGTGCGACTGTATGTTTGTAACACTGTTTTTAAACTTGTTAGTTTAAAACATACAGTCACTCCCTGAGGATGGTTTGAAAAATTGAATGAACCGAAACGTTGGAGTAAACATTAAATTGTTTCAATGAAAATGTGATCGTTTTACCATTAAACGTAGCTAATTTTCAATATTAGATAATATTTACATTGTTTGCAATATTTCGGTAGGAGTATTAACAAATGCGAATAGTTTTCTTAATATAATGTATTTATTCAACACAATAAATAAATATATAGAATAACGTAGATAACATTTGTTTTTGTGAATTAAAATACATAGGTATTTATACGTCTACACTTGAAAGTGGCAGACTAAATAAACAAAAGACAAAATTAGACAGGGTCGGAAACATAGGCGAATCATCACCAGTTTTAAGTTTTCCAATTTTTACCCAAAACTCCTGTACATCAGTTAAATGTTTGAATTTATTTAAATCCAGATTTCTCAAGCCACGCCATTCTCTATCAATGTCATTTAATATATTAGCTGTCAAGTTAGGAAAAGGAAGACTAAATGCCCTAAAGAAATATGTTTGTTCGAGATTACTTCATCTCTTTCTGAAATCAAATAATTGAACTTCACTTAATCTATGTTCATTATTACTTATAGCACCTGTTACATAGATGTCTAAATAAATACTTTCTATTTGTACAAAATAATGAGGATTTTTGTATTCATTTTCAATCAAAGTTGTATCCAAATATTCCTTTTTTAAGTAACAATCCAAAAGTGTTCTTAAAACATTTTCAACGTTCCTACCGTAAAAAATCACCTCATGTGATTCCACGTCACTGAGGGGGAATCACATGAACATTATTGAGTGATTCCCCGATTTTGATGCTTTCTGAGTCCACGTCACGGACGGGGAATCCCTGAATATGTTTAGTGATTCCCCGATTTTTATGCTTTCATAGTCCACGTCACTCATGGGGAACCACATGAACATTTTTTAGTGATTCCCCGATTTTTATGCTTTTCCGAGCGGATTGTTGATGCAATTGATTGTAAAATTTATGAAATTGTTTGTTTTCGTTTTTTTTTCATTTTGTTATTTCAAATTTTCTTACAGATATTAAGATTTCCCTAGACTTTATATAGAATTGAATAAAACTCCCTATTTCCTTAAGCGGGCTCTGAATTACCTAGGTATAGGGAAATTTCCCTAGGTCTGGCAGCCCAGGTTGTAGGTTCTAGTTCTTAAGTGACAGTTATAAGAATATGGTTGTTGAGTTAGTAGGTTGTAGCAGCTGCTGTATAATATGTACTCAGTAATTAAATAGTTTAATCAGTGTCGTAGTTTCTTCTGGTATTAAGCAACCAAGGCAATCAGTCTAAGCGAATACACAACAGTTTGGCGACGAGTCGGGTAGTTCCTATGCTAAATATCGGTGAATAAAGAAAGTATGGTTACGTCAATATTCCACGTGGAGGGATAAGTGCATTAAGCGGGGAATCGAAAAGTGATTCTCGAAGAACACCGGAAGTAGAAGTGACAGAATTGTCAACCTGCGGCAAAAATCGTATGTTCTGTGTACTGGATCAGTCCTGTTAGATATTATTCGCTGGTCCTGTCATTTGTCATATTTTGATATAATCAAAATAAAATGTCGAAATTTGAAGAATATTACGAAGCCGTGGAAGGGCCACGACGAATTTTTTTTATAATTGCCACTTTAATCTGGCAATTAGCGCTAATTGCGACTTTAAACTGGCAATTAGCACTAATTGCGACTTTAAACTGGCAATTATCTATAACTGCCAGTTTAAACTGACAATTAGCCTAATTGTCAGTTTAAACTGACAATTGGCCTAATTGTCAGTTTAAACTGGCATTTATCACTAATTGCGACTTTAAACTGACAATTATGAGAAGGAAAATAAGGAAGTTTTATATCAACTGCTTGAAGTAAAAACCAGATGTGATAGTGTCCTTGTTTATTTATTTAGGTATATGTACTACAGAGTGGGATCAGTGAATATGCAACATAAGTGATGATGATACTAACTCACCATAGATAAATAAAAGTTATATGTTCAGTGTAACTTACTAACCTTACTTCATATATAAACCGCAGCATAAGTATTATGCAAAGAAGAAAGCCACAGTCGACAGATGGGCGATAAAACTCAACTGTTGGCGCCTGGTGAATAGAAATATATACAAAATAGAATCAGCATAGTATATTTGTTTATTATACTGATGCTATGCAATGGGAGCGTTTAAAAATCTACACAGAGCCTCGGTGGTGCAGGGGTAAGAACGTGTACCTCTGAACTAAAGGGCACTGGTTTCGATTTTCAGCTACGGTTCCCCTTTCCCCTTTACCGCACATATTGAAACATTAATATCAACTGAGGTTGTGGCATTGTATTTGAGAAAGCTGAATATCGTTCATGTGCACGTTTAGCCCTTCGGAGAAGGAGAAGTCCGTGCCCATGCGATGTTGGACACGTTAATGATCACTACCCTCTTTACAGAAAGGCAGGGATTTGGGAACATTTTCAGGATTGTGAGGTGAAACTGCTCGCTGGCGTCGGTGATTTGCCATAGTCGCGGATAGACCGACGTTAAAGTACAAAAAAATAATCATAATCGACTCGAATAACTATTCGGTACGCGAACGCAAAATTGTGCCTTTAAAACTGTTTGAACGTCCACTTCCACTGTCGTTTAATAACTGTTCTAAGCTACTAACTGCACGAGCAAACGTTCTGGCAGCTTTTCACGCACCAGGTCGAGAGTTTGTGCATAGATAAAGGTTATTGGTGCATTTTAAAAAACCGTTTTCATTTCTAAACTACGAAGCCGTGGAAGGGCCACGACGAATTTTTTTTATAATTGCCACTTTAATCTGGCAATTAGCGCTAATTGCGACTTTAAACTGGCAATTAGCACTAATTGCGACTTTAAACTGGCAATTATCTATAATTGCCAGTTTAAACTGACAATTAGCCTAATTGCCAGTTTAAACTGGCATTTAGCACTAATTGCGACTTTAAACTGACAATTATGAGAAGGAAAATAAGGAAGTTTTATATCAGCTGCTTGAAGTAAAAACCAGATGTGATAGTGTCCTTGTTTATTTATTTAGGTATATGCACTACCGAGTGGGATCAGCGAATATACAACATAAGTGATGATGATACTAACACACCATAGATAAATAAAAGTTATATGTTCGGTGTAACTTACTAACCTTACTTCATATATAAACCACGGCATAAGTATTATGCACAGAAGAAAGCCACAGTCGACAGATGGGCGATAAAACTCAACTGATGGCGCCTGGTGAATAGAAATATATACAAAATAGAATCAGCATAGCATATTTGTTTATTATACTGATATGTAATGGGAGCGTTTAAAAATCTACACAGAGCCTCGGTGGTGCAGGGGTAAGAACGTGTACCTCTGAACTAAAGGGCACTGGCTTCGATTTTCAGCTACGGTTCCCTTTTTCCGCACATACTGAAACATTAATATCAACTGAGGTTGTGGCGTTGTATTTGAGAAAGCTGAATATCGTTCATGTGCACGTGTAGCCCTTCGGAGAAGGAGAAGTCCCGTGCCCATGCGATGTTGGACACGTTAAAGATCACTACCTTCTTTACAGAAAGGCAGGGATTTGGGAACATTTTCAGGATAGTGAGGTGAAACTGCTCGCTGGCGTCGGTGATTTGCCATAGTCGCGGATAGACCGACGTTAAAGTACAAAAAAATAATCATAATCGACTCGAATAACTATTCGGTATGCGAACGCAAAATTGTGCCTTTAAAACTGTTTGACCGTCCACTTAGAGTGTCGTTTAATAACTGTTCTAAGCTACTAACTGCACGAGCAAACGCTCTGGCAGCTTTTCACGCACCAGGTCGAGAGTTTGTGCATAGATAAAGGTTATTGGTGCATTTTAAAAAATCGTTTTCTTTTCTAAACTAACAAAGTTGAATAGCAATTTTTTAATTTAATTATTTAAAATACGAATAGTATATGGTGATAAGTATGATGACACAGATGATATGATGTAACTACTACAATTTCGCAATAAATTGCAATTTTGGAAACTATTGGGACATACTATTATAAATTATGGTTGCTTTAGCGGTAAAACTTAAATATTTATTTAGTTTCTAGTTTATATTATTATTGCAAATCTGCTCAGTAAAAACTTCGGTTCAGTGGAGACACCTTACAAATAAGCGATTTTGTTATATAATTAAAGGCAACAATCATCTTTTTAATGTAGAAAAATAATTATCATAATTATAAAGTAAACCTGCTAAGTTGCTGTTTTACTCTATCGAGAGGTGAGAAGTTACTTATGTTATTTATGCACTGTTTATGTCAATTGAAATTGAGAATTCACAAGACGTTCTAATCCCGGCGATTAAGTGTCATCATCAGATCTTTCGATAAAGACTCAGTTCCGTTGGACCTGGGAGGCATAATTCACTAAGTGAAGATTTGAACCTGTGATGAGCACTGATACGTACATTTTAAGAAACCAAATCACCACAACATATCTTTTTAAAGACCTGACGATCGTTTCAGTAACAAAGTTAGCGTCATCAGAGGACGAAAAATTCTAAACAACATGCAACTAAACATCACCGTTAATGGCGAGTCTTACAGGTAGACCGACACCGAGAGGGAAACGAAATTGCAGGCAAATTTTCTGTGTATTGTACTTTAATTGCCGGACGAGGTTTTTGAACTATCGTAACTTTACCTGCCAAGTTTCGGAATATATATATATATATATATATATATATATATATATATATATATATATATATATATATATATATATATATATATATATATATATATATATATATATATATATGTATGTATATATATATATATATATATATATATATATATATATATATATATATATATATATATATATATATATATATATATATATATATATGTGTGTGTGTGTGTGTGTGTGTGTGTGTTTTCTATATCAGACAGAATGCAAACAAAGGGCTATAAATAAATGGCGGCGCTCGGTTTATGGAACTTTTGTTTTTTGTTGCCTTAGAAATATAAATACTCGTACGCATCTAGCTTCGCTGGTTATCTAACATTTTTGATAAGTTTAAGATTTCTTTATCTATGTGGTGGTATTATCTCAAATATGTTTTGCCGCGCATGACTTGTCTACACTACCGCATCTCAGCTGTGCCAGATGTTCCCTGAATCTGGTCTCAATGGTTCTTTTAGTCTGCCCAACATATTTAAGATTACAATCTTTATTTATCTTTAAGATTATAGTCTTTATCAGATCTCTAGGGCAATCAAAGGTAGTGTTTATATGTAGGTATATACATATATATATATATATATATATATATATATATATATATATATATATATATATATATATATATATATATATATATATATATATATATGTATATATATATATGTGTATATATATATCACATTCCGATTTAAGACATAACATTTTAAATTAGCTTGATAAATTATAGACATTTTAACTTTTCAAGAGTTTAGATAAAAATGTAATGAAACAATTTTCGTTGCAAATTGTTGATGCTCAAATAAATTAGCCTCTAAAAAATTTGGAAAGTTGCAATGTTTTTATTATACATATAATAAATGTATTAAGGTTTGTTGCACTTCCCGAATTCGGGAGCTCTTTTGAAGAGCCAAAAGTGTAGACAAAGAACTATATATCATTGTCCACTTTAGTAATGATAATGTAGGGTTTTATAGGTACAGACTAGGCTTGCACAATCCACTTTCAGTCTCTGAACAGAATCAACTTCTTATTGTGAAACTAGCCATATAATTTATAATAATTATTAATTATATGAACGCATCTGCAATCATAGGTTAGCTCTGCCAGGAGATGAGAGTAGAACAGAATGTTTATCCAGCTATATGTTTAAAAGTGTTATCGAAAATTTTTATTTACAATAGGGTTATTGTCCTTAGTTAACAAATATTCAGTAATTGTGCAACTACATATATTTATGAACTTAACATGAAAAGGAAAATAAAAGAGATTACCTAAATGTAATTCAACATTTTATTAGATCAGTAGTCAACAAGGTATAATAAAACATGTTTTTGTAAACCATCATATACAGTACCTACTTACTGCACCTATGCAAAATAAAAATTTGCAAAAACGTAACACTGCTAAATTTTTTTTTAAAATAACCAATATCTGCTTCTAGCTAAGTAAGGCTAGGTGTATTCTTGCCACAATTAGAACCGTAGACCGGTTTTGCTGTAATTATAGCTCTTCAGTACAGGATACTAATTGTAGCGAAAATACACCTATAAAGTAAAACGGCTATGGTAGCCAGCCTTCCAACACTAAGTGAGTGGTAAGACACGAAGCAACGTGCCGCCAACTAGTTGCAGAACCAAGTAGTATGTTGTCACGCCAGCTCCAAATAACACAAAGTGTTAAAAAATAGAGACTGTATACAACCAACTAACAATTTAGTAAATTGTCAGCCCTCGCCCATTTCTACCCTAATATAGGGACAAAGTATGTAAGGGTAGATGTATTCTCGCCACAATTAGAACTGTAGACCGGTTTCGCTCTAATTAGGGCTCTTCAGTACAGCATACTAATTGTATCGAAAATACACCTATAAAGTAAAACGGCTATGGTAGCCAGATTCCAACACTGAGTGGTAAGACACGAAGCAACGTGCCGCCACCTATTGTTGGAAGGCGGGCTACCATAGCCATTTTACTTTATAGGTGTATTTTCGCTACAATTAGTATGCCGTACTGAAGAGCTCTAATTAGAGCGAAACCGGTCTACGGTTCTAATTGTTGCGAGAATGCATCTAGCCTTACATACTTTGTCCCTATATTACGGTAGAAATGGTCCAGGGCTGACAACTTACTAAATTGTTAGTTGGTTGTATACCGTCTCGATTTTTTAGCACTTTGTGTTATTTGGAGCTGGCCTGACAACATACTACTTAGTTCCTCAATTAGGTGGCGGCACGTTACTTACCACTCACTTAATGTTGGAAGTGGCTACCATAGTCATTATACTTTATAGGTATATTTCCGCTACAATTTGTATGTCATACTGAAGAGATTAGAGCGAAACCGGTCTACGGTTCTAATTGTGGTGAGAATACATCAAGCCTTACATACTTTGTTCCTATATTAGGGTAGAAATGGGCCAGGGCTGACAATTTACTAAATTGTTAGTTGGTTGTATACAGACTTTATTATTTTAACGCTTTGTGTTATTTGGAGCTGGCGTGACAACATACTACTTGGTTCCGCAACTAGGTGGCGGCACGCTGCTTTGTGTCTTACCACTGACTTAGTGCTTCTAGCTGCTTATTAATGAGAGTTGAAGTAACCAACTCCCTAAATGACGACCTGTCTAAAATTCTCAGCTGGAGATCTGCAAATTTGGTTATGTTTAATGCCTCAAAAACGCAGAATTGCCTCTTTTCTAGGAAGAGTGATCTGCAGGGCACGGACGTTCAAGTGGCGAGCAAAATACTGCCCAAAAAATCCACAATCGCTACCTTGGGCATAACTGTTGAAGAGGATCTTCACTAGCACTAGTCTTTCCAATATTGCTAAAACACCAGCAAAAAATCTTGAGTTTCTGCTTCGGACTAAAAGTTTCTTTTTATCAGTGCAGCTTTTGTTGCTGTATAAAGCACATAAACGTTCACAGTGGGAAAATTGTTATGTCTGGGGTGCTGTCCCAAAGACAACCTATTTAGAAAGGATCTGTTCGCCTTATAGGAGATTTATCTATCACAGTCAATCTCGCTTCTCTCGACCACAGGAGAAAGGATGGAGATCGCTGCCTCTTCTTTCGCTATTACTATCGCCCTTGTTAGTACCTTTGCTTGAGACCTCTAATCTGCAAACCCGTTTTAGTCAAAAAGCACATGCTTTTAGTCTCAAATTACCCACCTGTGAACAGTTCATTAAAAATCTTCATTCTTTCCTAGAGCATCTAAGCTTTGGAATGCTCTTCCAGAAGACATATAATCTCCAACTATTCAAGAAGCGAGTAAACATCCAGCTTGTGGCAAAACAGTCAAGTGCCAGATGTCTTAGACACATAGGCCTTTTAGGAATTGTCATAAAAAATGTTTATTTCCTTCAGTTATGTTTGTGTGTTATTATCTTGGTGGTAGTATTGATACTGACAATGTTGCAGCAAACTAATTTGTAACAGTATAGTGTTGTGTAAAAAGGTAGACGAATACCTGGCAATAGTTGGAAAAAACAACCATGTAATGATGCTTAAGGGTGTGAAGCTAGCAATGACTCAATCAGAGCCACCTCAAAATCTGTCACGAAATTTACATTTACAAAAACTGGGAATGTTTATAGCAGGTATTAAAATATGGCACGATACAGAGCCTTTGTCCTTCTCTCCATGAAAATGTGGATAACTGGAAAAGCCTGAAACAACCGTTAAATTTCAGAATTAATTAGTTGCTTATATCTTTATATTTGGAACTTAAGTGGTATATGAAAGTAGCAAATATAATTACTATTTGAGTAAAACGTGGTCGCCTAGGTACTGCACCTTAAAAGTACCACCAATAAAAGTACATTTCGAACCTGTAAAATTTGTAATAAATTCATGATTTACAAAAATCACAGCACGATTTCCATTATTTATGGCCAGAGTACCTGAAAAAAATTTCATTAGTTTTGCAGATTATGCCACGATCAGTTTAAAAAAATTAATAATAATCAGATATATGCTTAGAAGTACTCCTGTATGCATAAACCACAACAAAAATGTTGTGGTTGCAACCTCCAAGAAAAGGACTTAGAATAAATAAGGATGCTAAGTGAGGAAGAAGGCTAAAAGAAAATGTGTAAAAGTCTAGATGCAGCAAGTGCGTTATGGTAGTGAATTTTCATTAAAATGTTTTTAGCAAATATGTGTGTTTTTTTTAAGAAAGCAGGCATCAAATTTAGCTACTAGTATAACCTATATAGTGGAAAGAATGTTCCATGTTGAATTTTTAAATTACCACGAACCTATTGCTATTTTGTTGCTAAAAATATTTTTTTTTCTGTGTTGCTCAATATGTTGTATTGATGCTTCACTTTATGATACTGTGATGTATATACTATACTTGACCAGCAAGTATTGACAGATCTTGTATTGATATTTACGGACATGTTGCTTATTAGCAAAAAGTGGAAATCAGGTGCCAATGTTGGCAGAGCAAACATAATGGCATAATTTTGGTTACATAGTGACAGTGTTAAATATATTTTTATAAATTTTTCTCCATACTGTATGTATAAAATACAGCATATTGATACTTTAGCCAGTATCAGCCAGAGGCTGGTAAACTACTTACAAAAGTAGTTAACTATAAACTTCAATTACCTATAAAGAAAAGCATATTTTACAAAGTAACAGTATAACTCATCACTGCAATAGTTTACACACCATTACACCACTGACAGTGATGAGGCGATGCTTGACAAGCCAATAGTGTGTCTCAACATGCAATTTAATAACTTTATCTTAATACTTAGTTAATTAAAATATTGTAAAATTAATAAAATTACTTTTTAAAAAGGAGTAGTTAAAACTTTTAGAAGTTACAGTACTTACATGTAATTGAAATTGCTAATTAATTACCTTTTTTTAAAAGTAGATCAACTATATTAACTTTCTCATGGAAATTAGTTAAATTAGTAGTTTATTTCATTTTGTAGTTACCTACTGCACAGCTCTGGTGTTAGCCACTACTGCATCACAAATTTTTTCATTTCTAACCTAGTACCAATAGTTCATAGATGTTTTTTTCTCCTGAACACAAACTTCCATGTGGCTAATGACAATTCCGTCGAGGCCATACCATCTTTTTTACCACCACCACCACCACAAACTTCCTTTAATTGTCTCTCTCTAAACTCCAGTGCTTTGGTCTTATACTCTTCCCTTGGGTGGTTGTAGTGAGCTATTATTAATTGAAGTTGATTATCTAGATGAACATCAGCTGGCACCTTCCCGGATCAGCTGGCATCTTATCCCGGTTGCTTTACATCCCAAGTTTCTACTGCTTTTACAAGCCATATATCTAAACAAAACAGGCAAGCAATACTTTCAAAATACAACTAGCCTTATTTTTTAACTTTATCATTACTTAACCTACCTTATTATTATATATACGAATAGAATAAGAATCCATTATGGTGAACTAAACCCTGATTTCTTCTGCGATCCATTTTAGTGGCTATTTAACACATCAAGTAAAACAAACAAAAGGTTCCTACTCCTGAATTAATAAAAATTAAGAAGGTAGTTATTTATTCATTACTCAAATAATTTACCTACTTGAAAAATTAATCAACGTAAATCACAATCGTTTACTTACTTAACCTTAAAACAGAACTGTCAAACTCAAACCATAATATAAACACACTATCACATCTGGTTTTTACTTCAAGCAGTTGATATACAACATCCATTTTTTCCATCTCATAATTGTCAGTTTAAAGTCGCAATTAGCGCTAATTGCCAGTTTAAACTGGCAATTAGACTAATTGTCAGTTTAAACTGGCAATTATAGATAATTGCCAGTTTAAAGTCGCAATTAGCACTAATTGCCAGTTTAAAGTGGCAATTATAGAAAATTTTTGTCGTGGCCCCTCTACGGCTTCGTACTAAACTAACAAAGTTGAATAGCAATTTTCTAATTTAATGATTTTAAATACGAATAGTATATGGTGATAAGTATGATGACACAGATGATATGTTGTAACTACTGCAATTTCGCAATAAATTGCAATTTTGGAAACTATTGGGACATACTATTATAAATTATGGTTGCTTTAGCGGTAAAACTTAAATATTTATTTAGTTTCTAGTTTATATTATTATTGCAAATCTGCTCAGTAAAAACTTCGGTTCAGTGGAGACACCTTACAAATACGCGATTTTGTTATATAATTAAAGGCAACAATCCTCTTTTTAATGTAGAAAAATAATTATCATAATTATAAAGTAAACCTGCTAAGTTGCTGTTTTACTCTATCGAGAGTTGAGAAGTTACTTATGTTATTTATGCACTGTTTATGTCAATTGAAACTGAGAATTCACAAGACGTTCTAATCCCGGCGATTAAGTGTCATCATCACATCTTGCGATAAAGACTCAGTTCAGTTGGACCTGGGAGGCATAATTCACTAAGTGAAGATTGGAACCTGTGATGAGCACTGATACATACATTTTGATAAACCAAATCAGCACAACATATCTTTTTAAAGACCTGACGATCGTTTCAGTAACAAAGTTAACGTCATCAGAGGAGGAAAATTCTAAACTACACGCAACTAAACATCACCGTTAATGCCGAGTCTTATAGGTAGACCGACACCGAGAGGGAAACGAAATTGCAGGCAAATTTTCTGTATATTGTACTTTAATTGCCGGACGAAGTTTTTGAACTATCGTAACTTTACCTGTCAAGTGTCGGAATATATATATATATATATATATATATATATATATATATATATATATATATATATATATATATATATATATATATATATATATATATATTTGTGTGTGTGTGTTTTCTATATCAAAGACAGAATGCAAACAAAGGGCTATAAATAAGTGGCGGCGCTCGGTTTAAGGAACTTTTGTTTTTTGTTGCCTTAGAAATATAAAAACTCTCGTACGCATCTAGCTTCGCTGGTTATCTAACATTTTTGGTAAGTTTCAGATTTCCTTATCTATGTGGTGGTATTATCTCAAATATGTTGTGCCGCGCATGACTTGTCTACACTACCGCATCTCAGCTGTGCCAGATGTTCTCTGAATCTGGTCTCAATGGTTCTTTTAGTCTGCCCAACATATTTAAGATTACAATCTTTATTTATCTTTAAGATTATAGTCTTTATCAGATCTATAAGGCAATCAAATGTAGTGTTTATATGTAGGTGTATATATATATATATATATATATATATATATATATATATATATATATATATATATATATATATATATATATATATATATATATATATATATATATATATATATATAACACATTCTGATTTAAGACATAAAATTTTAAATTAGCTTGATAAATTATAGACATTTTAACTTTTCAAGAGTTTATATAAAAATGTAATGAAACAATTTTCGTTGCAAATTGTTAAAGGTAACTAAAATCATACATGCTCAAATAAATTAGCCTCTAAAAAATTTGGAAAGTTGCAATGTTTTTATTATACATATAATAAATGTATTAGGGTTTGTTGCACTTCCCAAATTCGGGAGCTCTTTTGAAGAGCCAAAAGTGTAGACAAAGAACTATATATCATTGTCCACTTTAGTAATGATAATGTAGGGTTTTATAGGTACAGACTAGGCTTGCACAATCCACTTTCAGTCTCTGAACAGAATCAACTTGTTATTGTGAAACTAGCCATATAATTGATAATTATTATTAATTATATGAACGCTTCTGCAATCATAGGTTAGCTCTGTCAGGAGATGAGAGTAGAACAGAATGTTTATCCAGCTATATGTTTAAAAGTGTTATCGAAAATTTTTATTTACAATAGGGTTATTGTCCTTAGTTAACAAATATATTCAGTAATTGTGCAACTACATATATTTATGAATTTAACAAGAAAAGGAAAATAAAAGAGATTACCTAAATGTAATTCAACATTTTATTAGATCAGTAGTTAACAAGGTATAATAAAACATGTTTTTGTAAACCATCATATACAGTACCTACTTACTGCACCCATGTAAAATAAAAATTTGCAAAAACGTAACACTGCTAAAAAAATAAAGAATAACCAATAGCTGCTTCTAGATAAGTAAGGCTAGATGTATTCTCACCACAATTAGAACCGTAGACCGGTTTCTCTCTAATTAGGGCTCTTCAGTATGGCATACTAATTGTATCGAAAATACAAAAGTAAAACGGCTATGGTAGCCCGCCTTCCAACACTAAGTGAGTGGTAAGACACGAAGCAACGTGCCGCCACTTAGTGTTGGAAGGCGGGCTACCATAGCCGTTTTACTTTATAGGTGTATTTTCGCTACAATTAGTATGCTGTACTGAAGAGCTCTAATTAGAGCGAAACCGGTCTACGGTTCTAATTATGGCGAGAATACATCTAGCCTTACATACTTTGTCCCTATATTACGGTAGAAATGGGCCAGGACTGACAACTTACTAAACTGTTAGTTGGTTGTAATCCGTCTCTATTTTTTAGCACTTTGTGTTATTTGGAGCTGGCGTGACAACATACTACTTGGTTCTGCAACTAGGTGGTGGCACGTTGCTTCGTGTCTTATTACTGACTTGGTGCTTCTAGCTGCTTATTAATGAGAGTTGAAGTAACCAACTCCCTAAATGATGACCTGTCTAAAATTCTCAGCTGGAGAGATATTGCCTCTTTTCTAGGAAGAGTGATCTGCAGGGCACGGACGTTCAAGTGACGGGCAAAATACTACCCAAAAAATCCACAATCTCTACCTTGGGCATAACTGTTGCAGAGGATCTTTACTAGCACTGAAGTCTTTCCAATATTGCTAAAACACCAGCAAAAAATCTTGAGTTTCTGCTTCGGACTAAAAGTTTCTTTTTATCAGTGCAGCTTTTGTTGCTGTATAAAGCACATAAACGTTCACAGTTGGAAAATTGTTATGTCTGGGGTGCTGTCCCAAAGACAACCTTGTCCTTCCTAGATTCTATTTAGAGCGGATCTGTTCGCCTTATAGGAGATTTATCTATCACAGTCAATCTCACTTCTCTCGACCCCAGGAGAAAGGATGGAGATCGCTGCCTCTTCTTTCGCTATTACTATCGCCCTTGGTCATTAGAAATTGCTTCGTTAGTACCTTTGCTTGATACCTCTAATCTGCAAACCCGTTTTAGTCAAAAAGCACACGCTTTTAGTTTCAAATTACCCACCTGTGAACAGTTCATTAAAAATCTTAATTCTTTCCTAGAGCATCTAAGCTTTGGAATGCTCTTCCAGTAGACATATAATCTCCAACTATTCAAGAAGCGAGTAAACACCCAGCTTGTGGCAAAACAATCTAGTGCCAGATGCAGTGGCGGATTTGCAGTCTTGGTCGCCCTAGGCCCCAGACCGTGTAGTAAGTACCAGCCGCCCCCTTCTCAGCACCCATCATATAGACTACATAATGAATTTACTTTATTGGCCGCCCCTAATATCTGGCCGCCCTAGGCCCGGGCCTACTGGACCTTAGGGCAAATCCGCCACTGGCCAGATGTGTTAGACACATAGGCCTTTCATGAATTGTCATAAAAAAATGTTTATTTCCTTCAATTATGTTTGTGTGTTATTATCTTGGTGGTAGTATTGATACTGACAATGTTGCAGCAAACTAATTTGTAACAGTATAGTGTTATGTAAAAAGGTAGATGAATAACAAGCAATAGTTGGAACAAACAACCATGTAATGCTGCTTAAGGGTGTGAAGCTAGCAATGACTCAATCAGAGCCACCTCAAAATCTGTCACGAAATTTACATTTACAAAAACTGGGAATGTTTATAGCAGGTATTAAAATACGGCACAATACAGAGCCTTTGTCCTTCTCTCCATGAAAATGTGTATAACTGGAAAAGCCTGAAACAACAGTTAAATTTCAGAATTAATTAGTTGCTTATATCTTTATATTTGGAACTTAAGTGGTATATGAAAGTAGCAAATATAATTACTATTTGAGTAAAACATGGTCGCCTAGGTACTGCACCTTAAAAGTACCACCAATAAAAGTACATTTCGAACATGTAAAATTTGTAATAAATTCATGATTTACAAAAATCACGGCACAATTTCCATTATTTATGGCCAGAGTACCTGAAAAAAATTTCGTTAGTTTTGCAGATTATGCCACGATCAGTTAAAAAAAAAAATAATAATCAGATATATGCTTAGAAGTACTCCTGTATGCATAAACCACAACAAAAATGTTGTGGTTTCAACCTCCAAGAAAAGGACTTAGAATAAATAAGGATGCTAAGTGAGGAAGAAGGCTAAAAGAAAATGTCTAAAAGTCTGGACGCAGCAAGTGCGTTATGGTAGTGAATTTTCATTAAAATGTTTTTAGCAAATATGTGTGTTTTTTTAAGAAAGCAGGCATCAAATTTGGCTACTAGTATAACCTATATAGTGGAAAGAATGTGCCATGTTGAATTTGTAAATTATCATGAACCTATTGCTATTTTGTTGCTAAAAATATTTTTTTCTGTGATGCTCAATATGTTGTATTGATGCTTCACTTTATGATACTGTGCTGTATATAATATACTTAACCAGCAAGTATTGACAGATCTTGTATTGATATTTACGGACATGTTGCTTATCAGCAAAAAGTGAAATTTAAGTGCCAATGTTGGCAGAGCAAACATAATTGCATAATTTTGGTTACATAGTGATAGTGTTAGATATATTTTTATAAATTTCTCTCCATACTGTATGTATAAAATACAGCATTTGATACTTTAGCCAGTATCAGCCAGAGGCTGGTAAACTACTTACAAAAAGTAGTTAACTATAAACTTCAATTACTTATAAAGAAAAGCATATTTTACAAAGTAACAGTATAACTCATCACTGCAATAGTTTACACACCATTACACCGCTGACAGTGATGAGGCGATGCTTGACAAGCCAAATTGCCAATAGTGTGTCTCAACATGCAATTTAATATCTTTATCTTAATACTTCGTTAATTAAAATATTGTAAAATTAATAAAATTACTTTTTAAAAAGGAGTAGTTAAAACTTTTAGAAGTTACAGTACCTACATGTAATTGAAATTGCTAATTAATTACTTTTTTTTAAAAGTGGATCAACTATATTTACTCTCTCATGGAAAGTAGTTAAATTAGTAGTTTATTTCATTTTGTAGTTACCTACTGCACAGCTCTGGTGTTAGCCGACTACTGCATCACTAATTGAATATTTTTTTCATTTCTAACCTCGTACCAATAGTTCATAGATGTTTTTTCTCCTGGACACAAACTTCCTTTAATTGTCTCTTAAACTCCAGTGCTTTGGTCTTATACTCTTCCTTTGGGTGGTTGTAGTGAGCTATTATTAATTGAAGCTGATTATCTAGATGAACATCAGCTGGCACCTTCCCGGATCAGCTGGCATCTTATCCCGGTTGCTTTACATCCCAAGTTTCACTGCTTTTACAAGCCATATATCTAAACAAAACAGGCAAGCAATTCTTTCAAAATACAACTAGCCTTATTTTGTAACTTTATCATTACTTAACCTACCTTATTTTACCTGATTTCTTCTGCGATCCATTTTAGTGGCTATTTAACACAGCAAGTAAAAACAAACAAAAGGTTCCTACTCCTCAATTAATAAAAATTAAGAATGTAGTTATCTATTCATTACTCAAATAATTTACCTACTTGAAAAATTAATCAACGTAAATCAGAATCGTTTACTTACTTAACCTTAAAACAGAACTGTCAAACTCAAACCATAATATAAACACACTATCACATCTGGTTTTTACTTCAAGCAGTTGATATACAACATCCATTTTTTCCATCTCATAATTGTCAGTTTAAAGTCGCAATTAGCGCTAATTGCCAGTTTAAACTGGCAATTAGACCAATTGTCAGTTTAAACTGGCAATTATAGATAATTGCCAGTTTAAAGTCGCAATTAGCACTAATTGCCAGTTTAAAGTCGCAATTATAGAAAATTTTTGTCGTGGTCCCTCTACGGCTTCGTAGAATATAAGGTCGAAGTGGAAGACTTTGAGGCGTGGGAAGAGAGATTGCAGCAATATTTCGTGGTAAACAATGTGCAAGAGGAAGTCAGAGTAGCCAATTTAATAACCCTGTTGGGTGGGAAAACGTATGGTATCTTGAAAAATGCGTTATTCCCGAGTAAGCCGCTGGAGAAGACGTATAATGAATTGGTGGAAGTATTGAGAAATCAATTTAAGTGTACCAGCAGCATAATTGTGGAGAGGTTCAAGTTTTATAATAGGAAGCAATTAAATTCAGAAAAGGTATCTGAATATGTGTCAGCCCTGAAAGAGTTAGCAGAGTCCTGCAAATTCGATCAATTTTTAAATCAGGCACTGAGAGATAAGCTGGTTTGTGGTGTTCATAATGTAAGTATTCAGAAAAAACTACTAGGTGAACCTGAATCATTAACATTTGAAGAAGCCTGTCTGCTGGCAATAAATGTGGAAGCTGCCGAAACACAAAGCCTCATAGTACAAGGTAGCCTGGAAAATGTTGGGAGATTATCTGAGCAGGGAAGTCAGAACACTGTTACAGTTGGTCAACATTGGAGAAATCAAGGTAATAAGCCCAGCACAAATAGAAATAATAACTGTTTTAGGTGTGGTCGCTCACATAATCCAGACTCCTGTCCAGCGTTGTCTTGGGAGTTTTTCAAGTGCAAAAAGAAGGGGCACATAAGTAACATGTGTCGTAGTCTAGTTAGCAAGAATTCAGCAGTACGAAAAGTGTCATCAGAAGATGGAGCAACCCAAGACAGGGAATGGGACGAGTTGGCATGGTTATGTAAAATTGATAATGGGGATGAAGGCAGTTTAATAGTGAAGGTGCTAATTGAAAATGGGTAATCTTTGAATTTAGGGTGTCACACGGCGCATTCTAAACGGCGCAGTCGAGAAATGGAACAGAATCGTAAATATCACATACAGTGTTGTCAGGTTGTACTTCTTTTCATTGAATAAGATGTAATAAATATTTTTTACACGTAAAGTTTTTTACACATAACATACTTTTAAATAACTCGGCAAACGCAAGAGAACAAAAGGTAAGAATAGTGTCAGCATACGTGCAAAATACCAAACTTTTATCTATTAGCAGCTGAGAAATTGTTTAAAGTATGTAATGTGTAAAAAACTTTACATGTAAATAACTCGGCAAACGCAAGAGAACAAAAGGTAAGAATAGTGTCAGCGTACGTGCGAAATACCAAACTTTTATCTATTAGCAGCTGAGAAATTGTTTAAAGTATGTAATGTGTAAAAAACTTTACATGTAAATAACTTGGCAAACGCAAGAGAACAAGAGGTAAGAATAGTGTCAGCGTACATGCGAAATACCAAACTTTATCTATCAGCTGCTGAGAAATTGTTTAAAGTATGTAATGTGTAAAAAACTTGACATGTCAATAACTCTGTAAAGGCAAGCGAGCAAAAGGTAACATTACTGTCAGCGTGCATGTAAGATACCAAACTTTATATATCAGCAGTCGTTTCATCTCAAACTGTCCACGAGGTCATCAGCATGCAAATTAACAAATTTTTCTTGTGGTTTCTAAGCATGTTTCTGAAAAGTTTTTTCTAAAAGTCTTGACGCAGCAAGTGCATTATGGTAGTGAATTTTGATAGAAATAATCTGGCACAAAATATTTTTTTGAACTTTTTACTTCTAACATAGAAATAAAATTGTTAGTTTATAGTCTACTTCTTATCTCACAAACCTACCTACCAAATTTGGTTACCACAGCTGGTTTATTTTTTGAGAACATTTTTTTCGATAGAAAACAAAATTTTCCCAGATTACCGGTTCCGATTTTTCTGGCTAACGAATTTATCTAAGTCACTTACAAAAGGAAGTCAAATGCCAAACTTTATCGAAATCGGCGTATTATTTTTTTAATTATCGCTGTGATACATATATACATATAAAAATTGAAACTGACCCCGGATATAGGTTCTAGGGGTCCTAGTTCGCGCTCATTATTTTTTTAAATTAAATTCAAAAGTCGGGATCTCCCCAATAGTGGATTTTTTCGAAGAAAATTCACTAAAAAGCGTTCGGGTGGTTCTCTGCAAATTAAACAAATATACACTTAAATGTAACAATATTATGTTTTTTTTTACATTATTTGTAGATGCTGTTGGACCTATTTTTAGATGTATTTGATACAGGCAAAAATATATTAAAAAGTATAAAATATTTATTAGATCTTATTCAATGAAAGAACTACAACCCGACAACACTGCGTGCGGTATTTACGATTCTGTTAGATTTCTTGGCTGCGTCGTTTAGAATGCGCCGTGTGACACCCTAAATTCAAAGATTACCTGAAAATGTATTATTCAATATGGAAGTGGACTCGGGGGCATGTAAAACGGTAATGCATGTTAGAGACTATAAGGGCAAATTAGCAAGTAAGTGTAGTCTGAAACCAGCTTATGTAAAACTAAGAGTAGTCACAGGTCAGCAAGTGAAGGTAATGGGTGAAATAAATGTAAATGTTGCATTCAAAAATGAAGTATATAAATTGCCTGTCATTATCATAAATAGTACAAATTACTTTAACCCGCTATTGGGCAGGGAATTGGCTGTCAGTAATTTGTCCAAAGTGGCAAGACAAACTATGTACAATTGCAGAGGTTGGTCAGCGTGCTATCGATGGTCAGGTGTACTTGAATCTGACTGAGGCCAGGTTGGTACAAGAATTGAAAATTATATTCTGTGGTGTTTTTAGGAACGGGGAATATAGATCTGCCATTGCAAAAGTAAAAGTAAATTTGAAATTAAAAGAAAATCATTGTCCAGTCTTTCACAGGGCTTATGATATGCCTTATGCAGTTAGACCAAAAGTTGAAACTGAAATTAAGAGGCTAGTAAAGTTGGGGGTATTAACCAAAGTAAGTAACAGTAGTTGGGCTAGCCCTATTGTGGTAGTACCAAAAGACAAGGGCGAGACAATTAGGATTTGTGTAGATTTCAAAAAGACAGTTAATCCTTGTTTAGAAGTAGACCATTGCACATTACCGCTACCTAATGACATTTATAATGCTATGAGTGGTAACAAATTCTTCACAGCAGGAGCATATCAGCAGTTAGAAGTTCAGGGTTCTCCGCAAGAGTTATTGACAATTAATACACACTTGGGTCTGTACAGATATTCAAGGTTACCATTCGGGATAAGTTCAGCTCCTGGTATATTTCAGTCATTTATGGATATGTTAGCAGGGCTAAGTAAAACGAGGTGTTATTTAGACGATATAATTATTGCAGGGAATTCCTTAAGGGAGTGTCATAATAATGTGAAAGAAGTCATGAGTCGGTTAAGCAAATACAATGTTAAAATTAATGAGAGCAAGTGTAAGTTCTATAAAAGATCTGTACAGTTTCTAGGCCATGTTATAGAGGAATCAGGTATTAGGCTGTGTGAAAGTAAATTAGAATGCATTAAAAGTACACCTCGTCCGGAAAACGTTACTCAGTTGAGGGCTTATTTAGGGTTACTTAATTACTATTCACAGTTCATTCCAATGCTATCAGTACGTCTAAAACCCTTGTACGAGTTGTGTTCTCAGGGTCGAGAGTATGTCTGGACTGAGGAGTGTGAAGTTTGTTTTCAGTCAAGTAAAGAATGGCTTACGTCAGGGGATGTATTGACACATTATAACCCCAACCTGCCAGTATATGTGACATGCGACAGTAGCTCCTTCGGAGTAGGTGCAGTATTAAGTCACAAGGTAGGAGACACGGAAAAGCCCATATTATTTGCATCAGGTACGTTATCGAAAGCCGAACAAAATTATTCACAGTTGGAAAAAGAAGCTTTAGCTATTATTTTTGCCGTTAAGAAGTTCCATAAATATTTATTTGGTCGGGAATTTACTTTAATTAGTGACCATCGACCACTACAATACATTTTTGGGGAAAATAAGAATATTCCAATTACTGCGGCAGCTCGCATTCAGCGTTGGGCTATTCTATTGTAGGGGTATAATTATTCAATCAGTTACAGGAAAGGAAAACTCATAGGAAATGCGGACGCCCTGTCAAGGTTGCCTGTTAAGGAACCAACAAACGTGTCAGATACAATTAATTCATTTAGTTTGGAAGAATCGGTGCCGCTTAGTCATACAGATATTGCAAAATATTCACGGAAAGATGTGTTGTTTCCAAAGTTATAGAGTTGACCTTAAAAGGGTGGCCTAATTCAGTAAGCAATACTGACTATGTCATACTTCAAGAAAAGGAATTAATTGTCGGTAGAAAACAATTGCCTACTCTGGGGTAATAAGGTTGTGGTACCTCAGGTCTTGCGGAAAAGAGTACTGGAATTATTCCACGAAGAACACACAGGTATTGTGCGTACGAAAATGCTAGTAAGATCCTACTGTTGGTGGCCGGCGATCAATGACGACATAGAACAGTTGGTGGGGTCTTGTAATGTGTGTCAAGAGAACCAAAATTTCAGAAATGGGTCGCCTAAGCTGTCTTGGCCATCAGCGCCTAGTAATTTTTACAGAGTCCACATTGATTTCTTTCACAAAAATAATTTTACCTTTTTGATATTGGTAGATAGTAAATCTAAGTGGATTAGTGTTAAACGGATGAAAAGGGGTACAACGGCCAAGGACACCATTTGGGCACTAAAAGAATGTTTTGCAATCTTTGGGTTGCCAGTAGAATTAGTATCGGACAACGGCCCCCCATTTAATTCGAGCGAGTTTGTCACATTTTGTGTAAGCAATGGTATAAGACCTATAAAGTCTCCGCCCTACCACCCACAATCAAATAGGGCTGCAGAAATAGGGGTACAAACTGTTAAAAGAGCATTAGAAAAGGCAGTTTTTGGTAGTAGCAATGGGAGAATAACTGAAGACCAAGTCGATAGTAGGTTGATCAATTAGCCCTGCAGAGTTTTGGTTTAAAATAAAACCTAGAACAAGGTTAGATTTATTAAAGCCCACATTTGCCAATAATAAATCTGTTATTGTTAGAGATAATAAGGCCAAGATAAGTAGTTATAAGATACATAGTGTAGGTGACAGTGTATATGTCAAGAATGTTCATCCTAAAAGTATTCAAAAATGGAGCCTAGGAAAAGTTATGAAAGTTCTGGGCATCAATACGTATCTAGTTCTAGTAGATTCTCATATAAGACATGTTCATGGAGATATGTTACGTTCAGTAATCACATGTGACCAAAGTGAAGTGGTAAGGCCTGTTTTACCGGAAGTGAAAGGTAATGTGATTGTTCAAAAGGATAACGTTGTGAATAACAGTGAAGCATCATTGCCTGATGAGTCTGATAACCAGGAATCTAGTGCTAGTATAATAGATAATAGAGATATAGATAATAAGGCCCAACCGAATAAGAATACACGGCCTCTCAGAAGATCCCAACGAATCAGTCGTCCGCCAGAACGATTAAATTTATAGTAAGTATCAAAAGGGGGAGAGAGATGTTGTATATTAAGGTTGGCAATAGACATAGATAGTTGTAGGTTCTAGTTCTTAAGTGACAGTTGTAAGAATATGGTTGTTGAGTTAGTAGGTTGTAGCAGCTGCTATATAATATGTACTCAGTAATTAAATAGTTTAATCAGTGTCGTAGTTTCTTCTGGTATTAAGCGACCAAGGCAATCAGTCTAAGCGAATACACAACAAGCTGTTACAAACTTTCTTTATACTTACAAATGTTAGCTTACAGCAAGCTTCAATTTTAAAAGGCCCTAGCAAAGTTGTAAAATTTAAACTTACATTTGCAACTTATCTGCAATTGTATATATTATATATACAGTGCAAGTTTGTAACTTAGAATAATTCCAATTAATCTACTTCAGCTTTTTTTCAAAAATGCTCGGAGTCAGATAATATTCTCAGTTACAATCTTTTCAAAAATATATTATACAATTTGTGTCAAATGTTATTGATAATTTTTGTAAATGGCAACCTTAGATTTTTGTTGACTATTTTTAAAGTACACACCACGCAATACAAAACCACCAAATTTCAAATTTTAAATCTTGAGTTGAAAGCACGAAAAAAAATTGTGTAGTTATCAATGAATAAAAATTTTAAATCTGCTAGTTTTCTACTACATGTAAGAACTTTAAAAATAGTCAACAAAAATGTAGGGTTGATTTAAAGAAATTATCGATGAAGTCATTTTTTAAATATGGTACATACTGTATAGCTTTTTTAAAAGACTGCAACTTGAAATACTAACCAATGTGTCCAAGCATTCATTAGAAAAAAAGAAACTGTATTTGATTAACTGAATTTATTTCAAGTTACAAACTAATACTGAATATAGGTATAGGTGTATTTATACATAATATATATTTCTTATAAAACTATAAAAAAAAGACTTAAGACAATGTTAATTAGAATAAAATCTTTATTACATAAAAAAAATAATAGAGACTTACAACATATTATTCATTTCTGCTGATAGATGTATAGATTTTATTGACCATCAAATGTACATGGTAAGTCACTGTCTTTATAAGTACCGACTATAGTTACTAGATAGAGATAAGACATATAGCCTATGTCCATGTTTAGCCTAAAATGCAGTTCTAGTCAAAACTCAGCGACAAAATAGATAACTTGAACTCGTTATATCGTTATTAATTGACCGATTTCAAAAATTCTTTTTTCTAATGAATACCAATTAATTGTTTTGATATTGTTTTACTAAATAACTCTGTCGTCTAGGAAAATGTGTGAAACACCAATAACAAAAACGAAGTAGCATTACTTATTTTGAGAGGCGAGAATTTTTTTAGCTCCTAAAATATGTGTATGTGACATAAAATAAAGTCAACATATCAAATACCATTGTGAAAAAAGAGATATCTAAAATAGTGCGTTCATTTCGATTTTAGAGAAAGTTTAATTAAGCAAACGTAAGAATATGCAATGGATAAATCAAGCACATGTAAATGGATACAACTTCAATGCGAAAATAGCTTAAATATGGTGACACTCTCAGAAGGTGTTAACGCATATGTCTTAACTATCCCTATCGAGTAAGTATAGTACTGTGTACATTCAGAAATATTGAATTAAAGTAAAACAGAATTATGACTACAATAAATTTGTATATATAAAAAAGTCTGTAGCTAGTGTAACTTGCCTTCCAAAGTATGTAAGACTCGATGCATTTTCGCAACAATTAGAACCGTAGACCGGTTTCGCTCTCATTAGAGCTCTTCAGTACGGCATACTAATTGTAGCAAAAATGCACCAAAAATAATACGGCTATCGTATAGCTAGTCTTAAAATACTCAGTAAGTGGTGGACGTGCCGCCACCTAGTTGCGGAACCAAGTAGTATGCTGTCACGCCAGCTCCAAATAACACAAAGTGTTAAAAAATAGAGACTGGATACAGCTAACTAACAATTTAGAAAATTGTCAGCCCTGGCCCATTTCTACCCCAATATAGGGACAAAGTATGTAAGACTCGATGCATTTTCGCAACAATTAGAACCGTAGACCGGTTTCGCTCTCATTAGAGCTCTTCAGTACGGCATACTAATTGTAGCAAAAATGCACCAAAAATAATACGGCTATCGTATAGCCAAATTTGTCAGCCCTGGCCCATTTCTACCCCAATATAGGGACATAGCCGTATTATTTTTGGTGCATTTTTGCTACAATTAGTATGCTGTACTGAAGAGCTCTAATGAGAGCGAAACCGGTCTACGGTTCTAATTGTTGCGAAAATGCATCTAGTCTTACATACTTTGTCCCTATATTGGGGTAGAAATGGGCCAGGGCTGACAATTTTCTAAATTGTACGTTAGCTGTATCTAGTTTCTATTTTTTAACACTTTGTGTTATTTGGAGCTGGCGTGACAGCATACTACTTGGTTCCGCAACTAGGTGGCGGCACGTCCACCACTTACTGAGTATTTTAAGACTGGCTATACGATAGCCGTATTGTTTTTGATGCATTTTTGCTGCAATTAGTATGCCGTACTGAAGAGCTCTAATGAGAGCGAAACCGGTCTACGGTTCTAATTGTTGCGAAAATGCATCGAGTCTTACATACTTTGTTCCTATATTGGGATAGAAATGGGCCAGGGCTGACAATTTTCTAAATTGTTAGTTAGCTGTATCCAGTCTCTATTTTTTAACACTTTGTGTTATTTGGAGCTGGCGTGACAGCATACTACTTGGTTCCGCAACTAGGTGGCGGCACGTCCACCACTTACTGAGTATTACCTTCCAAAGCTTTTGCCTAACGCACTCACACACACACACACACACTACACATTAGTTTAGAGCACCAATAAATTCCTTAATCTTGGTTTTTGTTTTATAACATCCACTAGTGCCTACTGTAATCTTGCTAGTGGGAGCATCTTAATAACATTAGGTAAAAAACTGAGGAATTTGATTCCCAAGTAATCAAACATCTGCTTTGTTTTCTCCTTTTTGTGCAACTGTATTTTTAATTCATGCCTTCACCTGGTATTGATGTTGCGAGCTTTATCATTCACTGTCCTTATTGCTCTTTTTTGCTTGATAAACACATGTTCCGCTGCTGACGAGTTAACCCATATGAATATTTCATACGGTAGGATACTGCGACAATGTACAAAATAAGCAATCCTGGCAACTTGATCGGTACTGTACTGTTCCTTATGATGTCGATTGCTCTGGATATGCCTCATTATTCCATAGGTCAATCATATTTAACGTTTTAAAATGAATTGGTCTGACCAGGTAAGACATCTCCAGGCTGCTTCTAAGGACATAACAAAATTCGTATTTAGCAATTAGGTTTTCTTTTTCATTGAGCATATTTTATAAAAAGAAACAAAAATATAAATGCAGCCATTTTAGAATAATTCACCGGCGATCCTTAAGTAGACGGCTCCCAAGGATCGCCGCTGTTTTAGGGATTCTTACCTGACATGTTTGCCGATATACTCCATGTTTCATTATCCACACTTCAGACAACGAATTACTTAACTTAAACCCAAAATTCAAACAATTCAGGCTACATTAAGATTGTTCAATCTTTAAATTTCCAGAAAAAGAAATAGACAATAGACATAGATCAAATAACAGCTTATGATATCATAAATATAATGTAAACAACAATCCGCCATTATCATTAATACCGGGCGCATTGCCAGAGTCAGTTCGCTGTTGCGTTAGTGTTGTATGTTGCTATTGGACGACGCTGACATACGATCGAACATAGACGAATACGAAAATGGAGAGAATTCAAATAAATGTTTACTAATTAAAACAAACTTTCAGAAACATTACAACTGTAACTTTACGTGAGCTTACAAATGGAGAAAACCAAAAGCCCGCAAAGGAGATATTACATTTGAAAGTTGTGTTAAAGTGTCATTTGTAAGTTTGCATTAGTTTTTTGGCTGCAAACATTTAGAAATGTTGCAAACTGAACTTGCTTAATGGTAAATTATCTAACGTTGCGGTAAGCATTTGTAAGTTACCACGCTTAGTGGGAAGTACATTTAAATATACACATCGAAATACTAGACTGTTGTATTCTCTCATAACGCCCTCTAGGTCTTTGTTGATGTAGCCAGCTTAAGTAAACGAGTTTGTCTTTATTTTCAACTGGTCTTACGATACATATATATCACACAATAAATGCATTGACTGTTATTTAATACTTTTACTTTTATATCACATATACGAGGTTTGTTAAACAATCTCAGATATTAATTCAAAAGATAGTTGTATATATTGCTATGTTAAACTGTTAATTTGATATACCTTCATAGCCTAGTTGTTTCAAAGTCTGCCTGTTGTTCCAAAGTATCACGTTCAAACCCCAGCTACCACTTCAGATTTTCTATAAAACAAATTCGTTGTCTATTTCTGTCCATCTCAAGTACCCACTAGCTAGCCTTCTCTATGCATGTGTGTGTGCAGAGTACATAATAATAATAATAACTCCAGAAAATGTATGTACCCTGCACATGCGCAGACCTTTTCAATAAAATTCACGTTTGCCGCCCAAACTGAGTAACATAGCAACCATACAACAAACACACCATCAAACATACAGCACTTACCCTTAGCAAACAAATAAACATAACCACAAATTTCTATATGCTGCGCTCATAACAAGCATGTGTGCTTAACCTATAACATTCGGCATATACAACACGTGGTTAGAGTGTTGCCTGGCAACCAAACACGTGCTGAGCTTAACCTAAGAACACACTCCGCTAGCGGGAATCGGAGTCCTATAGTCACAGAGACAACACATACTTGATGTCAACAAACATAGCCTATGACATACAAGACTTAACCTATAACATTCGGTAAGCGGGAGTCCTAACCTCACATTCGGCTAGCGGGCAGCCGACATAACCTAACAAACAAGACATGCGCTGTCTTAACCTAACATTCTCGGATAGCGGGAAGCAGAATGCTTATATGTCAGATTTAACCTCAAATTAACACGCGGTGAGCTTCTAACAAAAAATCGTCCATCGGGCTGCAGGTAACTCTTTTGGAACCTGTCAACGGTGGCCATCTTGGAACATGTGAACTGACAGGTTACTCGCTACCAGATGGCAGGTTGCTGCGGCGGACATCTTGGAACATGTGACGTCAGCTGACAGATGAAAGCTGTCTCCCGCCATCTTGGAACATGTTACGTTAGATGACAGCTTCCAGGTTACCCGCCACCCACTGACAGATAGTGACAGCGGCGGAACATGTGACGTCAGCTCACATGGCTGAGTCTTAGCCCACCCCCACTCCTCCCAACTCTGACGTCACAGCCAATCGGAAGGCTCAGACCGGCGGACCCAGATGTCTCCCTATCTACTTGTCCATTTATGATAAATTTGAGATGTATCTCATGGAATATAAATCTGCACGAAATCATGATTTGTTTTAGTGTCCAATTTTCATGAAATTTGTGGATCTTACCTGATTTTACTTTTGTTAGTACCAGTGGGTTCGTTATCGTGGTTAACGTATTTAATATTGTTAAGGCATTATTGTCTTTTACCACCTGATCTGACTTAATATACCATAAAACAAAATCTCTTACACAATCTTAGCTCAAGATTCAACAGTTTTTGACAATACAGTCCAAATTATCAGTTCACTAACAACTAGCTGTTTTCAACTTGTCAATCAGACACAATCTCTAAGATGGAATCACGACAAAGTCATATTGGTCCAAATTATAAATCATTTAAAACTAATTTACTCAAAAAACGATTCAATAGGATTAGAAAAAATACGTGTTTTCAAAATCTTAGAATTTTCAAAACCAAAATTATCTGTTTAAACGATGTAATAACGTGCATATTGGACATCCCGATTCTTAATCCCAACCCTTTTACCTACCAAAGAATTTACCCCTTACCCAGCAAGCGGAGCTTGGCCTTACTACCACCAGCCAAGTTTAGGTTAACCGCAAAATCGGTACCCCGCAGGGAGGGGGGGGGGGGCGTGCGATTGGGGCCAACGCTCACACCTAACCAAACTACCCCCATACTACGTATGAACACTTTACTATTTTGGCTGTGTGTGCCGCAAAAATGAGATGAAGCCGCACTTTCATCTAATTTTAATAGATTACTCGCTTTTCTAAACTTACTATTTACAAGTGGATGTTGCAGTTTAGATGGTGGTCTAACAGAAACCGCCCGGGTTTTTTCTCATGTTAAGATAAACGTCAAATGAATTGCAAAAATGGTATATCATTCCATAATTTCAATGTTAACATTTTACTGATCTAACATTCAAAATAGAATATTCTCGCTAATAATAAGATCGCTATTCTAGGTTTTTTTGGAGCAAAAATTTGAAGACAGCAATATAGCTAAGATTGTGCTTTAAGAAGAACCATGCTGTTTTTCCACGTGTTAAAATGGACGAAAAAAGAATTCCCAAAAGAGCGTGTATCACCCCATAATTTTAATGTTGCAATTTTATTAAAATAATATTTTAAAATATAATCTGCTCGCTAGTAGAAAACAACTTTCCCGGGAAAATTTTTTTGTACAATGCTCTGTTTGGACAGAAAAAATACTTTGTCACTATTTTTACACAAGATTGCTGCTCTAAGTCGCGTTGCTGGGGCAGTTTATTTTTGCAACAATAATTTGAACACTGGTTAATATAGTCAAAATTGTACTTTAAGAAAAACCATCCTCCGTCTTTTTTTTCACGTCTTAAGATAAACGTTCAAAAATTTTCAAAGAGGGTGTATCACCCCATAATTTTAATATTGCAATCTTATGAAAATACTATTTAAAATATAATCTTCTCGCTAATGGAAAACAACTTTTTCCGTGAAAAATGTTTGTATAATGCTCTGTTTTGTCAGTAAAAATATTTTTTCGGTAATTCTTTACTTGAGCCCGTCCAAACGTCTAAGTCCTAGCGCACTAGAATTTCGTGACTAGAACTCATGCGCTGTTGCCACATCCTTCTCATAGTAGAAACAATTTAAAAGATCGAAGAATTCATGAAAAAAATATGCACGCATCAAGTACGTTATTGACGTTACCTATATTGACGCGTAGCAAGTGCGTTACGGTAATAAATGAGAATACAATTAATCCATGTGCATTATGGTAGGGAGTATGATATAATGTAGCAAGTTACACGGAAAATTTTAAAATATACCTATATTGACGCAGAAAGTGCGTTACGGTAATGAATGCGAATACAATTCAGACATGTGTAGGGTAGGGAGTCTGGTATAATTCAGCAAGTGAAAGGTAAAATTAAAAAATATACGCAGCAAGTGCGTTACGGTAATGAATATGAATATAATTAAGACATGTGTGTTATGGTACGTAGTCTGATATAATTTAGCAAGTGAAACGGAAAATTGAAAAATATACCTATATTGACGCAGCAAGTGCGTTACGGTAATGAATACGAATTCATTAATACATGTGCATTATGGTAGGGAGTATGACATGCAGCAAGTAAAAGGGAACATTTTCAAATATACCTGTATTGACGCAGCAAGTGCGTTACGGTAATAAATGAGAATACAATTAAGACATGTGTGTTATGGTAGGGAGTCTGGTATAATTTAGCAAGTGAAACGGAAAATAAAAAAATATACGTATATTGACGCAGTAAGTGCGTTACTGTTATGGTTGAAAGTATGGTATAATTTATTAAGTAAAAGTCTGGACGCAGCAACTGCGTTATGGTGGTTACCATAGCTTTTCTAATTTTTGAGAAATTTTTTTCCCAACAGAAAACCCATAATTTTCCTGAAAAACCTTGTTCGATTTTCCTGGCTTACGAACGTATCCAAGCCATTTACAAAAGGAAAATTTCATCAACATCGGACCGTTATTTTTTGAGTTAGCGATGTGATACACACACACACATACATATATATATATATATATATATATATATATATATATATATATATATATATATATATATATATACATATAATAATTGAAAGTGACCCCGGTTATGGGTTCTCGGGGTCCCAGTTCGCGCTAATTTGAGAAAATGTTTTCAAAATTTGAAAGGCGGGATATCCCCAATAGTAAAATTTTTCTAAGAAATTTACTAAAACGAGAAATATTGATATCGTTGCGTCAAAAAAAGACTATCGCATGTTTTTCTAAAAGCTTATTTTTGCAGACCCTTATGTGACCCGAAACGAGTTTCCTAAATACAACGGCCTCTGCATTGCCTATAACTGTTACAGAGAATCTTTGCTGACATTTAAGTGTTTTGAATATTGCTGAAGCAACAGCGAAGAAGCTTGACGGCAGTTTGAATATTGTTCTCATGTCTAATATGCCGCGTCAAAGTCAACCTCGTTCCTTCTAGATTCTATTCAGAATAGAGCAGGCTGCCTTATAGGAGATCCTCTGTCAAAGACAATCTCGGTTATCTCGACCACAGGAGAGAGGTTGGGCTGTAATCATCAACTTTTATCAAAAGGTTCGGCACGAATCCTCGGTCTTTCGCAGATAGACACATAGGCTGTACCTTTCATGAAGTATTTTGTCAAATGAAATACAGAGATTAAGTTTATTGTGACGGCGAATAATATCTTTTAGAATGAAAGACAAAGGAAAGATGAGTAAGCAAATGTATTAAAGTGTCATAAAAATTAGATGATTTGGTGATATATTTACCCACTTAACATTATATGTAGTGTATGCATTAACGGTTTCTCCTGTCACTGAAATAATGCCACTTTGAAAAATGCAGCAACCGGTTTTGTTTCTTGTGTCATATTAACGCGTGAGATTAATTATCACGCCGTAAGAGGCGAAACCGATTGTAAAAAATATCAGTCTCTTATCCACTAGTACAGAAACTTGAATTTTAGCAGACATAGAAAATGATACATGTTCTTACAAAACTTCCCTCTTAATCTTTCTTCTTTTGCTTGATAAAAGATGCGATACTCTCAACCATAACATTAACGCACTTGCTGCGTCAATATAGGTCTATTTAAAAAAATTCCGTTTTACTTGCTACTATCTCATACTCCCTACCATAACGCAAATGTATTAATTGTATTGGTATTCATTACCGTAACGCACTTGCTGCGTCAATATAGGTATATTTTTTAATTTTCAGTTTCATTTGCTAAATTATATCATAGTCCCTACCATAACGCACATGTATTGATTGTATTAGTATCCATTACCGTAACGCACTTGCTGCGCGTAAATATAGGTATATTTTAAAATTTTTCATTTTACTTGCTACGTTATGTCATACTCCCTACGAAAGCGTCATGTATTAATTGTATTCGTATTCAATACCGTAACGCAATTGCTGCGTCAAAATAGGTATATTTTTTAATTTTCCGTTTTACTTGCTAAATTATATCATACTCCCTACCATAACGCACGTGTATTAATTGTATTCGTATTCATTACCGTAACGCACTTGCTGTGTCAATATAGGTATATTTTTTAATTTTCCGTTCACTTGCTAAATTATATCATACTCTCTACCATAACATATCAATATTGATATACCTATATAGGTATATTTTAAAATTTTCCGTTTTACTTGCTAAATTTTATGATGTGGCAACAGCGCATAACGAAATTCTAGCGCGCTGGGACTTTGCCGTTTGGGAGGGCTTAAGTAAAGGATTACCAAATTTTCACTATTTGTGCACGTACGCAAGATTGCTACTCTAACTCATCTTCCTGTGGCAGTTTATTTTTGGAACAATAATTTGAACACTGGGTAATATAGCCAAAATTGTCCTTTAAGAAAAACCATTCTCTGTTTTTTTTTACCTACCTGTTAAGATAAACGTTGAAAAATTGCCAAAGGGGGTGTATCAGCCCATAATTTTTGATACAATTCTATTAAAATAGAATTTTCCAGCTAACAGAAAACAATTTTCTAAGTGAAACATTCTTTTGTAAAATGCTCCGTTTTGACAAAAAATAATTTTATGCTATTTTTACATGCACACGATATGGCTATCCTGTCACGCTGTGTGCAGAATAACGTCAAGTTTTTTGATTGGGAATGTTTTTCGTAAAATAAAGTTAGCAATTAATTTAATTCTCTTTTAATAATTCACGTTTATTACATTATCACACCTCTAACGTAAATTAATTATGCACATCTTTATTCTAATCCAATCACGTTTTACAACTATTTAATATTACTTCTAACATCACTTTCACAATTATTTTCTCTCATTTGAACGCACACGCCTACGACCTTGTTTTCCACAAGGTGGTAACACTTCTCCACAATATCAGCTTTGACTCTTTTCTTACATTAAAAACAATATGCAAGCACTTTCGAGTGAGCATGGTATCTGCATATATAGTTCTGATTGAACAAACCAAATACTGTATATCTTGCTGACGGCAAACACTTAGAGCAAACAGTCAATGATCGATTAGAAGCAACTAACATATTAAGAATATGATAATTTTCTTTACCACATACCTCTCTTCAAAGATTCGTAGAGCGCTGCGACTTCTGAAAATATTTTCGTTTGCACTTTTAGTGAATTTTCGTAGAAAAAATTCACTAATGGGGAGATCCCGACTTTTGAATTTTAAAAAATTTTTTGCAAATGAGCGCGAACTAGGACCCCTAGAACCCATATCCGGGGTCAGTTTCACTTTTTATATGTTTATATATATATATATATATATATATATATATATATATATATATATATATATATATATATATATATATATATATATATATATATAGTATTAAATTTTTGTGACGGTAATAATGTTTTTTTTTATTAAAAAATTGTGGGAACGCCGTCAGTTGCAGAATAAAACTCTTTATTATAAGCCGAGCTTTCGGAAAAATTTATTCCTTTATCAAGGCTACAATATGGAAAGAAAAAAGTTTACAATTTACTTGGAAAAAATATAAAAGTTTAAAATACTTACATATAACATGAGTTCTACTAAACTATTTATCTAATAACAAACATAAAAAGAAAACCTTTTGATGAATTTGATTGAAGTCTAATAAATGCCAAACTGACATATAAAGCTAAATATTGTTTAATTGAATTTGTTTTTTGTTTTTGTCTAGGAAATATAAAAAGGGGTAGTGATTTCTAAAATTATTATCTTTCTTTAAGTTTATTAAATTTTCGTTAAAAGTAATTGCAAATTCTTCTAAACACATTCTTTTATTACTTAAGGTTTCACAGTGTAAAATAGAAACATTACTAAAATTTATATTATGGCCAGTGTCGAGATTATGTTCTGACAGAGCGCAAGTTCTTTTTTGTAAACGTATGTCACTTTTGTGCTGTGTTAACCTATCTTTAAGGACTCTGCTTGTTTGGCCAATGTATCGTAAACTACAATTATTACATGGAATACAATACACCACTCCAGACACTTTGGAAATTTCATCCTTACTTTTGAGTTTACTGAAAATGTTATTAATTGTTTTTGAATATCGAAACGTTATTTTAAAATTGGTTTCATCTTTAAATATAAACTTTAACCTATTGGAAATACTTTTAATGTATGGGATTGATATGTAAAAAAAGTTAGATGTTTCCGAACTCGAAATTATATGGGTGTTATGTCTGTCAGATAAATTTAATACTGTTTGTAGAGATTGTCTTGTATTGTAATGGTGATTGTTTGAAAAATTGTATAAAAGTTTATTAAGTAGTTTGGGAGGATAAGAGTTGTTAACAAAAATATTAAAAAGTTTTCTTAAATTTTTTTCGTGGAAAGAAGGATGGCATATCTTTAATATTCTATTTTTTAAACCTAATAAAATGTTAATTTTAGTTTTAAATAAATGATCTGAATGAAAATTAATATATCTTTGAGAATTAGTTGGTTTTATATACCAATCTAAAATTATGTTGTTATCGTTTGTTCTAATTAATTTTGTATCTAGGAATGGTACACTGTTATCTGTTTCCTCTTCTAATGTAAATTTAATATATTGGTTGTAAGAATTAAAAACCTCTAAAATGTGTGTTGTTGAATTTAGAGGAATACTACAAATAATGTCATCAACATATTTTTTAAAAAAGGAATATTGAAATTTAATTTTGGTATACATGTTTCAAGTAAATCATCTATAACATATTGTGCAATAATTGGAGAGATACAAGCACCCATTGGAGTTCCAAAAAAAACAAAATAGCTTGAGTTAAAAATAAAATCAATTATTTCAAAAAATGTATTTTTTGGAATGGATGTTTCTAGAGAAATAGAAACCCATCTTTTCTCAATGCTATCTTTAAAAAGTTGAAGTGGTATGTTAGTAAAAAGTGAAACAATATCAAGACTAACAATTACATAATTATCTGGAATTATAACATCCTTTATAAAATCTGAAAAGTGAAAAGAGTCTCTTATGTAATAATCATTGTTTATATTGTAAGCTTTTGTTAAAATTTCAGTGATTAGTATAGCTAATTTACTATTAGGTGAATTTATGGAAGAAATAATTGGCCTTAAAGATAAAACAGGTTTATGAATTTTAGGAAGACCATAGTATTTTGGACACGTCTGATTATATATTGTTAATTTTTTAGCCATTTCTTGTGTAATAAAACTATTGTTTTTTAATTTGGAAACTATTTTATTAGCTTTTTGTTGAAAGGTGGATGTTGGGTCTGTGGTTAATTTTTTGTAATAATTTTCGTCAGAAAGTAAATAATTGGAAAGCTCAATATACTGATCCTTATTCATAATAACTGTGACATTGCCTTTGTCAGATCTTGTAACTATAAGGTTGTTATGTGATTTTAAAAAAGAAACTGATTTTTTGTAAAGTATTTCTAGGTAGGTGAACTTTGTTTCTTTTTGATAAAAATTTGTTAGAATGTTAATTACTTGTGATCTGTATATATTCTGTTTACTAGTATTACACTGTGAAATTATAAATTCAATTTCAGACAAAAATTTTGAAAGATATATGTCATTTTTGTTTGGAGAAATGCTAAATTTGTAACCTAAAGCCAAAAAATGTTTTATTTCACTAGGTAATTCGGTATCAGAGATATTTTTAATCCAGTTTTCTTGGATGTTAATTTTTCTAAAAGTTTCATTAATTAAATGGTTTAATTAATTGATATTCCTATTTTTAATTTCAATAAACTTTTTATTATAACTAGTAATTTGTCGACGTGAAAATTCACTAAAAATTTCATTCGGTATAATTGTAGATACTAACGTTTGTTGATTTTTAATTAATTTTTCAAAATGAGTAATTTTTTTATGTGTAACAGAAATTTCTAAATTAAGAATTTTGTTAACTAACCTTGTTCTAAAATTATAAAACATATTTCCTGTTTGACAACTATCAACTTCAAACAAATTCATTACATTTTTTATACTGTTTAAAATATGATTTGGAAAAACACCATTTTGCCTGCATTTCAGTAAAAAAATTCTTCTGTTCTTCAAGTTTGCTAATTTTGTATTGTAGTTGGACCAATTTTTGAGATATTGTGCTGCAGAAAGACCATATTGTATTATAATTTCTTGAAAAAAACCCATTCTTCTCTTTAGTATTAAATTTTTGTGACGGTAATAATGTTATTTATCAAAAAATTGTGGGAACGCCGTCAGTTGCAGAATAAAACTCTTTATTATAAGCCGAGCTTTCGGAAAAATTTATTCCTTTATCAAGGCTACAATATGGAAAGAAAAAAGTTTACAATTTACTTGGAAAAAATATAAAAGTTTAAAATACTTACATATAACATGAGTTCTACTAAACTATTTATCTAATAACAAACATAAAAAGAAAACCTTTTGATAAATTTGATTGAAGTCTAATAAATGCCAAACTGACATATAAAGCTAAATATTGTTTAATTGAATTTGTTTTTTGTTTTTGTCTAGGAAATATAAAAAGGGGTAGTGATTTCTAATATTATTATCTTTCTTTAAGTTTATTAAATTTTCGTTAAAAGTAATTGCAAATTCTTCTAAACACATTCTTTTATTACTTAAGGTTTCACAGTGTAAAATAGAAACATTACTAAAATTTATATTATGGCCAGTGTCGAGATTATGTTCTGACAGAGCGCAAGTTCTTTTTTGTAAACGTATGTCACTTTTGTGCTGTGTTAACCTATCTTTAAGGACTCTGCTTGTTTGGCCAATGTATCGTAAACTACAATTATTACATGGAATACAATACACCACTCCAGACACTTTGGAAATTTCATCCTTACTTTTGAGTTTACTGAAAATGTTATTAATTGTTTTTGAATATCGAAACGTTATTTTAAAATTGGTTTCATCTTTAAATATAAACTTTAACCTATTGGAAATACTTTTAATGTATGGGATTAATATGTAAAAAAAGTTAGATGTTTCCCAACTCGAAATTATATGGGTGTTATGTCTGTCAGATAAATTTGATACTGTTTGTAGAGATTGTCTTGTATTGTAATGGTGATTGTTTGAAAAATTGTATAAAAGTTTATTAAGTAGTTTGGGAGGATAAGAGTTGTTAACAAACATATTAAAAAGTTTTCTTAAATTTTTTTTCGTGGAAAGAAGGATGGCATATCTTTAATATTCTATTTTTTAAACCTAATAAAATGTTAATTTTAGTTTTAAATAAATGATCTGAATGAAAATTAATATATCTTTGAGAATTAGTTGGTTTTATATACCAATCTAAAATTATGTTGCTATCGTTTGTTCTAATTAATTTTGTATCTAGGAATGGTACACTGTTATCTGTTTCCTCTTCTAATGTAAATTTAATATATTGGTTGTAAGAATTAAAAACCTCTAAAATGTGTGTTGTTGAATTTAGAGGAATACTACAAATAATGTCATCAACATATTTTTTTAAAAAAGGAATATTGAAATTTAATTTTGGTATACATGTTTCAAGCAAATCATCTATAACATATTGTGCAATAATTGGAGAGATACAAGCACCCATTGGAGTTCCAAAAATTTGTTTATAATATGTGTTTTCAAAAACAAAATAGCTTGAGTTAAAAATAAAATCGACTATTTAAAAAAATTTATTTTTTGGAATGGATGTTTCTAGAGAAATAGAAACCCATCTTTTCTCAATGCTATCTTTAAAAAGTTGAAGTGGTATGTTAGTAAAAAGTGAAACAATATCAAGACTAACAATTACATAATTATCTGGAATTATAACATCCTTTATAAAATCTGAAAAGTGAAAAGAGTCTCTTATGTAATAATCATTGTTTATATTGTAAGCTTTTGTTAAAATTTCAGTGATTAGTATAGCTAATTTACTATTAGGTGAATTTATGGAAGAAATAATTGGCCTTAAAGATAAAACAGGTTTATGAATTTTAGGAAGACTATAGTATTTTGGACACGTCTGATTATATATTGTTAATTTTTTAGCCATTTCTTGTGTAATAAAACTATTGTTTTTTAATTTGGAAACTATTTTATTAGCTTTTTGTTGAAAGGTGGATGTTGGGTCTGTGGTTAATTTTTTGTAATAATTTTCGTCAGAAAGTAAATAATTGGAAAGCTCAATATACTGATCCTTATTCATAATAACTGTGACATTGCCTTTGTCAGATCTTGTAACTATAAGGTTGTTATGTGATTTTAAAAAAGAAACTGATTTTTTGTAAAGTATTTCTAGGTAGGTGAACTTTGTTTCTTTTTGATAAAAATTTGTTAGAATGTTAATTACTTGTGATCTGTATATATTCTGTTTACTAGTATTACACTGTGAAATTATAAATTCAATTTCAGACAAAAATTTTGAAAGATATATGTCATTTTGGTTTGGAGAAATGCTAAATTTGTAACCTAAAGCCAAAAAATGTTTTATTTCACTAGGTAATTCGGTATCAGAGATATTTTTAATCCAGTTTTCTTGGATGTTAATTTTTCTAAAAGTTTCATTAATTAAATGGTTTAATTTATTGATATTCCTATTTTTAATTTCAATAAACTTTTTATTATAACTAGTAATTTGTCGACGTGAAAATTCACTAAAAATTTCATTCGGTATAATTGTAGATACTAACGTTTGTTGATTTTTAATTAATTTTTCAAAATGAGTAATTTGTTTATGTGTAACAGAAATTTCTAAATTAAGAATTTTGTTAACTAACCTTGTTCTAAAATTATAAAACATATTTCCTGTTTGACAACTATCAACTTCAAACAAATTCATTACATTTTTTATACTGTTTAAAATATGATTTGGAAAAACACCATTTTGCCTGCATTTCAGTAAAAAAATTCTTCTGTTCTTCAAGTTTGCTAATTTTGTATTGTAGTTGGACCAATTTTTGAGATATTGTGCTGCAGAAAGACCATATTGTATTATAATTTCTTGAAAAAAACCCATTCTTCTCTTTAGTATTAAATTTTTGTGACGGTAATAATGTTATTTATCAAAAAATTGTGGGAACGCCGTCAGTTGCAGAATAAAACTCTTTATTATAAGCCGAGCTTTCGGAAAAATTTATTCCTTTATCAAGGCTACAATATGGAAAGAAAAAAGTTTACAATTTACTTGGAAAAAATATAAAAGTTTAAAATACTTACATATAACATGAGTTCTACTAAACTATTTATCTAATAACAAACATAAAAAGAAAATCTTTTGATGAATTTGATTGAAGTCTAATAAATGCCAAACTGACATATAAAGCTAAATATTGTTTAATTGAATTTGTTTTTTGTTTTTGTCTAGGAAATATAAAAAGGGGTAGTGATTTCTAAAATTATTATCTTTCTTTAAGTTTATTAAATTTTCGTTAAAAGTAATTGCAAATTCTTCTAAACACATTCTTTTATTACTTAAGGTTTCACAGTGTAAAATAGAAACATTACTAAAATTTATATTATGGCCAGTGTCGAGATTATGTTCTGACAGAGCGCAAGTTCTTTTTTGTAAACGTATGTCACTTTTGTGCTGTGTTAACCTATCTTTAAGGACTCTGCTTGTTTGGCCAATGTATCGTAAACTACAATTATTACATGGAATACAATACACCACTCCAGACACTTTGGAAATTTCATCCTTACTTTTGAGTTTACTGAAAATGTTATTAATTGTTTTTGAATATCGAAACGTTATTTTAAAATTGGTTTCATCTTTAAATATAAACTTTAACCTATTGGAAATACTTTTAATGTATGGGATTGATATGTAAAAAAAGTTAGATGTTTCCCAACTCGAAATTATATGGGTGTTATGTCTGTCAGATAAATTTGATACTGTTTGTAGAGATTGTCTTGTATTGTAAAGGTGATTGTTTGAAAAATTGTATAAAAGTTTATTAAGTAGTTTGGGAGGATAAGAGTTGTTAACAAAAATATTAAAAAGTTTTCTTAAATTTTTTTTCGTGGAAAGAAGGATGGCATATCTTTAATATTCTATTTTTTAAACCTAATAAAATGTTAATTTTAGTTTTAAATAAATGATCTGAATGAAAATTAATATATCTTTGAGAATTAGTTGGTTTTATATACCAATCTAAAATTATGTTGCTATCCTTTGTTCTAATTAATTTTGTATCTAGGAATGGTACACTGTTATCTGTTTCCTCTTCTAATGTAAATTTAATATATTGGTTGTAAAAATTAAAAACCTCTAAAATGTGTGTTGTTGAATTTAGAGGAATACTACAAATAATGTCATCAACATATTTTTTTAAAAAAGGAATATTGAAATTTAATTTTGGTATACATGTTTCAAGCAAATCATCTATAACATATTGTGCAATAATTGGAGAGATACAAGCACCCATTGGAGTTCCAAAAATTTGTTTATAATATGTGTTTTTAAAAACAAAATAGCTTGAGTTAAAAATAAAATCAACTATTTAAAAAAATGTATTTTTTGGAATGGATGTTTCTAGAGAAATAGAAACCCATCTTTTCTCAATGCTATCTTTAAAAAGTTGAAGTGGTATGTTAGTAAAAAGTAAAACAATATCAAGACTAACAATTACATAATTATCTGGAATTATAACATCCTTTATAAAATCTGAAAAGTGAAAAGAGTCTCTTATGTAATAATCATTGTTTATATTGTAAGCTTTTGTTAAAATTCCAGTGATTAGTATAGCTAATTTACTATTAGGTGAATTTATGGAAGAAATAATTGGCCTTAAAGATAAAACAGGTTTATGAATTTTAGGAAGACCATAGTATTTTGGACACGTCTGATTATATATTGTTAATTTTTTAGCCATTTCTTGTGTAATAAAACTATTGTTTTTTAATTTGGAAACTATTTTATTAGCTTTTTGTTGAAAGGTGGATGTTGGGTCTGTGGTTAATTTTTTGTAATAATTTTCGTCAGAAAGTAAAGAATTGGAAAGCTCAATATACTGATCCTTATTCATAATAACTGTGACATTGCCTTTGTCAGATCTTGTAACTATAAGGTTGTTACATAACAACCTTATAGTTACAAGATCTGACAAAGGCAATGTCACAGTTATTATGAATAAGGATCAGTATATTGAGCTTTCCAATTCTTTACTTTCTGACGAAAATTATTACAAAAAATTAACCACAGACCCAACATCCACCTTTCAACAAAAAGCTAATAAAATAGTTTCCAAATTAAAAAACAATAGTTTTATTACACAAGAAATGGCTAAAAAATTAACAATATATAATCAGACGTGTCCAAAATACTATGGTCTTCCTAAAATTCATAAGCCTGTTTTATCTTTAAGGCCAATTATTTCTTCTATAAATTCACCTAATAGTAAATTAGCTATACTAATCACTGAAATTTTAACAAAAGCTTACAATATAAACAATGATTATTACATAAGAGACTCATTTCACTTTTCAGATTTTATAAAGGATGTTATAATTCCAGATAATTATGTAATTGTTAGTCTTGATATTGTTTCACTTTTTACTAACATACCACTTCAACTTTTTAAAGATAGCATTGAGAAAAGATGGGTATCTATTTCTCTAGAAACATCCATTCCAAAAAATACATTTTTTGAAATAGTTGATTTTATTTTTAACTCAAGCTATTTTGTTTTTGAAAACACATATTATAAACAAATTTTTGGAACTCCAATGGGTGCTTGTATCGCTCCAATTATTGCACAATATGTTATAGATGATTTGCTTGAAACATGTATACCAAAATTAAATTTCAATATTCCTTTTTTAAAAAAATATGTTGATGACATTATTTGTAGTATTCCTCTAAATTCAACAACACACATTTTAGAGGTTTTTAATTCTTACAACCAATATATTAAATTTACATTAGAAGAGGAAACAGATAACAGTGTACCATTCCTAGATACAAAATTAATTAGAACAAACGATAACAACATAATTTTAGATTGGTATATAAAACCAACTAATTCTCAAAGATATATTAATTTTCATTCAGATCATTTATTTAAAACTAAAATTAACATTTTATTAGGTTTAAAAAATAGAATATTAAAGATATGCCATCCTTCTTTCCACGAAAAAAAATATTTAAGAAAACTTTTTAATATTTTTGTTAACAACTCTTATCCTCCCAAACTACTTAATAAACTTTTATACAATTTTTCAAACAATCACCATTACAATACAAGACAATCTCTACAAACAGTATCAAATTTATCTGACAGACATAACACCCATATAATTTCGAGTTGGGAAACATCTAACTTTTTTTACATATCAATCCCATACATTAAAAGTATTTCCAATAGGTTAAAGTTTATATTTAAAGATGAAACCAATTTTAAAATAACGTTTCGATATTCAAAAACAATTTATAACATTTTCAGTAAACTCAAAAGTAAGGATGAAATTTCCAAAGTGTCTGGAGTGGTGTATTGTATTCCATGTAATAATTGTAGTTTACGATACATTGGCCAAACAAGCAGAGTCCTTAAAGATAGGTTAACACAGCACAAAAGTGACATACGTTTACAAGAAAGAACTTGCGCTCTGTCAGAACATAATCTCGACACTGGCCATAATATAAATTTTAGTAATGTTTCTATTTTACACTGTGAAACCTTAAGTAATAAAAGAATGTGTTTAGAAGAATTTGCAATTACTTTTAACGAAAATTTAATAAACTTAAAGAAAGATAATAATTTTAGAAATCACTACCCCTTTTTAGTGAATTTTCTTAAAAAAAATTCACTAATGAGGAGATCCCGACTTTCGAATTTTGAAAAAATTTCTTCAAATGAGCGCTAATTAGGACCCCTGGAACCCAAATCCGAGGTCGGTTTCAGACTTTATATGTTTATATATATATATATATATATATATATATATATATATATATATATATATATATATATATATATATATATATATATATATTTATATATTTATGTGTCACACCTATAACTAAAAAAATAATGGACCGATTTTGATAAAACTTGGTGAATACCTTCCTTTCACAAGTGGCTTGGATAAGTTCGTTAGCCAGGAAAATCCGCCGAGGTTTTCCTGGAAAATTTTGTGTTTTCTTTCGAAAAAAATCGAAAAAAATTTATTTCTCCGGAATTAACAAAGTAAGGGCAACCAAATTTCACACGCGGGTTTATATCATTGTGGGTAAAATACCTACGAAAATTTAGCTTTGTAGGTTAAAGGACAAAAAAGTTACAGGCATTTAAAGAACAATAAATTTGGGTTTTCCTCAAAACGTCAAAATCGCGATTTTAAACGTCAAAATTGGTGAGTACCTTCCTTTCGCAAGTGGCTTGAATAAGTTCGTTAGCCAGAAAAATCCGCCGAGGTTTTCCCGGAAAATTTTATGTTTTCTTTCGAAAAAAAATTATATCTCCAAAATTAACAAAGTAAGGGCAACCAAATTTCATACGCGGGTTTATATCATTATAGGCAAGGTACCTACCAAAATTTAGCTCCGTAGGTTAAAGAACAAAAAAGTTACAGGCATTCAAAGAAAAATACATTTGGCTTTTCCTCAAAACGTCAAAATCGCGATTTTAAACGTCAAAATTGGTAATATTTAGGCAATAAACCTGACACTAATATGAGCTATGGAAGGAAAAGGTCTCAAGAAGAATGTTTTACAAAGCCTGAAGTCTTAGTTTCAATCGTCATTGTCCTTCATTTTACTAAAATATTCCCAGAAAATTCATTTCAAATAGACCCTTTCTCTGATGTTTTGCCTGTCGGTTTAGTTAAGTTGATGCTTTCGCTGTAGGTTTAGTGAAGTTTATGGTTTAACGGTCTATAATTTTTAGCTAATTTTCGTAGAACAAATTCGTTACTGCATTTTAGCATATTTTATCGAAATATGATGCATGTTTGTAAGAAAAAATCTGGACACAGTAAGTGCGTTTTGGTAGCAAATTTTCATTAAATCCTCTAAATTTCAATAACTCATTTGCTATTAACGTAAGTTTTGTTGGTTAGGAAACCAACATTTAACTGTATTTTCGGAAATTTTTTGTATGAACGCAGCAAGGGCGTTTTGGTTGCGAATTTTCATTAAATGTTTCAAATTTCAATAACTCAATTTGCTATTAACCTTAGGTTCATTGGCTAGGAGACCAGTTTTCTCAGAAACATTTAAAGTTTATTTTCCGAAAAGTTTTGTACATTTTCAAATAATTATTTTGATAAAATATGATACACTGTTCCTACTATATAGGTTATACCGGTAACCAAATTGATGCCTGCTCGCATTAGAGCGATATATTTGTAATTAAAAACATTTTAATGAAAATTCACTTCCATAACGCACTTGCTGCGTCCAGAGTTTTATATTTCCTAGACAAAAACAAAAAACAAATTCAATTAAACAATATTTAGCTTTTTATGTCAGTTTGGCATTTATTAGACTTCAATCAAATTCATCAAAAGGTTTTCTTTTTATGTTTGTTATTAGATAAATAGTTTAGTAGAACTCATGTTATATGTAAGTATTTTAAACTTTTATATTTTTTCCAAGTAAATTGTAAACTTTTTTCTTTCCATATTGTAGCCTTGATAAAGGAATAAATTTTTCCGAAAGCTCGGCTTATAATAAAGAGTTTTATTCTGCAACTGACGGCGTTCCCACAATTTTTTAATATATATATATATATATATATATATATATATATATATATATATATATATATATATATATATATATATATATATATATATATATATATATATATATATATATATATATATATATATATATATATATATATATATATATATATCACACCGATAACTCAAAAAATAATGGGCCGATTTTGATAAAATTTGGTATGTACATTTATTTTGTAAATGGCTTGGATAAGTTCATTAGTCAGGAAAATCGGACGAGGTTTTCCGGGAAAATTTTGAGTTTTCATTCGAAAAAAATTCTTATCTCAAAAAGTAATAAGCCGATTTTAATAAAATTTGGATGTACCTTCCTTTTGTAAATGGCTTTGACAAGATTGTTAGTCAGGAAAATCGGACGAGGTTTTCCGGGAAAATTTTGAGTTTTCATTCGAAAAAAATTCTTATCTCAAAAAGTAATAAGCCGATTTTAATAACATTTGGCATGTACCTTCCTTTTGTAAATGGCTTTGACAAGTTTGTTAGTCAAGAAAATCGGACGAGGTTTTCCGGGAAAATTTTGAGTTTTCATTCGAAAAAGTTTTTTATCTCAAAGAATAATGGGCCCATTTTGATACAATTTGGCATATACCTTCCTTTTGTAAATAGCTTTGATAAGTTCGTTAATCAGAAAAATCGGACGAGGTTTTCCGGAAAAATTTTGCGTTTTCATTTGAAAAAAAATTTTATCTTAAAAAATAAAAATCTATGATAACCAAATTTGGTAGGTAGTTTTACGATATAAAAAGTAAACTATACACAAAAATTTAGATTTATATGTTACAAGAAAAAAAAGTTATAATAAAATATTTTGTGCCAGATCATTTCTATGAAAATTCACTACCATAACGCACTTGCTGCGTCCAGAGTTTTTGATTTTCATCACATAATAAGGAAACCGCTGTAGAGTAACTCTTTTTTAATTTTTTTCTATTCTGCCATAGTTTCCATAAAACGTGTTATTGCTATTAATCTTCAGACACGCTGTTTAGTCACTGCACGCAAGCTATTAAAATTTAAGATTTGCAAACAAAATTTGATAGTATATATATATATATATATATATATATATATATATATATATATATATATATATATATATATATATGCGAGGCAAAATTATATAATCAATTCATTAAAATTTGAGCGATTTATGTTTTGACAAAGTGTTCGGACACACCAACTCTAGTTTTCAAAATTACACATTTGTGCATAAAATTTGCGTTTCTGCCACTCCTGCTTTTCAAATATGACGTCATCGACATTTTTTTAAATGACAAACCCCGTTTTTTTATTTTATTTTGATAGATCATTAAATTGTGTACACAGTAGCATCAAAATTTGCACACCTCACACTCTTAAATTTTCGAACGAAAGTCATTTGAAACATAAACTCTATTCTGAACAATAAGCATTTGGCAAAAATTGCCTTTCTTCTTTTAAGACTGCTAGTTAATTTACGCGTGTTCTTTATAACAAGTTCTTAGATTATAAATTTGTTCATATCTACTAGTATGGGGTACAGGGTGTAGATATTGGATACCTGTTAACATGTTTATAATAAGTAACAATTATTTTTCCGACGAATACTTGTTATTTCGGGTATTTCAAAATAGCCAGCACTGTATTCGTTACTAGATAACCCGCCCATCACTAAGGTATAAGCATTATTTTTTGCAGGTCATTATAGTACCACATTCTCACAATGATCCTGGATGGCTTAACACATTTGAGCATTACTTTCATTATTTGTCACGGCAGATTATGAATCATATGGTGTCTAAACTCCATCAGTACACCAACTTTACTTTTATTTGGTCTGAAGTCGCATTTTTGAATGCTTGGTGGGAAGAAGCACATCCAAGTAAACAACGAGTTTTAAAAAATCTAGTTCAGTCAGGTAGACTAGAAATAACGACTGGAGGATGGGTTATGACTGACGAAGCAAATACGCATATTTATGCTATGGTAGATCAACTTATTGAAGGTGAGTGTAATTATATATTAAGTAATATTACATAAGTATACCTACACTTGATGCCATTTTTAAGGGAAAATGTTGTAAAGATTTTTTTGGGTTTTATCCCAACCCTGACTGGCTTCTCGCATGTCACAATTTTAGAAAGAAAATATAAGAGGAAATTAAGAAAGACCCTACATTCTGATCTATATTATTGTTGTTTCCCCTTATGTTGTCACTTAACTTGGGGGGCAACAGTGTCAGGTGATAAACGTTAAAACAGGAAAAGAAAGACAGATAAGATTATTAACAATAATAAATATATTACTATGCGAACCCATGTGCTTTAAAATTTATACGCTGTTGATTTTTAATGGTTACAAAATAAATTAAGTTCGTTTAATATTCGACAAATTGTTTTACTTCGGATGGTGGCCGCTCCCAAAGTCTACCCTTTTACACATAATATATTCAGTTGGTAAATACAGTAAGGACAGAAAGAGGCTATTTCAAGTAAAATAGTTATTTGAGAGATGTTTCTGTGAATTAAAATTAAACCGCTTTAACTACCTTAATTTTAATTCATAGTACCGTCTCTCAAATCACATTATCAGCTAACTATTTTAGTTGAAATATCCTCTCTCATTCCGTACTGTATTATCAGAACAAACACATTATCAGAATAAAAAGATATGCATAAAATATTGCTAACAGATTGGAAAAGCTGTTTGAAGAAATAGCATAAACGAAGAGACTAATGGCGGTTCAGATAGATAGTACCTTTACTCGGTATATTATTATTAAAGTTATTTAAAGGCCCATTAGCGCTAAAAGATGAGTGGTGAAATATGGAATTTATAAAATTTGGTTTAAAATTTAAATTCATTAATTGTTGTTGCCCTGACTTGGTGAAACCAATCCATACTAAATACAGACGCGGACACTATGATAAGCCTAATTAATAAATAATTAGGGTAACGAAACGCATTTAACTGTATCATTGGGCTTAATAATTATTAAACGGAAAAGTAAACAGTATAGAGCTATGTAGTCGAGACCTAGGGATCGGCGGCGACACGGGTACGTTGTCACAGCGGATGGGCTAGGCGGGTCGATGACGAGTGGGTTGTAAACCAGAGGGGGAATCGCAGCGTCTGACGCCGGTAGATAAGAAGCCAGATGCGTGGGTTTTAGTTCAGGCCGAACGCTTGGTAAGTCCGTTACGTCGATAGGTGCAGTCGTTGTAGTTTTAGCTAGCAGGTAACCGGGGCAGAGAAATAAAGTTGCCGTAGACGTTTATGTGTGCTTGTCAGGTGAAGGAGAATGGGAAGCGAATGTCTGCTTTGTGGCCCATGCTTTTTCCCTTTGCTGAGGGCTATTAGCGCTCGTGTAGTCTTCAGAGGCAGTGGGACGGTAGAATGAATGCGTCGTACGTATTGTATACTGCTCGGGTTTTGCTAGTTTTCATTTTAAGACTCGTGTATGCTGACACCTGAGGATACGCTTCACAGAGGCTGCACTGACTGAATATTTTACCGTATAGTTGAGCTTATAAATGTTCGTTGTCTTTTCCTTTTCTAAAGGTTAGCATTGGGGCACCTGAGGATCCACATCGCAGTACCCGTACCAGCTAAAGATCATTAGTTTGATAACATTGTTGTGCGTACCTCTTGTATTTAGCGACGTGTGACGTTGTCTTTTCCCTTTCTAAAGGTTAGCATTGGGGCACCTGAGGATCCACATCGCAGTACCCGTACCAGCTAAAGATCATTAGTTTGATAACATTGTTGTGCGTACCTCTTGTATTTAGCGACGTGTGAAAGCACCTGGGGTTCCACTTCATAGTGTCTATTCCGGCTAAATAAGATAGGTTTTACTTTTATTCGCTTGGTCTCTTTTGTTTCCTTAGGAACCAGCAGTGGCAACTGGGAACCGACTTCGTGGTGTCCGGGTGGACATGGAGGGGGAATGGGATAATTGACAAAGGCCTGTGCATCGCCCCACTTGCAGGGGAAAACCTGAGGGTGTGGCGGTGGATGGGTGTCACCACAAGTGGTAGCTTCACACACAAATAGTCTGGTGGTCACCCGCGAGTGTCACGGTTCCGGCTCTCTGGGTCTGGCCGGGGGCAGTGACAACCGGTCCAGGGGGGTTCTAGCTCTACCAGGTGTATTGGGGACCAAGAGTTCTACCGTGTGTATTTAATTTCAGAAGCAAACCGCTGGAAACCGGTTTCGTGGTGTCTGGGTGGACTTGGGGGAGCCGGAAATTTGACAACGGCCTGTACAACGCCCCGTTGGTAGTAATTAACCCGAGGATGTGGTGGTGGATGGGTGTCACCATAAGTGGTAGGCTCGCAGACAAGTAGTCCTAGGGTCACCCGCCAGTGTGGCGGTTCTGGTTCTCTAGGTCTGGCCGCGGGCAGCAACAGCGGGTCCAGAGGGGTTCTAGCCCAACCGGGTGTATTTGTATTTATATTTCAGAGCCAGGCAACTGGGACCGACAGTTCTACCTTGTGTACTTATTTTCAGAGGTAGGCAGCTGGAGGCCGACTTCTGGGTGAATCCGGGGGGGGGGTAGTTAATAGATGTCGGCCTGTGCAACGCCCCGTTTGCATTTAAAAACTTACGGATGTGGCGGTGCATGGGTGTCACTACGAGTGGTGGGCTCACGGTCAACTAGGCTGGGGGTCCCCCACGAGTCTGCTTTCCTGGGTTTCGTCGGAGGCATAGACAACCTGTACAGGGGTCTTCGGGTCTTCTACAGACAAACTCCTTCCCCAGATCAATGAATGCCGCATGACTGGGTGTTTTCGTTATTTTGTTGTTTTACAAGTAGTCCTAGGGTCACCCGCCAGTGTGGCGGTTCTGGTTCTCTAGGTCTGGCCGCGGGCAGCAACAGCGGGTCCAGGGGGGTTCTAGCCCCACCGGGTGTATTTGTATTTATATTTCAGAGCCAGGCAACTGGGACCGACAGTTCTACCTTGTGTACTTATTTTCAGAGGTAGACAGCTGGAGGCCGACTTCTGGGTGAATCGGGGGGGGGGGGGGGGGGGGTCAGTTAATAGATGTCGGCCTGTGCAACGCCCCGTTTGCATTTAAAAACTTGCGGATGTGGCGGTGCATGGGTGTCACTACGAGTGGTGGGCTCACGGTCAACTAGGCTGGGGGTCCCCCACGAGTCTGCTTTCCTGGGTTTCGTCGGAGGCATAGACAACCTGTACAGGGGCCTTCGGGTCTTCTATAGACAAACTCCTTCCCCAGATCAATGAATGCCGCATGACTGGGTGTTTTCGTTATTTTGTTGTTTTATTTTATTGCTGAATAGGCTGCTATTCCTAACGCTAACCCGCTCTACTTACGCCCTCGTTATCACCGCCTTCCCCCACTTGTCGCAAATAGTCTCCGTCGTTACCGTAACCGCAAATAATAACCATGCCTTCAGAATAGCTTCGTCCATTCACCAACTGTTCATTTTACGTAATAGTCAATCACTTACCTCTGCCTTCGCGACGTAAAGAGATCATTTTCAAGTTCGTCTGGTAATTTAAGAATAAAAACCGCTAAGACTGCTTAATTAATAATTTGCCTGTGTAAATATTTGGTTTTGTAAATAATTCTCACCCATACTTTTGTAAATATAGCTAGTACATATTATGCGGAGTTTTAATTATAACACCGTCTTACCCCAAAGCATAGCAAGGCCATATATAAAGTTAGTGTAACTTTGCCTTGTCGAACCTTGAACTCCACTGAAGTTTGTCTTGGCCTGTGCTGCTTCTTATTAAGGCGGTTCCGAAGGGGGAATTGTTCCGAATGACAAGTATCCCTAAGGAGAGCACTTGCTCCAGTAAGAACTAGTGCTGGCGCCCGAGAGATATTAGATCTAACACCAATCAATCAACGTGGAAACTCAATCTAAAGTTTCCCTACGGTTTTCGGAGCACAGATAGTGTCCCGAAGGGTTCCAGAATTTGCCGACAGGAAAAGGTCCTCTCACATTGACGTCACCGAGCAGGGACCTGAGTCATTTTTGCAAAAGACTTTAAATAGTACTGGGTAATAGTAAATTTATTGGCCGTGAATATTTCTAACGTTATTGAATTTTAATACATAGTTTCAGTGTCAGTTGCGATAAGACTGTTTGGAATTTCGCCGATAAGATATCGCTAACTGAAAACCCGATAGGAAAACAAGCAGAGTTTTAATTTGTTATAACCTGATAACTGAATAGAGCCCTTGCCAGGTGGTGAATGCTTTGCCCTATTAGTTCAGTAATATTGTTAGCAGCTTTTGATATATTTTTTGAAGTGTTTAACTTTTGAACCTTTTTGTTTGTTTGTGCTTTGTTTGAGTGTTTTTGTTATAGTAATTATAGATAAAGATTTTTTCTTCATAGTTAATAACCTGATAACTGAATAGAGCCCCTGCCAGGTGGTGAATGCTTTGCCCTATTAGTTTAGTAATATTGTTAGCAGCTTTTGATATATTTTTTGAAGTGTTTAACTTTTGAACCTTTTTGTTTGTTTGTGCTTTGTTTGAGTGTTTTTGTTATAGTAATTATAGATAAAGATTTTTTCTTCATAGTTTAACAACAATTTTTTGTCACTAGTCAGCTCCAGACAGAGTATTTTGTGATAGATTTTTTTCCTTTGGTCATTTTTTGTTAATCTAAGCTAACTTAAGGATACTGCTACGACCACGCTAGTCGGTAGCGTCCCTGTTAACAATTTGTTTCGTCAAGTTCTGTGAGAACCATTTTCACTGGGCAACCAGTAACGTTTCTAATCAACTTTATTGTACTGTTAATCCATATAATTGCACTAATTTTCAGGGATTTTTTTTCTGTCATAATCATTGAAAATGACAGACCCGAAAAGTCAAGCGGAGACCACCGCAGAGAGTGACAATCCTGAAAACCCCGATGCCGATATATTTGATGGCAGGGTAGGATGAATTTATAGACTCACGAAGAGTGACTTAGACAGGGAATTGAAGAAGTTCTGCCAGGAACCCCAAGTTACAGTCGCAGATATGAGAAAACAACTTGTTGTAGCTTTCTACGAGATGGTAAACCGTTAGAAAGCGAAACAGCCTCACTGCCTCCCGTTACCGCACACCCGCTGCCGACCGCCAAAACCCGCCTATATTTAACAGCATCTGTACCCGACCCTTCACTGCTGCGAATGTCACCAGCAATCACGACGCCATCGTTTCGTCAGCCAGGACCGCTTAACGTGCTTGCTTGGAACTTACATTTCAATGGTAAATCCGGCCTGCCTGGCGTTTTTGGAACGCCTGGGAGAAATATGTTTGCATTTTAATATTTCTTTAGATCGTCTTTTACCAGTGCTGCCACAGATTTTGGAGGGTCAAGCCTTAATATGGTACCGAAATAATCGCGCTTACTGGACGTCGCGGGAAGGCTTTGTAGATGACTTTAAGCGCTTTCATTTACAAGTAAATTATTTTGTAGATCCGGAAGCCGAAATAAGCCGCCGGCTGCATAGAGCTGGCGAACCGGTGTTCACATATATCACCGAGATGCAGACACTCATTCGCCGGCATGGGAGCTTCATCAGGCAGCAAGAGCTGATCTTGTTACAGAGAAATTTATGTACAGAATGCCCTGGCGTTGTGAAGTCCCAGATATACGCACTTTTATTGAGAAAACTAAAGCACTAAAGGCACTGTTAAAAGGGCTGAAGGAGACACCGGGGAGTGTAGCCAAGGCTGCTAATGACACTCCTCCAGGAAGCCGGGAAGGTGAGAATACCGCTCCCACGGCCAAAAATCAACTGGTACAGTCCACACCGCCTACAACAAACCACAAAGAATCTGGCAAGCAAGTTCGTTTCACAATAACACGCACGACTTGATGGAATTGTGCCCAAGAGGGACACATGCGAAGCCAGTGCCGGGCAGCGCCGCAACGGTATTGCTCACGCTGTGGCAAACCAGGCGCCTTATCCCGAGATTGTAATTGCCAGGGAAACTAAATCGGAGAGTGTCGAGGCTCCAATAGTTCCGACCCAGTGACACCTCGGCCAACAGACCCGACTCGACAGTAATAACAGCAAGGATAGGTGCTAAGTGTTTTGACACTTTACTAGGCACCGGGGCGACCCGTTCATTCTTGAGTCAGAAAGCTCTCGAGTCTATCGAAGCAACGTGTTTGCACGCCATTCTCTTACCCGAAGTAAATACTCGCATTGACGATGGAAGGCTGGTTTCTGTGCAACAGATGTATCAGACACAATTGCAATTTGGGAGCAAGACAAAACAATGTGATCTATTGTATGTACCTCATCTCCCAGTGAACATTGTTTTAGGGATCGACGTCTAGCAAGGTACAATATTATATAGAGTTACGCAACGCCAAAAGCTACTTTGACGGTGAGCTATTGTCCCCCGAAGCACCAGCACCTTCAGCCACCACTATAAATCCGACCAAACTGAGCCAATTGGACGAGTTGACACCCCAAGAACGAAGGAAACTATATGCATTTCTGGCGAGAGAACTTCAACAGTTTAAGAAAATAAATGGTCTGACCGAGTCCAACATCACATCCGTTTGTCAAAGAAAGAGGTAATTAAACAGCGATATCGCCCACAGAACCCGTAGATGCAACAGGCTATTGACGAGGAAGTAGACAGAGTGCTGGAAGAGGATATAATAGAGCCGTCGAACAGCCCATGGAGTTCGCCTATAGTGATCATAAAGAAAGGGACGACAAATTCCGCTTTTGTGTGGATTTTAGGGAGGTTAATAAAGTTTCCATTAAATATGCCTACCCGTTACTATACATATCAGGCATACTGGATAAACTACGTCGTGCTAAGTACATTATCAGCCTCGATTTGAAGCAGGGATATTGGCAGTTTCCCCTAACGACACCTAGCAGGCCAATTACAGCATTTACCGTCCCAGGAAGGGGGTTATTTCATTTCAAGGTAATGCCCTTCGAAAATCACTCAGCTACGACTACCTTTCAACGACTTTTGGATACTATAATAGGCCCTGAGATTGAACCACACCCCTTCGCCTATCTAGACGACGTCATTATTCTAGGCGAAACATTTGAAGAGCATCTAGCAAACCTGAGAGTTGTATTTCGCCGGTTAAGAGAAAGCAATTAACAACTTAACCCGGAGAAATGCCAATTCCGCTGGCAATCCTTGAGATACCTCGGCCACGTAGTGACGGCAGACGGCATCAGCACCGATCCCGAGAAACTAGAGGCGATAAATGCCATTCCCACTCCACGAACTGTAAGGGACGTCAGAAGGTTCCTAAGAGTTGCCTTGTGGTACCGTCGTTTCATTCCCCAGTTTTCGCAGGTGGTGACGCCGCTTACAAAATTGCTGAAAACTAAAACCCGTTGGCATTGGGGTAAAGAACAGGAGCAGGCCTTTAAAGAACTTAAGAAACTAGTTACATACACCGATTATTGCCTGCCCTGGCTTCTCCAGGGAGTTCGTTTTATAGACTGATGCAAGTGATAATGGCCTAGGCATAGCACTGACGCAGAACATCGAAGGGTCAGAAAAAGTAATCGCGTATGCTAGCCGCACTCTCTCGCCAGCAGAGAAAAATTATTTCGTCACCGCGAAGGAATGCCTGGCGGTAGTGGGGAATTGAAAAGGTGCGACCCTATTTAGAGGGATACCGTTTAACGGTTTTGACCAACCACCAATCCCTCCGGTGGCTATAAACTATTAAGACACCTATGGGACGTGTTGCTAAATGGAGCTTATTTTTACAGCAGTACGACTTGACCATAAAATACCGGAGAGAACCATTGCACCGTGTAGCCGACGCTCTGTCGCGCCTGCCGGTGGAAAGTTAGGAGGGAATGGCTGAAGAGGATATCTGTTTTACAGATGCGGAAACTAACTGCTCCTGGTATAAGAGAAAAATGGAACAGATGAAGAGGAGCCCGGATGCTTTAAACGAGGAAAGCTGTACCGCCATTTCTGGTATACAACGGACTTGACTGGACCAGAGAGGCAGTTCGAAGTAGAATCCTGCGTGAAAACCACGACAAACCGACTCCCGGGTATACGGGAACCACAAACACTATCGCCCGTATAGCGCGTCATTATTATTGGCCAGGAATGTTCCAGAAAATCGCCAGTTATGCCAGACGCTGTAACCGCTGTCAGCGATTTAAGGTATCGCAGCAACAGCTTCCACGAAAAATGCAACCCTCCGCCAACAGAGAACCTTGGGATATAGTTTGTGTGGATTTGGTAGGCCTGCTACCACGGTACAGAAAGAGGCGCAATTTTATATTGGTAGCCCAAGTCTGCTTCACCAAATGGATCGAATGCCGACTGGTAATGAAGGCCACAGCCCCTGCGGTTGGAAAGGCATTATGTGAAACAGTGATAACGAAGTTTGGCTGTCCACGGACCATCGTCTCCGACAACGGTAAGGTCTTCGTGAGCCACGAGTTTAGGACGCTATTGCAAGAGCTGGGAATAAGGCAGAGATTAACCCCGGTTTATACTCCCCATGCCAACGCGGCGGAAAGGGCAAACCGCACTCTAAAGACCATGAACGCGACCACCGCCAACTGGACGAGAGGGTACTCGAGCTGGTGTTTGCCATCTACACGGCGAAACAGGTGTCCACCGGGTTCTCGCCAGCGTTCCTTAGTTTCGGCCGTGAGTTAACTATGCCAAATTGCGTTTACGCCGAACACGACGCGGCGTCCGAAAGTCAACTGGATGACACGGAAACAACACAAGGAAGGTTAGCCGATCGTCACAACCGGCTGAAGATGCTGCAGGAAACATTCGGATTAGTGCGGATGAACCTCGCCAGGGCGTTCACCCAGCAGAGTTATCATTATAACTTGCGTCGTCGGGATTGGCTGCATGGTTGGTGAACAGGTGCTTCGTCCGGAACACACGCTGTCCTCCAGGGCCAACAGGTTATTGCAAAACTGACCGCAAGCTGTTTTTACGCATTTTTCGTAATTTTTGGGGGTTGTTTGCAAGAAATGTTTCTTATAGTTTATGGATCCAAGGTGGGTTCTAAGCACGTTTCTGAAAATTTACCAAGTATTATTATATATTTTTGCTTACTTATTGGGCTAGCATAATTTACTATTATTTAAAAATCAAATATAAGATCTCTGAGTTGTTTGCTTAGAAAATGGTTGTAAAAATTATAAACCTACTATTTTGTATGCGTAAATATACAAACCTACCTAAAAATTATAAATTTACATAATTTACTAATTGTGATTAGTTGCATGTTCATAATAGACTATCCAGTAAAATGCGTAAACTATTAAAAAAACTAAAAACCTAGGTTGTGGTTTAGAAGAAAAACATTCTGTCCAATTTGAGGCATTATGAATTTATAATTTCATAAATAATAATTAATAATTATTTTTTTAAATCTTTTTCAAGGTAAACCAGTTAATTTAAAATCGATTAATATCCTAAAATTTTAATACTTTCTCTTACCATGTGAAAAAATCTTAAATTTAGCTTATTATTAAATATTTAATCTTGTTATAAGTTCAAAAAGAACATAAGTTTGTAAGACGAACATAAAAATGCCGTCTGATTTCAATAGTCAATGCACATTATTCCACTAGATTTAAATTCGGAATACATGTGACGTATTCCCGCTCCACTCTCTGATTGGTCGAGAGTTACCAGACAACCTACCTCGACCACACATCATTCATGTTGACATTAATTTACATTTACGTCTATCGGCCATCTACACTTCGGTATAGACATGCGCTCTATGCATTAATATACAATTTTCGGAAATGTTTAGCACATAACAAAAACAAAGGTAACAGAATCGAACATGCAAAATAGTTCCTCTTATGAGTCTCACCACTATACTTACCGTAATCATTATCTATCTCTTTCATTAAATTTTGAAGTTATATAATATTATAAGGACATCTTGAGCACATTATGAGCGAATATTCTGAATAATGATCTATTTCAAATATTCTCAGATATTGATGAAGAATTTTCTAAGGATGTGATTGAAGGAATCTACTCAGAATATTCAAGATGCGGTTTGAAATTCCATAAATGTTATTGAACATTCCAAAAAAAATTTCTGAAAAAAGAATGTTCTCACATCGTGAGAATATCTTGTGCTTGTGGTGTCAATGTCAGATTCCTTAAAAAGGTTAATACGTTCGTCCAGAGTTACAGATTCCAAACTATTATCTGTAAGCGCGTCCAAAGTATCTGCAATCAGTTTGTCAAGTAACACTTTCTTCTCGATTATAAATGATACGGTCTCCGCGGTGCCTTTTGCAGAGTGTGCAACCCACAGAAAAAGTTTGATCAGGTACAACAAGTTTATCTAAAATGGTTCTTAAGAATCTAATATCATTTTCTGTTACACAATTCTTTAAAAAAAAAATTAAATATTTTTTAAGAACTTTGCGTGTAGCACTACACAGACGCAAAAATAAACTAAAGTCTGCGTTTTCACTCATGTTTGGAATTAAACTAAGGTTTCTTTGAAAGTAAGTCTTTTTATAAGAAGTTAGCTTCTCTCTGCCATTCCTCAGGAACGCTCATTCTGACATTCATTCAATAAACGGATGAACATATCTAGCGGCTCTTCATCAGATGGATTTGACATCGAAGGTATGTCTTTGTGGCCCAACGCTAAACTGTGAAATGAAGAAGGGAGGAAGTATCTCTTATAATCGATATTGGACAAGGAATTCTTACGTAAATAGTTTGTAAATATTCTGTGACATTCAGATTTTAAAACGCCCATGTTGCAGTGGGCCTAGCTGCGCTCCTCCTCTATTATTTCATTGTAATGCACCAAATCTAATTATTTTGCAATGCTATATTTACTAACTCCTTTATCTTTTTTATAAACATCATCAGTAGGGGGAACTGGCGTAAAAACCGTATATTTCCCATGTCAATCCTTATGGGAAATCCAAGCTCTTTTTTGTGACACAAATGTGACATTTCGAGAGAGCTGAGCTGGAGGAAGGTCACACCATGCCTCGTGCCTAGCTCTCCCAGTTGCTTAGAGAGACTGAGGAGAGAGAGAGAGAGAACTCCCCTCTCCCGGCTGCTGCACCGCGTCCTCGGTCAGCTGCTGAGTAGCGCGAGGAGAGAGAGCTCCACTCCCCCGGCTGCAGCACCACGTCACCCAGTTGTTGAGAGAGACCTAAGAGAGAGAGAGATAGCTCCACAACGTCTCGGGTCCTCTCCCAGATGCTGAGAGAGGCTGTGGAGAGCGTCTTGAGAGCCGAGCTCTTCATCAGATGGATTTGACATGGAAGATATGTCTTTGTGGCCCAACGCTAAACTGTGAAATGAAGAAGGGAGGAAGTATCTCTTATCATCGATATTGGACAAGGCAATCTTACGTAAATAGTTTGTAAATATTCTGTGACATTCAGATTTGTAAACGCCCATGTTGCAATGGGCCTGGCTGCGCTCCTCCTCTATTATTTCATTACAATGCACCAAATATAATTGTTTTGCAATGCTATATTTACTAACTCCTTTATCTTTTTTACAAATATCATTAGTAGGGCGAATTGGCAGTTCTGGCGTAAAAACCGTATATTTCCCATGTTAATCCTTATGGGAAATCTAAGCTCTTTTTTTGTGACACAAATGTGACATTTCGCGAGAGCTGAGCTGGAGGAAAGTCACACCATGCCTCGCTCTCCCAGTTGCTGAGAGAGACTGAGGAGAGAGAGACTTCCCCTCTCCCGGCTGCTGCACCGCGTCCTCGGTCAGCTGCTGAGAGAGCGCGAGGAGAGAGAGAGAGCTCCACTCTCCCGGCTGCATCACCACGTCACCCAGTTGCTGAGAGAGACCTAAGAGGGAGAGAGAGCTCCACAACGTCTCGGGTCCTCTCCCAGTTGCTGAGAGAGGCCGCGGAGAGCGTCTTGTGAGCCGAGCTCCACCGCGTCTGACGTCCTCTCCCAGTTGCCGAGACAGACCGAGGAGAGAGAGAGAGCTCTGCTCTCCCGGCTGCAACACCACGTGACATTTTAAATCTAACCACAACCTCTCGGTCCTATACTGCCCTGCTATCTATAAATACCGTATCTCCAGTTAAAGTAGTTTTGAGAAATTCGCCATTGAAGTTTTACCAAACTAAATGACGTGTATCTTTTGCACTGTACTATATATTGACATAATTTTTTTGCATCAGTTCTAGATAGTGTTACACTATAGGTTCTGCTACAAGAAATAATAATAAATTAACGATTTCAGTATTTTTTATGGACATACGACTTTTTTGTTAAATAAATTTAATTTTTTACTTGAAAGAAGTAATGTAAGTCCATGTTTTGAAAGCTGTTTAAACTAAATGAAATGCCTTTATAGAATAAATGTTTTATTTATGTAAAATAAACATTGACACAACATATTATAACATATTATAACATATTATAAGTACGATACATTATTTTTTTCATGTACTCAGGTTTTCGTAGATAGCTAACAACAAAGTAAATACTAATCGAATGAAAGTTAACAAGAGTAGACACATGCTTGATCTAGAAAGAACTAACTATACTAATTTGACTAACACAAGAAAAACAAAAAAATTAGTTAAGTTTAGATTAGTGTGATAGTATTATATAGTGATTTAGATTCAATCATTAGACTTTGCATGATTAGGAACAGTAAAGTAGTGGAAAATAGTGCATTTCACTTGACTCGTCGTAAGTTTAATAAATATAGAATCATATGTTTCACATATAAAAATGCCAAACTAAATTTAAGTTTAACTAAATGAAACTCAAATAGAATACCATATTAAGGTCTAAATAGCCGCAAAGGAGGGCAGCAGCTCCTAAAATACGATACGCGTATTACTGCGGTGCAGAAAGCAACGGGAAGCTACTGCACTACATTCCCTAGTAGCGCAATCTCCATGGCCAACTTATGATTAAATAATGACAGACTATACAATCAAACCTGACATTTCACGAGTCGGAGCGTGGAATGTCAGAACAATGAAACAACCGGGAAAACTAGAAAATCTTAAATTAGAGATGGATAGGTTGCAACTAGACGTAGTCGGTCTTAGCGAGGTGCGATGGCCTGAAATAGGTGACTTCTGGAGTGGTAACTACAGGATAATCCACACAGCAGCAAATGAGGGAAATGCAGGGGTAGCCATTATTATGAACAAAACGGTAGGACGGAGTATGGAGAATTATGTGCAGAAAAACGAAAGAATCATTATGGCCAGGTTCAATACTAAGCCTGTGAAAACCGTAATCATACAGGTATACATGCCCACAACAAGACATGACGATGACGAAGTGGAAGAAATATATAGCGAAATAGAAGAAGTTTTAAAAATGGTAAAAAATCACGAGAATGTGGTTATAACAGGCGACTTCAACGCAGTGGTTGGGGAAGGAAGATATGAAAATATTGTAGGACCCTTCGGTACCGGTAACAGGAAGCGCATATTGATCTCCGAGACTGGTACGAAGAGAAAGAGGGGTAGACCAAGACTGGACTATTGCTCTCAGATCGTGAGGGATGTGGGATGTTCGACGTTTAGGGAGATGTACTGGAAGGCCCAGGACAGACAGGCATGGAGAAGTGCGTCCAACCAGTCTTTAGGACTGATGACCCAATGATGATGTACGTATAAAAAAAATACTGAAAACCAAACTCAAACTCCCGTTTTTACAGAAAATAGGTCAATAAAGTCCAGTTTAATATCATAATATATTATAATAAAGTAATTTACAGATCTTCTATATCAGTTATCAAGTTAGCAGCATCATCATTGACTGGCATGTTTTTCCAAAATTCTAATTTGTGTGCCGGAATGATGTCTGATAAATTATTTATGATGGCTTTTTTCCGGTTAGTCGTTATACCGCGGTTAGCACTTGAAGCCTCAGCCACTGGTAATTCATTCTTCTTGTATTTTGAAGATATGAAGTGAAACTCTTTTTCTTCTTGTTCTGAAAAATGAGTCTTGTAAAAAAGATGCCTGTAACCCCTTTTTACTTTAACAAGACAAATATCTTTCAGCAAAGGTCTCTCATTGGTTTTGTTTAACTTCTGTAGCTGGTATGCGGAAGTCAAATCCAAGAAATTTCGAAAATCAGAATGTCTCATTTCCTTTATTATATTTTTTTTCGAGTTGCAATCCCGAACAATATTTACAAAATCCTGGAAATCGTAGACTTTAGGATTTTTTTTCAAGGCAAGCTCTACTTGGTGATGGAAGCTATCTGCCGACATGAATGTGTGCCCTGCCTCAAAATATTTTAGGGTGATTGTGTTCGTACAAATTTCTTTGGAAGATATAATACTAATCAGCATCGAAAACAAACACCAGTTCTTATTCTGGCCCGCACAGTTATCGAGCCAGAGGGTAACTTCAGCAGCATCGCGGTTAAAAAGAAAAAACTGATAGAAGGTACTAGCCACATCTTCACGTTTCCGCCCAGAAATGCCCTCGTGCCATAAAACTATGTAAGGTGGATTTTTTTTCATGTCTCCAACAGGAACAAAGGATTCATTGAATGCAATAATTCTCGTCGTAAATATTGCACTTTTGAACATTTCTATTCTCGGAAGCATTATGACTTTTTGCATATCTGCCGAATAAATAGGATTTTTGCACTGTTGATTCTCACAATCCTTTCTATATTCACCTCGAGAAATCTTTGCTTTCTGAATGTGTTCGTTCCATTTAACACATTTTTCACAATCTGGTAAGTGCAAATTTTGTTTAGTATGCTCTGAATTATGGAGGCGGAAAGCCTCACACTTTTCACACTCTTCTTGTCCTAAACGAGTAAAAGATATATTTATTGTGTCAGTTACTTCTTTTCTGTATACTTCATACGATACTTGTATGTTTGGATGCTTATCCAGGAAGTCTTTGTGCATTTGGGTTATCGTAATGTCACTAGGTAAGTAGAGTTTGTTAGGAGCGTGCTCCCTTCTGTAATGAGAGACACAAGGAGAGAAAGACTTTATGTGAGTATGAAGTAAGTCACGGTTAATTTTCTTCTCTTTTGTTTTGGCTCCTCTTTGATCGTTTTTTGTGTAAAATTTCTCATCAGATATATTTTTCAATACACTGTCATTGTTAAATGCAAAACCTAACGTCGTCAAGAAAAACTTCTTACACACGCACTGAACTGCCTTATTCTCGTCTTTCAGCTTGTAACAGATGCTATTTTGTCTTTTGGAGTCGTTTCCTTTTTCACTTCGTCTTCTTTCTATAACTTTTACTTCACAATGGTTGCTGATAAACAGTCGCTGTTCTTTCAGATTTAAATTCCAATAGTAATTGTTTAGCTCTTTTCTTCTCTCTTCATTAATTTTTGTAGTACATGCTTTCTTACACTGGTCACAGGGAAGCTTGACTACATGTCTTTGTCTTTTTTTCTCAACTAAAAACTGGGTTCGTTCGTGCTTGGGTTTTAGATATTTCTGCCGTTTTCTCTTATTTCCAGATTTAGTATTTGTGGTATCTGTTAAAAAAACATCTGCTTCTAATAGCATAGTCGTGGTATCTTCATCGTTATTTTCACCATTTAGATTTTCATCATTATTTGTTTCTGTTTTATTGAGCAATAATAACGAATTTTCCTCATTGACACTACTAGTGTTATTATTATTAGTTGTGTTTTCATTGATATCAATAACTATTTCTATTGAAACATCTTCAACGTTGTCTGGCAGCACCAATGGTTGAAAATCTTCGTCTAGAATAGGAATTTTATTTATGTCTAATTCTGAAATGTCAATCGCTATTGTTACGATTCCATTTAATATTTTTCTTATAAAATCGGACACTTTTTCGGTTTCCAAAAACTGTTCTCTTAATAATTCAAAATTAATTTCATGTGAGTGTACTTCAATAAAAAAGTAGCATTTGGTGATAGATTGACTAGCCAAAAAATACTTTAAAATTCCCTCGTAGTTCTCAGACGCATCATTTTTCCTTGTTTTCTTTTCAACATTTAAGGTAGTACTGTTCATTGGCGGTTCAGATTCAGATTGGAGTTTCAAAGAATTCCCCGAGTCATGACCGAGTTTCTGATTAACGTTTGCAGCCATAATTGCAAGCTTCTTTCCCCTCGGGATATTGATTATGTCTGCACGAAAATAATATAAATTATTAATACTCAAGTATGCTTGTTTATCAGATTGTCTGCATCTTACCTTTGGAATTCATTATAAGTACAGTTAAATATTAAACGTATTTTGCATGCAATACCTAATAACAATAACAATATGTACATGTAGGTACGTATTATATAAAACTTATTTCGTCTACTTTTAACACAATTGTGTGCAGCCACTAACAGCTTAAACGATACTGAGAGACGAGTCGAGACTGGAGAAACGATGCAATTTCTATAGAAGATATTACAAAATGGAGGGGGAATGCTTGAATAAATCACCGCATGTTGGTTATTACGATATCATTTTGTAAACAAACCAATTCAGTCTTAGCTTTACATGTAAAATAAACCGTATGTCCGAGTATACAGCACATTTCACATGTATTTAACCACCTCTTGTACGATCAGTGCTTGTTAAAAGTACCGTAAGTCCGGAGATACGGTATTTCTCTTTAATGAATGATGGAGATACGGTAGTTCTCTTAAAATTAATGGTAGATACGGTAAATCTTATAAGCATGTCGACTGAAATTTAAGTGTCTACACAAACCGATGAATATAAAATTGCATGTTTTGAAGCTTTTCCCTGCATATACGGCAATTTTACTATGTATCTTAGTAGTAAACATCTGTTAGAAGCCTAAGACACCCCTCAACTCAATTTTCATAAAATGTGGAGATACGGTAGTCTTGCTTAGCACGGCAGTATACCAGCTACCGAGAGAGACCGGGGAGAGAAGCTTGCTATTCGATGTTACCGCATATATGCAGCATAGCGTGGACGACGCAGATGTATAAAAAGATATTGGTTCCCAGACGTGCAAGAACAACAACTGCGTAGGATGGTTATCGAGCTAACAGTTAGAGGTTGATGAACGCACTGCCGGCTTCATCATAAGTCTCAAAAAATTATCTTTAGACTAGATCAGATCTCTCTCAATATAAAGGCGGCATCGCCACAATATTGGAATGATACTCTGTAACATATAAACGATACAGAAACAGATATATAGCACATGTTGGAGCCATTGCTCACAAATTTCACTCGCGATTTTTCAATCCTATGTTGATTGAAATTTCACCGGCGATTTTTTCTAATAATATAAACCCAACCGAGAATCTTAATAAAACATAAATAATTTGTTTATGTATCATCAGCAAGCCGTTTCCTCTAAGGAAGATAATGTGTGAGATAGAGGCCGGAAACCTCATTTTACGTATCTGTGCATCATTCATTAAACAGCGCGTGCACGATATGATGCTAAAAATCATCAAATTTCCATTAATTAGCTAAGTGACCTGTGCAAGTGTTTTAGTGAAATCCGCCTCAATACGAGTGTAAGTATTGCCATTATATTTAAATTTATAGCTATTAGATGTTTTGCCCATCTGTTTTATCCTGTTAGCGAATTTATAGAGCAGATGAGAAGTTTAAAAAGCATGCCATTAGATTGCATTTTTATATGCCGATACGTTTTAAAAAAAGGGTACATAAGATGCGGGAAGAGACGCTACAGCCTTCATTTTAATAAATTTCTATACTTCTAGATACAACCTAATACATTTAAATGTAGACGCAGCATGGGTGATATGGTAGAAAATTTTCATTTCTCATTAAAGAGATCTAAATTTTAGTATATAACGTAGTATAAATTCGAACAACGCAGCTTTATTTCGATAGACACAAATCTCAAACCCGGTTCAGCTAACAGCTCCGGATATGACTATGATTTTAATGAAAATTGTTTTTCTCTACTCAATTTTCATCTTATAACTATCGTGTGACACGTCAAAAAGTACGTCTTAGTGTATAGAATATAAACTTAAGGCTAGTTTCTAAGAAAAAAAATTGACTCCAATACTTCAAACTTGGTTTGATAATAAGCTATTGTTAGATTTCAAGTAAACTTTTGGTGCCAATTTATATTAAATAACAAGGCTATATTTATGGAAAAAAACAGCTTCCGGAACATTTTTTTTTGTTTTTGTTTTAGAGCCTACATGTGACGTATCAAATAACACATCTTAGTGTATAGAATATGAATTTATGGCTAGTTAAAAAAAAACTCTGCTGTAATACTTTCAACTTGGTTTGGTAATAAGCTATAGTTAGATTTCAAGTAAATTTTGATGGTAATTTATATTAAATAACAAGACTATATTTATGAAAAAAACTATTTTCGGTACACATTTTTTGTTTTAGAGCCTACATTTGACGTATCAAATAACACGCCTTATAGTATAGAATATTAATTTATGGTTAGTTTTTAAGCAAAAAAATTGACTCCAATACTTTAAACTTGGTTTGATAATAAGCTATTGTTAGATTTCAAGTAAACTTTTGATGCCAATTTATATTAAATAACAAGACTATATTTATGAAAAAACAGCTTTCGGAAAACATTTTTTGTTTGTTTTAGAGCCTACACGTGACGTATCAAATAGCATGTCTTAGTGTATAGAATATGAATTTATGGCTAGTTTTTTAAGGAAAAAAATTTGACTTTAATACTTCAAACATGGTTTGATAATAAACTTAAGTTTGATTTCAAGTGAACTTTTGACGGTAATTTATAATAAATAACAAAACTATATTTACGAGAAAAAAAAACAGCGTCCGGTATACATTTTTTGTTTTAGAGCCTACATGTGAGGTATCAAATAACACGCCTTATAGTATAGAATATGAATTTATGGTTAGTTTTTAAGAAAAAAATTAGACTCCAATACTTTAAACATGGTTTGATAATAAGCTATTGTTAGATTTCAAGTAAACTTTTGATGCCAATTTATATGAAATAACAAGACTATATTTATTAAAAAACAGCTTTCGGAACGCATTTTTTGTTTTAAAGCCTACATGTAACGTATAAAATAACACGTCTTAGTGTATAGAATATGAATTTATGGCTGGTTTTTAAGAAAAAACTTGACTCCAACACATTAAACTTGGTTTGATAATAACTCATATTTCAAGTAAACTTTTGATGCCAATTTATCCTAAATAACAAGACTATATTTACGAAAAAACAGCTTCCGGTATACATTTTTTTGTTTTAGAGCCTACATGTGACGTATCAAATAACTCTATTTGATCTATAGATTCTACACTTAGTTTTTACAAAAGAATTTGACTCTAATATTTTAAACATGGTTTGATAATAACCCATAGTTAGATTTCAAGTAAACTTTTGGTGGTAACTTATATTAAATAACAAAACTATATTCACGAAAAAACAGCTTCCGGTACATATTTTTTGTTTTAGAACCTGTATGTGATGCATCAAATTACACGCCTTAGTGTATAGAATATGAATTGATGGTTAGTTTTTAAGAAAAAAAGTATAAAAGCGATTAAGCATAATAGCTCTATTTAAAGCTGTAAATATATTTATTTGCTATCACTACTTACATTTACCTCCTACACATAAGAAGTAAAGAGATATCAATTTGTAAAAGACAATGAAAAAACATTCAGTTTAATATTAGCATAAACAGAATGCAGCACATGTGCAGCCGCTGTGAAAAGTATTTTTGTTTTTATAGTTGAAAAATATAAAGTAAATGCTTTATTGGATGACGAACAGGTTATACATCTGAAGAACTTACCTTATCAAACTCGTTATAAAATTCATTGGGTGTATTTTATTGAACTGAGGAATAAGAAAAAGTATCACTTCAACTTGATCGCGGGTCCAATCCTATACAAACATGGGTGGTAAGAGAAGAGCAACCCCATGTTTTATTGGAGTGATCAAACATTTGGCTGAGGTCTTGAAACTTTGATTAATTGAGGTAATATTTTACAGAGTATTCAACGGCTGCTGAATATCATTAGGTAGACGCCTTTTACTTTTAAGTTTTTTTTTTTGCGTTTATTAAGCCGGATTTTATTTCGCAACATTTCTTGAATAGTAACAAGATCACGGTTTCCTGTTTCGCCCAAACAAATTCCTAGAATAGATTCATCCTCAGAAATTTTCTGAAATGAGTACTCTGCATCCTCCTCATACACCGGAAAAAAATTAATCCCACACATTGTAAGAGGAAAAAACAACTGTCATCGTGTACCCATTGTCTCTAGGATATACCCGCCGCTTTCACCATATATAACCCTATGTACACCAACTATTCGCCACAGTTACTCAAAGTCGCATCGCATAGAGTGCTCCAGTCTTGTGCATCGCCATATATATGACCAGTAGTGAGTATTAGCAATTTAAACTTTCTTTTACTAGATTTTTCATATTTTATGCTCATGATTTACCATATCCAACATTATTTCAGAGCAGCTCACATTTTTTCAATTCACAACCACCCATTTTTTTAATTTTACAATTGAAATAGCTGATTCAGCGTTTACCTAATTTGAAATTTTAAATTTTATATTCAAAAAGCAATAGCTTAATTTCGAGCTATTAAATACTTTTTTAGAGTTCATTAGAATACGTTTTCTTTATATAAAAGCATATTAATCTTACTTGAAAAGCTCTTTTCATAATCAAAAATTTTTAAATACTGTTTAGTTTATTAGTTTAACTGTTTTACAAAAGTATACTGCTTACTGAAAAAGCTCTTTTCATATATTCATATAGAGTATTTTTTTAAATACTGCTTAGTTTATTAGCTTAACAGTTTTCCTACATAAAAAGTAGACTGCTTACTCAAAAAGCTGTTGTTATATATTCATATATAGTAATTTTTTAAAAAACTGCTTAGTTTATTAGTTTAACAGTTTTCCTTAATAAAAAGTAACCAATCTTCCTTAAAAAATAGCTTTTTAAAACATCTATAGAGGATTTAATAAATAATTTTTTAAATATTGTTTAGAGTTTTTTAATAGCCAATTTAACTACATACAATACAAAAGTATTCCGATCTTACTCGAAAATTTCTTTTATAATCAAATAAAGAAAAAAATTTAAATACAGTCTAGTTTATTAGTTTCACTGTTTTACAAAAGTATACCAATCTTACTTAAAAATAGCTCTTTAAACATCTATACCGGATTTAATGAATAATTTTTAAATACTGTTTAGAGTTTCTTAATAGCTCATTTAACTACATACAAAGTATCCCGATCTTACTCGAAAAGCTCTTTTTTATATATTCTTATAAATTCTCTCAAACTGAAAAACCCTTCACACCACCAATATAAAAGAGAATCCCCACGCGAGTTACAATTTTTTATAACATTCCGCAACTAATTATTTGCACGTGTGCGTGGGAAGTATTTTTTTAATATTAATTCTCGCTTCCGATGGTTTTAAGAACAAACAAAAAAAAACAATAAGAAATTAATTCCAAGGAAACAAAACAAGTTCAAGTTAAGTTTCGCTTCCTTTGTAGCGAGGCCACGAGTTACTTTTAGCAAAATTTCTGCATACAAACCAATTATTTATTTATACAATATAATTATTTTTTAAAACTAATAAACTGTAACAGCGAAATTTTTATATGAAGTCTTATATAATTTTCGAGGTTGGGAAACGAAATAATTAGAAAAAAATCGAATTTACAGATAGAAAGCGCAATTCTTAATAAAAAAACAAAAATAACCAGTGAATATTTACAAACCGAGGTCTAACCCGAAAAACAGAGTTGAGAATTTAGATGAAGTATTTTCTTAAAAAAGATCAGTTACATTTTAAAATAAGCATATTGATGTAAACATCTAATTTATATGTTTATAACCACAACCTTAATTTCTATACGCATACAGTTTACAGTATAAATAGTAAAAAATGACCGATGGAGGCTACAATAGTCATCACATTTGTTGCCGATTACTAATACTCAGTTTAAGAAATAAGAATAATCACTTTATGTCTCCAATCACTTGTTAAACTAGTATAAAACATATTAGTGTAAGGTGATTAGGACCCTGTCTATACCCGACTATCTACGAAAAAAAATTGAAAGCCATTCATATTGTTTCAATTGTCTAGAGGTAGTCACTCTCAGCTAAACTACAGACTACTTAATTTATAACATGAGACTCGCGCTATTACCAGACGTATTTAACGTTTTTCAGCATCAAGGTGTTTATTCGGCAAAGACATCGTCACACAGAGAGAGAGAGAGAGAGAGAGAGAGAGAGAGAGAGAGAGAGTTCTTACCAGTAAAAGTTAAATTCATATGTAAAAATAGAATCCGGCATTTTTGTTTAAAAAATTGAAGATACCACTATGATGCTTTTAGCATAGACATATCGATCAGTACAAACGAAAAGACCCATGAAATACGTAGAAAGGCATATTTATCATTACAATCTACTAAAAAATCTACTTTTAGAGACATGTGTAAGGTTTCACCATAAACTAGAAAAGTATATTATTTGTTATTAGAAACTACTAAATTCTTCAAATTCTTCAACATAACGATGCAATTAATATACCCGTAAACATCCTTTAACAAACATATCATCGTAATCACATATTACATACAGACTTGGCGACTACTTCTCTGGCTTCACTGTTGAAGCCAGAGAAGTAGTCTCCAAGTCTGTATGTAGTATGGACAAGTTTCACCAAGTAAGAGCAACAATAATCAATGAAGTAAGCAAATATGTTTAAAATCACAAACGATACTTTTAAATTTTCAAGGAACAACGTATGCATTTTTTATAGAAAATAAATTCTTTAAATACACTAATTAAATAGCTCAAATATGAGTGTTATAAAAACCAAATACTTCTCTTTAAGTAATAAAACACGGCAACGTTAGGCATTATCAGTTTCCGTTGACAAGCTAAACATCGTTTCACCCAAGTAAAAATGATGGAGTATGTTAAGGCTTTAGGTTTAAATTATCTTGTAAGTTTTGATCATGAAAGTTTTGCAATAGTTCATTAGCAACAAAAATAAGGTAGGAAAAATTAATGTAAAACTATTTATTTCAACTGTCAACTTGTTGATTTTCCCGACCCATTCCGCGAAACAAACAGGGTATTGGAAAGTATTTTGCATGTTTTTTCATCTAATTCTATACCTTAAAACATCATGCAAGGGGCACTTGTTTAGATGCCTTCAAGTATGGTGGAAACTTATTGAGAGGTGATGCATACCAAATGATTTTAATATATTAATTACACTGATTTAGTTTTCATATAAAAGACATTCTCGAGGTAATCAATACTCATGTGTTCTTTTTAACCATTTATTTAAGTCGTAACAGTTTTTATAAAAACACCAATGGTAAACGACCGACACTGCTCATAAGCTACCACAAAAAGCCACATGTAAAGATTGGCTTGTTTAAATGGCTTCAAGTATGATGGGAGTTTATTAAAAGGCGTTGCATGCCAGATGTTCCAAAATATTAATTGCGTTGATTTCGTTTTTATATAAAAGCATCAACTCTCATGTATTCTATTTTTTAGCAAATTATTTTAGTTGTAATATTTTTTGTAAAAACACCAATGGTAAATGATCGACACACAGCTCATAAGTTGCCTCTAAAAACAATATGTAAGGATTACTTGTGTAGACGGTTTCAAGTATGATGGGAGTTTATTGAGTGGTGTTGCATGTCAGATGATTTAAAATATTAATTACGTCAATATAATTTTGATATAAAAACATTTTTTGTGGTGATCAATACTCATGTATTATTTTTAACCACTTATTTAAGTTGTAATAGTTTTTGTAAAAACAGCAATGGTAAATAGTCGACACACCGCTTATAAGTTGTCTCTAAAAACAACAACATATAAGGATCACTTGTTTAGATGGTTTCAAGTATAATGGGAGTTTATTGAAAGGTGTTGCGTGCCAGATGCTTTGAAATATTAATTATATTGATTTAGTTTTATGTAAAAACATATTTTGGGGTGATCAACTCTCATGTATTCTAGTTTTTAACCATTTATTTAAGTCGTAGTAGTTTTTGTAAAAACATCAATTGTAAATGACCGACACCGCTCATAAGTTGCCTCTAAAAAACAACAACATGTAAGGATCGCTTGTTTAGACGGTTTCAATTATTATGGAAATTTATTGAGGTGTTTTATACAAAACGCCTTAAAATATTAATTACGTCAATATAATTTTCATATAAAAACATATTTTTGAGGCGATCAACTCTCATGTATTATGTTTTTTAACCATTTATTTAAGTCGTAATAGTTTTTATAAAAACATCAATGGTAAATGATCAACATAGCTCTTGCCTCTAAAAACAACAACAACATGTAATCATCGCTTGTTTAGATGGTTTCAAGTATGATGGAAGTTTATTGAAATGTGTTACATGCCAGAAGCTTTAAAATATTTATTGCAATGATTTCGTCTTTATATAAAACCATATTTTGAAGTAACCAACTCTCATGTATTCTAGTTTTTAACCATTTATTTAAGTCGTAATAGTTTTTGTAAAGACACCAATGGTTAAATGACCAACACAGCTTATAAGTGGCCTCTAAAAAACAACAACATGTAAGGATCGTTTGCTTAGATGGATTCAAGTATGATGGAAGTTTATAGAGAGGTGTTGAGCTTTTTGAGTAAGCATTATACTTTTGTAAAACAGTTAAACTAATAAATTAAGCAGTATTTAAAAATTTTTGATTATGAGAAAAACTTTTCAATTAAGATTAATATGCATTTATATGAAGAAAACTTGTTTACTAATAAACTCTAAACAGTATTTAATAGCTCGAAACTAAGCTATTGTTTTTGAATATAAAATTTCAAATTTAAAATTAGGTAAACGCCGAATCAGCTATTTCAATTGTAAAATTTAAAAAAATTGGTGGTTGTGAATTTAAAAAATGTGAGCAGCTCTGAAATAATGTTGGATATGGTAAATCATGAGTATAAAATATAAAAAATTTAGTGAAAGAAAGTTTAAATTGCTAATACTCACTACTGGTTAAATATATGGCGATGCACAAAACTGGAGCACGCTATGCGAAGCGACTTTTAGTAACTGGCGAAAAGTTGGTGTTCATAGGGTTATATATGGGACAGCGGCGCGGAAGCCCTAGAGACAATGGGTACACGATGACGGTTGTTTTTTCCTCTTACAATGTGTGGGATTTATTTTCTTCCGGTGTATCACCTTCCCTATTATTGGAGGATGCAGCGTGCTCATTTCATAAAATTTCCGAGGATGAATCTATTCTAGGAATTTGTTTGGGCGAAACAGGAAACCGTGGTCTCGTTACTATTCAAGAAATATTGCGAAATCAAATCCGGCTTAATAAACGCAAAAAGAACTTAAAAGTAAAAAGTGTTTACCTACCTAATGATATTCAGCAGCCGTTGAATACTCTGTACAATATTAGCTCCATTAATCAAAGTTTCAAGACCTCAGCCAAATGTTTGATCACTGGGTGGGGTGGGGATGGGGTAGTTCTTCTCTTACCACCCATGTTTGTATAGGATTGGACCCGCAATCAAGTTGAAGTGCTACTTTTTCTCATTCCTCAGTTGAATGAAATATACCCTCTGAATTTTATGACGAGTTTTATGAGGTAAGTTCTTCAGATGTATAACCTGTTCGTCATCCAATAAAGCATTTACTTTATATTTTTCAACTATAAAAACAAAAATACTTTTCACAGCGGCTGCACATGTGCTGCATTCTGTTTATGCTAATATTAAACTGAATATTTTTTCATTGTCTTTTACAAATTGATATCTCTTTACTTCCTATGTGTAGGAGGGAAATGTAAGTAGTGATAGCAAATAAATATATTTACAGCTTTAAATGGAGATATTATGCTTAATCGCTTTTATATATTAAAAAAAAAACTAACCATAAATTCACATTCTATACACTAAGACGTGTTATTTGATACGTTACATGCAGGTTCTGAAACAAAAAATATGTACTGGAAGCTGTTTATTCGTAAATAGAGTCTTGTTATTTAATATAAATTATTATCAAACCATGTTTAAAATATTAGAGTCAAATTCTTTTGTAAAAACTAAGTGTAGAATCACAATTTATAGATCAAATAGAGTTATTTGATACGTCACATGTATGCTCTAAGACAAAAAAGGTAAACCGGAAGCTGTTTTTTTTTCATAAATATAGTCTTGTTATTTAATATAAATTACCATCAAAGGTTTACTTGAAATCGAACTATAGCTTATTACCAAACCAAGTTTAAAGTATTACAGTCAAGCTTTTTCTTAAAAACTAGCCATAAATTCATATTGTTTATACACTAAGATGTGTTATTTGATACGTCACATGTAGGTTCTAAAACAAAATGCCTTCCGGAAGCTGTTTTTTCATAAATATAGTGTTGTTATTTAATAAAAATTAGCATCAAAAGTTTACTTGAAATCTAACAATAGCTTATTATCAAACCATGTTTGAAGTATTGTGTAGAATCGTAATCAATACATCAAATATAATTAGTCGATACGTCACATGTAGGCTCTAAAACAAAAAATGTATACCGGAAGCTGTTTTTTTCTCGTAAATATCATCTTGTTATTTAATATAAGATACCGTCAAAAGTTTACTTGAAATCAAATTTTAGTTTATTATCAAACCATGTTTGAAGTATTAGAATTAATTTTTTTTTCCTTAAAAACTAGCCATAAATTCATATTCTATACACTAAGACATGCTATTTGATACGTCACATGTAGGCTCTAAAACAAAAAAATGTGTTCCAGAAGCTGTTTTTTCATAAATAGGGCCTTGTTATTTAATATAAATTAGCATCAAAAGTTTACTTGAAATCTAACAATAGCTTATTATTAAAGTATTGGAGTCAATTTTTTTCATAAAAACTAGTTTTAAGTTCATATTATATACACTAAGACGTGCTATTTGATGTGTCACACGATAGTTATAAGATGAATATTGAGTGGAGAAAAACAATTTTCATTAAAATCATAGTCATATCCGGAGCTGCTGGCTGAACCGGGTTTGAGATTTGTGTCTATCGAAATAAAGCTGCGTTGTTCGAATTTATACTACGTTATATACTAAAATTTAGATCTCTAAAGAAAAATGAAAATTTGCTACCATATCACACATGCTCCGTCTACATTTAAATGTAGTAGGTTGATTCTAGAAGTGTAGAAATTTATTAAAATGAAAGCTGTAGCGTCTCTGCCCGCATCTTATGGACCTTTTTTTAAAACGTATGGGCATATAAAAATGCAATCTAATGGCATGCCTATTAAACTCCTCATCTGCTCTATAAATTCGCTAATATGATAAAACAGATGGGCAAAACATCTAATAGCTATAAATTTAAATATAATGGCAATACTTACACTCGTATTGAGGCGGATTTCACTAAAACACTTCCACAGGTCACTTAGCTAATTAATGGAAATTTGATGATTTTTAGCATCATATCGTGCACGCGCTGTTTGAATGAATGATGCACGGATACGTATAATGACTTTCCGGCCTCTATCTCACCCATTATCTTCCTTAGAGGAAACGGCTTGCTGATGATACATAAACAAATTCTTTAATTAAGATATAATATTCTCAGTTGGGTTTATGTTATTAGAAAAAATCGCCGGTGAAATTTAAATCAACATAGGATTGAAAAATCGCTGGTGAAATTTGTGAGCAATAGCTTCAACATGTGTATATGTATCGTTTATATATTACAGAGTGCCGCCTTTATATTGAGAGAGATATGATCTAGTCTGAAGAGAATTTTTTGAGGCTTATAATGAAGCCGGCAGTGCGTTTATCAACCTCTAACTTCTAGCTCGATAACCATCCTACTCAGTTGTTTTTGTTGGACGTCTAGTGAACCAATATCTTTTAGTGAATTTTCTTAAAAAAAATTCACTAATGAGGAGATCCCGACTTTCGAATTTTGAAAAAATTTCTTCAAATGAGCGCTATTTAGGACCCCCGGAACCCAAATCCGAGGTCAGTTTCAGACTTTATATGTTTATATATATATATATATATATATATATATATATATATATATATATATATATATATATATATATATATATATATATATATATATATATATTTATGTGTCACACCTATAACTTAAAAAATAATGGACCGATTTTGATAAAATTTGGCACATACCTTCCTTTCGCAAGTGGCTTGGATAAGTTCGTTAGCCAGGAAAATCCGCCGAGGTTTTCCCGGAAAATTTTGTGTTTTCTTTTGAAAAAAAAAAACGAAAAAAATTTATATCTCCAAAATTAACAAAGTAAGGGCAACCAAATTTCACGCGCGAGTTTATATAACTAGAGGCAAGTTACCTACCAAAATTTAGCTCCGTAGGTTAAAGGACAAAAAAGTTACAGGCATTCAAAGAAAAATATATTTGGGTTCTCCTCAAAACGTCAAAATCGCGATTTTAAACGTCAAAATTGGTGAGTACGTTCCTTTTGCAAGTGGCTTGGATAAGTTCGTTAGCCAGGAAAATCCGACGAGGTTTTCCTTGAAAATTTTGTGTTTTCTTTCGAAAAAAATTTATATCTCCAAAATTAACAAAGTAAGGGCAACCAAATTTTATACGCGGGTTTATATCATAGGCAAGTTACATACCAAAATTTAGCTCTGTAGGTCAAAGAACAAAAAAGTTATAGGCATTTAAACAAAAATAAATTGAGGTTTTTCACAAAACGTCAAAGTTGCGATTTAAACGTCAAAATTGGCAACATTTACGAAAAGAACTTGAATCTAATACGGGCTATGGAAATAAAATGTCTCAAGAATAATGTTTTACAAATCCTGAAGTCTTAGTGTCAACCGTCATTGTCCTTCATTTTAATAAAATGTTTCCAGAAAATTCATTTCAAATAGACCCTTTCTCTGATGCTTGGCAGTAGCCTTAGCTATATAGTTTATTGTTAATAGTATATAATTTTTGTAGAATTTTCGTAAAAAAAATCAATACAGCTCAATATATCTGTTATTATGTTATTGCATTTTTGCATTTTCCATCGAAATGTAATGCATGTTTGTAAGAACAAAAATTCTGGACGCAGTAAGTGCGTTATGGTAGCGAATTTTGATCAAATGCTTAATATTTGAATAGCTCAATTTGCTATTAACCTATAAGGTTGACCAAAAAACGAGTTTTTTTATATAAATAAATGATTAAACATTAATTATGACTAAAATAATTAAAACGCCCGCTGGAATACGACATTAAAACAAAGCTCCAACAACTGACTCGTTGGTCTAGAGGTATGATTTCCGCTTAGAGCGTGGGAGCTCCCAGGTTCAAATCCCGGACAAGCCCAAATACCTTTTATTTGCTTTTTTTTAACCGACTTCAAACAAGGACGAGGTTCTCAATTCGCCTGTATGTTTTTAGTGAATTTTCTTTAAAAAAATTCACTAATGAGGAGATCTCGACTTTTGAATTTTGAAAAAATTTCTTCAAATGAGCGCTATTTAGGACCCCTGGAACCCAAATCGGGGGTCGGTTTCAGACTTTATATGTTTATATATATGGATGTTAATTACACTTGTTGATATTAAATCCATACGTAAACATTTAATATACTTTATTATTTCACTAACTGAATAAACTATACATTTAACTATAAAACAATCACAGACAGCACATAACAGATAACTGACCGAGCGTGGAGAGACGTATCTTCACTGTGTCGGTTAGTAGCGAGGAGAGAGCGAGAGAGATCCCTGGTGTCTCTTATATAGTAGTTCTTGACAGCTTGCTGTCGAATAACGTAACGCAACGTTTTAGCTGTCAAGAGAAACATAGGGTAGTGTTGACTAAAACACTGCGGTCGGAACCACCGCCACATACTCCCCTCTCAGTGGCAACGCTATTAGTTCAAGTATCTTCGTGGAAATCGAACTCTACGTCCATGGCGTGTAGTTTGAACGGGAACGGGAACTTCACTGTCACTTTCAGTTTCACTGGGTGTTGGACTTTCACTGTCACTTTCAGTTTCACTAGGTGTTGGACTTTCACTGTCACTTTCAGTTTCACTAGGATGTCTCTGAGGGTGGAAAGTTGTCTGTTCGTTATCACAAAGAATGAATGCGGGTTTAAGACGGTCAACAGAAATTGTCTCTTCTCCGTGTGATTTCTTGATTTTGAAGACTTTGTCAGTTCGGGATAACACTTCAAAGGGCCGTCATAAACTGGTTCGAGAGTTTTTCGCGGAATATCAATGCGAACAAAAACAAAAGGAGCTTCCATAAGCTTAGGATGGACAAATACCTTTTTTGCAGTATGGTGTTTAAAAGGTACTGGTCGAAGTTTCCTTATGTCTTCTTTCAGCTGAGATATAAGTGGTGGAACATCATGAGCTTGTGTGCTGTTGAAAAAGTCGGTGGGAAGTTTGATTGATTCTCCATAGACTATTTCAGCGGGTGTTGAGCGATATTCTGGAATTATGTACGATCTGAGTCCTAGTAACACAATTGGCAATTTAGCGACCCAGTTTTCGTCCATATGAGCTTTCAAGGCCTGTTTCAGAACTCTATGCCATCTCTCGATTACACCATTTGCTGCTGGGTGGTAAGCTGTGGTCTTGATGTGGTCTGCACCTAGTGTTTTAGTGAGGTGTGTGAAAAGGTGGCAATCGAATTGTTTACCTCTGTCTGTGGTGATGTATTGCGGAACACCGAAACGAGAGATCCAGCATGATAAAATAGTGTTCGCTACTGTTTCTGGTGTAATATCTGACAATGGAATTGCTTCGGGCCATCGAGAAAATCTGTCTATTATTGTTAACAGATAGCGTTGACCTTGTGATAGTGGTAATGGTCCCACAATGTCAACATTTATATGCGAGAATCTTCTCGTGGCTGGGGTGTATTGTGCAATGGGACTGGAAGTGTGTCTCCATATCTTGACTTTCTGGCAGGGAATGCAAGTTTTAGACCAAAGAGATACATCGCGTTTCAATTTGGGCCAACAAAATCTATCCTGGACCAGATCGACTGAAGCTGATATGCCTGGGTGAGATAAATTGTGGATAGAATCGAAAATCTTTCGGCGAAATTTGAGCGGAATGAATGGGCGAAGTTTCTTTGAAGAAGATTCGCAAATAAGATTCAATCCGTTGTCAAGAGGCATGTTTTGAAATTTGTATGAGGAAGATTTAGACTGCAGAAGGTGTTTGAGTTCCTCACAAGATGACTGAGCTTGCGCAATTTCTTGGAGTGACACAGTGGAAGAAAGTGAAATTGTTTCAATGCGAGAACAATAGTCTGCGGGAATGTTTGTAGGACCTGGTATGTAGCGAATGTCTGTGGTAAATTGACCTAGGAAGTCTAAATGTCGTAGTTGCCTTGGAGATGCTTTATCGACGCGTTGTTCAAAAGCGTATGTCAAAGGTTTGTGGTCCGTATAAATGGTGAAATGGCGACCTTCTAGGGTATATCTAAAGTATTTAACTGCCTGATAAGCAGCTAGAAGTTCGCGATCGTAGGTGCTGTAAGATTTTTGGGCTGAAGTAAGCTTTTTGGAGTAGAAACCTAGGGGTTCTAGTGTTTGATCACGTAGTTGTTGGAGGGAAGCGCCTACGGCATAATCAGAAGCATCGACATGGAGAATCAGTGGTAGCGAAGAAGACGGATTAGCTATTAGTGTAGCGTTTTTTAGTGCCTCTTTCAAACGTTCGAATGCTTCTCGAGTCTGAGGAGTCCACTCGATTTTACGTTTGTCGCGTTTTTTGGGATTCTGGCAGAGGTCGAATAGTGGTTGCTGAATTTCCGCAGCACGTGGAAGAGAACGACGGTAGAAATTTATGAGACCTAGAAATCTTCTGAGTTTTTCAATGGTATCGGGAAGAGGTAGGTCGGTAATAGCTTTGATGCGTTCAGGAAGTGGAAATAATCCAGATTTATTTACACGAAAACCTAAAAATGAAATTTCGGCCACTCCGAATTCACATTTAGATGAATTGATACGGATGCCGTTGTCTTGAAGTGTCTGAAAAAGTTTTGCTAGATGCTCTTGATGTTCTTTTTCAGAGGCTGATGCAACGAGAATATCGTCAAGATAGGAGTAGGCAAAGTCAAGATGTCTTAAAATTGAATGTAAATATCTTTGAAATGTTTGTGCTGAATTACGAAGGCCAAATGGGGTTTTAACAAATTCGAATAACCCAAATGGAGTTATGACTGCTGTTTTGGGAATATCTTGAGGTGCTACTGGGATGTGATGGAAAGCGCGAATGATATCTAATTTTGAAAAAATACGTTTGCCTTCTAACTGGGCATTAAAATCCTGCAAATTCGGAATGGGATATTTGTCTGGGATTGTTTTAGCGTTTAGTGCTCGGTAATCCCCACATGGTCTCCATGAGCCATCCTTTTTTTGCACCATGTGGAGGGGGCTTGACCATGGACTTTTGGAGGGTCTACAAATTCCCAAGTCCATCATGTGCTGGAATTCTAGCTTTGCTTGAGTTAGCTTTTCCGGGGGCAATCTTCTAGCTTTTGCAGTGACAGGTGGTCCTTCCGTACTTATAGTATGGAAGAACTCAACCTCTGGAAGGTTGCTAGAAGAAGTTTCCTTAAAAAGGTCAGGAAATTGTTGTAGCAATTTGAAGTACTGGTGTGTCGGGTCTACGAGATGAATTTTAGAATTAAATCCTGGTGGTGGGTTAGCACCGGCCTTAGAGAGGTTTGTCTTTGTATCGATTAAACGTCTATGTTTCATATCTACAAGTAAAGCAAACTCTGCTAGAAAATCTGCGCCTATAATTGGTTGCTTGATATCGGCAAGTGTGAAGGGCCAGCAGAACCTACGGCGTAAACCTAGATCCAAATCTAATAATTGTTCGCCATAGGTATGAATAGGGGTCCCGTTTGCAGCATACAAGGTACGTTTCGATTGAAATTTCCGTTGGTCGTGAGTGGGTGGAATAACTGAAATATCCGCTCCAGAGTCGATTAGAAATTTCATATTGGAGCGTCTATCAAAAATAAAAAGGCGGCGTGTTAGGTGGCTCTCGTCTCCTGCCGCGTGGAGGGAGTGCCTTATTAGTTTTCCGACACAAGTTTTGCTTTGAAATTGCAAGGTTGGATGCAACGTTTGGCCTTGTTGCCAAATCGTTCATGATACCAACACGTGGAGGTTGAGGAATTTGCGGTTATGGAATTTCGAGAAAGCTTGGGTCTTTCTCGGGAGGTAGATCGGGAACGCGTTCGTAATTCGTTGACTGATGCTGTTAGCTTCTCTAATTGCGCTTCTAATTTGGCTAGCTTGTCGGGCTCGCGTGACTGAATTTCAGCCACGTTGTATTTATCTCCGGAAAATTCCACGATTTTGTCTGCTGTAACCGACAAATTTTCTAGAGAATCGTTGCTCAAAGCCAAAATTGAACGAACGTTGACTGGTAAACGTTGTAGAAATAAAATTTTAAGGAAATTTTCTCCAATCTGACTACCGGCTAAAAACTTCATTTCGCGTAAAAGTTGCGATGGTTTTCTGTCGCCTAATTCTAATTCTGTTAAAAGTTTATTTAGTTTGCGACTATCGGACTCTTCAAATTCTAATAAAAGACGTTTCATTAGATCTGAATAGGGGGTTGATGATAATGGTTGGGTTAAAAAATCTGAAATTGACTCTGCGACATCAGGATCGAGTATAGCGAGTACATGACTGAATTTTGTCTTTTCAGAACTGATCTGCGATATATCAAACTGGGCGTCAACCTGCATTTGCCAGATTTTCACGTTACGTCTCCATAAAGGAGGTAATTTTATTGCAACCGTTGCCATGATATTGCTGCTTGAAGAATCTTCGGCCATTGTGAAAAAAATCAGATAATTTTTAAATTAGAAAGGACTGACCTGTTTAGATATTCGTTTTCTGTAGGCATGAGCACGTGCGTGGAAGTTAGGCGACGTCGGCTGGAACATCAGGCTGGGTATCTTCGGCTTGCGGCACGGGGTCACCAATATGGATGTTAATTACACTTGTTGATATTAAATCCATACGTAAACATTTAATATACTTTATTATTTCACTAACTGAATAAACTATACATTTAACTATAAAACAATCACAGACAGCACATAACAGATAACTGACCGAGCGTGGAGAGACGTATCTTCACTGTGTCGGTTAGTAGCGAGGAGAGAGCGAGAGAGATCCCTGGTGTCTCTTATATAGTAGTTCTTGACAGCTTGCTGTCGAATAACGTAACGCAACGTTTTAGCTGTCAAGAGAAACATAGGGTAGTGTTGACTAAAACACTGCGGTCGGAACCACCGCCACAATATATATACAGGGTGGGCCAAACTCGATGGCCTATTAGAAGTATTTAGAGCATTAAAAGTGATAGAGATCTGAAATTTGGGTTATTTTTGTAAGTGGTCGCGATCTTTGTTTTGAAAATATTTTTAACAATGCAGTGTTGCCACATCTACCCTAAATAGATACTAACTTTGTTTTTTCAAATGAAATACCCTATATATTATGACATTTTCGGGTCCCCCGGAACATTTACAAAGTTTTTTATACAAGTTATTTCTCACCTATCTAGAGCCGTTATGGAGATAAAAAATAATATTTAGGAAATTTGGCAACTTTCATTCCTCAATGAAAAAACGATTATCACCACAACCGACATAGCTAGGATTCTGTATTTATGGTTTCTGTTTGTCAATGGGTTAATATATGATGGTATGCTGTGATAATTCAACTACTGCATACAGGGTGTTCACAAAATGATGGACTTCTGATAGGACATTGAAAGGCAGGTAACTCGGAAATTTCAAATGGAACACCCTGTATTTTATAATGAAATAAGCAAGATTAATTCATTTCCATTCTAAAAGTGCTGGGCGATGTGGTACCTATTCTCAGCGGTTTTCGACTTATAAGCAAAAATAGAAAATATTGCAAGTAAAGTGTTAAATAATACTAATTTTTAGTTCCTCAACCAATTGCTATGTTAAAATCTGATTCATTATTCAACACTAAAAAATCACACCATTGACAGCTGGCTATATTCTCATATAAAATAACAAGACGAAAATAAACATACAAACAAATAAATTAACAAACACAAATAAATAAATAATGAAATGAACATCAATAATTAAATTGCTTGAATCGTCCTCCTTCAACTCTCAAACATTCTATGACTTGTGTCAGAACATGAGTTGTTGCTGCTTCTATCTCACATCCCCCTAGAGATAGTAATGCGCTCGACACTCTATTTTTGAGTTCTTCCTTGGTGTTAATGGGCGTCAGATAAACAATTTGTTTGATTCTACCCCAAAGATAAAAATCCAGTGGGGTGAGATCTGGTGACCTCGGTGGCCAAACCCAAGGACCTCCTCGACGTATCCAACGATCTTCAAACATTCCCACAAGTTCATTTGTCACTTGGTTTGTGCAATGGACTGGAGAACCATCTAGCTGATACCAGCAATCTCGGAGAGTCTCAAGATTGAATTCATCGATGAAGTCAGATACTGTGGTCCGTAATATCTGAAGATATTTTTCCGAATTTAAATTCTCTTCGTAAAAGCAAAATTTTATTTGGTCGTTCATCATCAAGCAAAAGACATTGAACTCAAATTTATGTTGAAACCCTGTCTCTTTAACGAAGTGTGGATTTTCCGCTGCCCAGTAATGTGAATTTCTTCGATTGAAGATGCCTTCTCTAGTAAACTTGCTTTCGTCCGTCCAAATAATTTTCTTCAGAAAATTTGGATCTTCTTGAGTACGAATTAACACCATTTCACATAAATTTACGCGTTTTTCCGGATCAGTTGGCTCAATGGCTTGAAGTCTTATAAATTTATAATTATGCATTCCATAGTTATGCATTATTCTTTCTATGGATTTATAGGATATTCCTGAGTCTTTCTCGGCGGAATGAAGTGATGCATGAGGAAATGCAGAAAAATATGCTAGGACAATTATTATATTGTCATCGTTACCTGTAACAGGTTTCATTTGGAGTCTTGGATTGCTCATGTGACCGTTATTCAAAAAGTTGGCTTGTAACCTCTTGAATTTCTTCCCATTCATCGGAACAATGCCTGGTTACTTTTCGTTGAAGTTTCTGCATGTCCTTGAAATAATCTTGTTACACTGGCCATGCATGAAGAACAAGTCCAAAATTTGCTCATTTGTATATGAATTTGCCATTTCCAATAAAAGATCACTAACAATATGTATAACGAACAGAGTTATAAACTGACAGTTTAATTCTGACAATCGATCTTGACAATTTAGAAGCATCGCCTACTGTTTATAACAAATCTATTCAAGGCAAGGCAATATTTTCTATTTTTGCTTATAAGTCGAAAACCGCTGAGAATAGGTACCACATCGCCCAGCACTTTTAGAATGGAAATGACTTAGTCTTGCTTATTTCATTATAAAATACAGGGTGTTCCATTTGAAATTTCCGAGTTACCTGCCTTTCAATGTCCTATCACAAGTCCATCATTTTGTGAACACTCTGTATGCAGTAATTGAATTATCACAGCATATCATCATATATTAACCCATTGACAAACAGAAACCATAAATACAGAATCCTAGCTATGTCGGTTGTGGTGATAATCGTTTTTTCATTGAGGAATGAAAGTTGCCAAATTTCCTAAATATTATTTTTTATCTCCATAACGGCTCTAGATAGGTGAGAAATAACTTGTATAAAAAACTTTGTAAATGTTCCGGGGGACCCGAAAATGTCATAATATATAGGGTGTTTCATTTGAAAAAACAAAGTTAGTATCTATTTAGGGTAGATGTGGCAACACTGCATTGTTAAAAATATTTTCGAAACAAAGATCGCGACCATTTACAAAAATAACCCAAATTTCAGATCTATATCTCTTTTGATGCTCTAAATACTTCTAATAGGCCATCGAGTTTGGCCCACCCTGTATATATATATATATATATATATATATATATATATATATATATATATATATATATATATATATATATATATATATATATATATATGTGTGTGTGTGTGTGTGTGTGTGTGTGTGTGTGTGTTTATATATTTATGTGTCACACCTATAACTAAAAAAATAATGGACCGATTTTGATAAAATTAGGTGAGTACCTTCCTTTCGCGAGTGGATTGGATAAGTTCGTTAGCCAGGAAAATCCGCCGAGGTTTTCCCGGAAAATGTTGTGTTTTCCTTCGAAAAAAATCGAAAAAATTTATATCTCCGGAATTAACAAAGTAAGGGCAACGAAATTTGGTACACGGGTTTATATCATTATAGGTAAACTGCCTACCAAAATGCGCTGACAGCTGCTTGCGCCTAGTGAACTCGCCTATTGTTTGGATCTTAGCAGAGATTATGTGGAACAAATGAGATTTTGTTTAAAAAATATTGCATTTTTTATTGTAGGCTAATATAGGTAAACTGCCTACCAAAATTTAGCGCTGTAGGTTAAAGGACAAAAAAGTTACAGGCATTTAAAGAAAAATAAATTTGGGTTTTCCTCAAAACGTCAAAGTCGCGAATTTAAACGTCAAAATTGTTAATATTTAGGCAATGAACCTGAAATTAATATGATCTATGGAAGGAAAATGTCTCAAGAATAATGTTTTACAAAGCCTGAACTCTTAGTTTGAATCGTCATTGTCCTTCATTTTACTAAAATATTCCCAGAAAATTCATTTCAAATAGACCCTTTCTCTGATGTTTTAGCAGTAGTGTTGGCTATAGAGTTTATCGTTTAATGGTATATCATTTTTGTCGAATTTTCGTAAAAAATCATTAAAGCGCAATATATCCGTTATTATGCAAGTTACAAAAAAAGTTGTATACATTAATTGTAGGGTGTCTTAAGCTACATCTTAAAAAATACTTGCACAATTACAGGTGGCCCATAAGTCGTTGGTGATTCAAATTTTTTTTAGTGATTTTTTTAATCGAACACGCCCTATGTTATTGCATTTTTGTATTTTCCATCGAAATATAATACATCTTTGTAAGAAAAGAAATTCGGGACGCAGTAAGTACGTTATGGTAGCGAATTTTCATTAAATGCTTCAAATTTTGAATCAATTTGCTATTAACCTATAAGGTTGACCATAAAACCAGTTTTTTCGGGAACAATTTAAGTTTACTTTCGGAAATTTTTATACATTTTCAAACAATAAAGTTATTTTGATGAAACATGGCACATTGTTTCTAATATATAGATTATACTGGTAACCAAATTTTGTGCCTGCTTTTTAAAAAAAACATATTTGCTATTTAAAAAAACATTTTTATGAAAATTCACTACCATAACGCACTTGCTGCGTCCAGAGTTTTTTATATTACATATAACATAGATTTGAACATCTACCCCGTATTTGTTTGACTCACTTCTAGAGGATGGTTATCCTACTGTCATACACCTGCGTCGTCCACGTTGTGCTGCATATATGCGGTAACATCTAGATACCAAGCTTGTCTATATTGTGTGTGTGAGACGCGGTGGAGCTCGGCTCTCAAGATTATCTCCTCGGCCTCTCTCAGCAATTGGGAGAAGACCGGAGACGTGGTGGTGCTCTCTCTCAGAAACTGGGTGACGTGGTGCTGCAGCCGGGAGAGTGGAGCTCTCTCTCCTCGGTCTCTCTCAGCAGCTGGCCGAGGACGTGGTGCAGCAGAGCTCGCTCTCTCTCCAGTCTCTCGCAGCAACTGTGTGACCTTCCTCCAGCTCATCTCTCTCGAAATGTGACATTTGCGTCACAAAAAAAGCTTACATTTTCCCTTAAGGACTAACATGGGAAATACACGGTTTTTGCGGCAGAACTGCCAATTCCCCCCTACTATCATCAATGGATTTTATACAATAAGCTATTGAGCCAGTGCCATAATATCCCATCAATGATTTTCCTTTATATTCATCTTTCATTTTGCAAGTAATCGAATCCGTTACTGGCATATCATGCATATTGGTATAAGGATAATTTGAAGTGTAAAAATCGCTAATATTTTGTTTCATATTTTCATAAACATTTTCAGTTTTCGCATATATTATTAACGAATCGGTGTCCGTGTACAGCAAGGTTACGTTACCTTTATAGGGAGGTTTAAGAAAATTGTAAAGAGGAAGTCGTAAATAACTGTTTTTGAGGTGACCAGTATTGTGAATCCGACATACATCGGTTTACTATAATGTATGAGACTTATTTTCATCTCAATACCTACAAAATTTTTAACTCTTTGAAATTCGGCTTGCTAATGTAATCTTCGGCGCCTATTTTTTGACGGTTTTTACTAACTTGTGTAGCGAGTTTTATGTCAACTCTTTATTCCACATTTTTTATTGTTTTACCATACATACAATTTATCATTTTCTTAAAACTATCCTTCTCGAAAATATTTCTGGCAGAATTTCTCAGATTAATGTTGAGTTCTATTTAAGGTTTCAAAAAAGGCGACTGTGAAAATTTGAGCACTCCGTAAATTCTAGTGAGTTTAAAACAATTTCGCAGACATTGCTTCAGAGCTCGATAGTGAGGTATGTACCGTTTTTTATCTTCCAAGTTAGGTATTAATTTCTCACATTTACTACCAGGAGGTATATAATTTTCTGGGCAAAAGGGCAAATCGTTGAAGTGATTATGAAGGTGTTTGAGAATAATCAAGTCAACTTCAAAAACATATGCTGTCAATGATGTATCAGATAAATCAAAAACAGATTTCGCAAGCGTTCAGTTTCTTGACTTCCTAACCATTCAAAATTTGCAGTTGGAAGATGCTGTTGCATACTATAGCCGTTTAAGTTAGTGGCGTTATAGTGTATAAGATATGATAATTCTTTTGATGGGTCATAGTTGGGAAGGAACTTATTGTTCGCCATGGCTCTTCTACTGACACATGTGCTTACTCCTCCACGTATGCCTCGTTTGAAGAAGTAGTACATATCGATGTCGGTGTGCGTTTCCAATTCGATTTTTGTATATCGTAACATGGACTACTTAAGCCTGAGGCCGTATAATAATGTGCCGGATCAACCTTGTAGGTCTGCAGACATAAGTCTATAATTTTCAAAGATATCTGCCAATAATAAAACATCAGCTGTCAAATATAAATCTAAGTAGTCTCCAAACGTTTTACATTGGAATGAATTCCAAACACTAGCAGCTCTGGCATACTCTTCATCCGAAACCGCTTCATCCCGTATTTCATCATAGAAACATTCTGGGGTAGAATCTGTTCATCAAATTTAGAAAAATCCGTAACATATGTATAAGTATAAATACCTTTCCGTCTCATACATAAAAATTTGCCATTGCCTGGAAAAATGCTGTGTACCTCGCGACACGGACTATCACCGAAAAGTGTTGAAAGCTCGTCAAAGAAATTCACTAATGGGGAAAATTTTTGCAAATGAGCACGAACTAGGACCCCTAGAACCCATATCCGGGGTCAGTTTCAATTTTTATATCTTTATATCTTTATATCTATATATATATATATATATATATATATATATATATATATATATATATATATATATATATATATATATATATATATATATATATATATATATATATATATATATATATATATATATATATATATAGGTATCACACCGATAACTCAAAAAATAATGGGCCGATTTTGATAAAATTCGGCATGTGCCTTCCTTTTGTGAATGGTTTGGATAAGTTCGCTTGTCAGGAAAATCGAACGAGGTTTTCCGGGAAAATTTTGAGTTTTTATTCGAAAAAAAATTTTATCTCAAAAAATAAAAAGCTATGATAACCAAATTTGGTTGGTAGGTTTACGATATAAAAATTAAACTATACACCAAAATCTAGATTTATGTTATAAGCAAAAAAGGTTATAATAAAATATTTTCTGCCAGATCATTTCTATGAAAATTCACTTCCATAACGCACTTGCTGCGACCAGGCTTTTTTGACATTTGTAACGAAACTAACCTTGAGAAATGTTTTAATATAACAATAATGATATTTTCCTGCAGAATCATCAATGAGCAGCAAGTTAATATGGACGGGTAGCTTCTTTGCAGTATAATGTAGCAGTCCGATGACTTGATGAGTCCATTTACCGTTTAGAAATAGCCTCTCTAAGACATAGACATTGATGGAAATATTATTTTTATTTTCAAAGGCTTTGATAGATTTTACAGAAACTGGAAATTGCAAGTCTTCGAAATGTAAGTTTGGAACATTTAAAAAGTGAGAATAAGAATTTGTAGAAGTGCAAGAACTAAGGGGTTCAATAAGCAACATTCATCATTATTCTTAATATTACTTACTACCTTCTTGTTTGAAACCTCTTTTGGCAATGATATGATACAGATCTTAAAGGGTTAACTTGGCAAATATTAACTTCGGAATATACAATTTATTCAAACGCCCACCCCGAGTCTCTCTCGGCAAAGTCATAAGCTTTCTGATCAATTTCGCCAACATATAAATCAAAAGTTTCGTTCAAATTTCTTGAGCGACTTGCAATTTTATTTGCAGTATTATGTGATTTTATTTCTCTAACAGCCTTAGCAGGAAGGTAATACAGAGCGAAAAGTTCCATATTACATTTAAATATAGTGTACTTCACAAGTTCACTTTTTTATCAATTTACAATTTTGTTTTTAACACTATTTAAATCATCTTGAATAGATAGTCCCGCGTCACTTGATAGCAACAAATGCGCGTTTTAAATGCGCTTCGGCAAATGCTTATGTGATTACTTAAAGGTTTTCAAAAGTGTGATCTATGTTTCAGTGATCTAATGTGAGCGGAGTAACAGTTATATGGAACAATTCGATCGCACGAAATACAATATTTGGTGCCTGAGTTCGGACTTTGGTTTCCAGATGACGATAATTGATCCGAAGCATGATATTGAACATCGATTCTACCATCTAGTGTTGAATGTTGTGGAACACCAACTCCGCAGTCTAATGTTGAAGGTATTGCAAGTGAAGGCGTGTCAGCAGCGGTCGATGTTGTTGGCAGTTGATTCTGGCTCGCATGAATAGACGCTGAAGTTCATTGTGCACCAGTCTGCTTACAATTTAACTTAAACTTGTCACGAACTGAACTGAACTGACGTTCCTGTTCTCTTGCTTCCTATTCTTCGAAATAAATGGGGAAATTATCAAGGCCAAGCACACAAATTGTCAAGGTCATATAAAATTTAAAGGTCAAGGTCAAACAAATCTTAAGCCCAATTAATTTTCAAGGGCGCTCAAATTTTCAAGGACATGAACAGAAACATCCAAGGTCAAGGTCACCTGCATCTTCAAGGTCGAGAACTTTTTCCAGGCTTGTCAAGTTGGGATAAAGGTATTCACTTGCGCCACATTAATTGATTGTTAAACCGTCGTTATGTGTGAACGCGTCATAGTTCCTCCCGAAATTGAGAATGCTTCGACCATCGTATTGGCCGATGAAGCTGTCGGCAACCCTCTACACCAGGACCTGGAAGAGGAAGAGATGGAAGAGGAAGAAATGGAGAAGGAAGAGGTAGAGGAAGCTCTTCAGGACCTGGAGGAAGAAGAGGTGCAGCAAGAGGAGGATTGGGGGTTCGATTTCAATGATTTCGATGATATCGAGACGGTGTCTGATGATGACGGTTTCGTTGAGGGCAACTATGTAAGTGTAAGTGTCAGGTTCGTAACGTTTCTATTGCGCAGTAGTCAAAAGCTTTTTTCTTTAGGAATGGCCACCATCCTCAGATGAAGGTGGTGAGGATAGTGTTTAAAATTAGAATTACATTATATTGTAAATAATAGATTTAAATAAATTATAACTAAACTCGCAACATTTTCTTTATCTGTTAAGATTTTGCTGAATATAATGGTGAATGAAACAAATTATAGAAAATAGTTGTGAAGAACTTGAAGGTGTATTGTATGATTTAACAAAGATATAGTGACTTATAGAGAAGGGGTTGTAAGGGGAGCAACCCTTTAACAAGGTTTGATAGAGGACTCTTTAGGGTAGGTGATAGTAAAAATTGCAATGTAAAAAAATCATGCGTAAGGAAGATGTGAGATCTTAAAATTAAGGGGTAGCAACCCTCGAATCTGAAGTCATTGAATAAAAAAAAGTAGAACTAGGCGATGGGACACATGGGACAGACAGTGGAGGGGGTAATCACCCCCACCACAATCACCCACCACAACCAACCTCCACCACTATCACTACTCACCACCACCAACCTCCACCACCATCTCCACCACCACCGTGACGTTACCGCGTCGACGACGACCAACGGACAGGTTACATGTGACAGCTGACTGCTAACTGCTGACTACAGACGTCAGCAAGCAAGGTTCAAGAGCGAGGTACGACTATATGTTAGATGGAACCTACCTGTTAGGAGGCTCTTGTTGGCAACAATCAAAGTGGCAACTCTCGTTTGCCGACAAGGAGTTTAGCAATCTGGTTTAAGGTTAGACATGAATGTCAAAGTAGGCACCACAAGGCTACATTCGAGATATAGTGGGGACGACGAAGAAGGCTCTAATGTGTGAACCTAACTATTAGGAGACAGCATGCCGAATGTTGGCAACGACGAAAACACGCCCCAAGACCGGTTTATTTTTAGAGTTCCTAATGTTTGTGTGGCGACAGGTTGAAATCTTAATGTAAGTATGTGTTGTTTGTTGTATTGTTTGTATGGCTAAAAGTTCAAATCTTTATACATACACACACACACACACACACACACACACACACACACACACACACACACACACACACACATATATATATATATATATATATATATATATATATATATATATATATATATATATATATATATATATATATATATATATATATGTAACTACATGTTCAAAAACTTAATGTGTTTGTGTGGACACAACTTCAAATATTTATGTGTGTAAGTGTGACCAGGTCAAATTCAGATTCAGATCCAGCTCAGGATGCGCTAATCACCTCTGTTAGTTTTTTTTTGGTTTAGAGGGGATGTGTGGTGTATGTGCATGTGTGGTTACAGGTTCAAATCTTGATGTGTGTGTGGTTTGTTGGATCTGTGTATGTATGTACGTTGTTTGTTTGTTTGTCTGGTGTATGGCTACAGGTTCAAATCTTTACATATATATGTAACTACATGTTAGAACTTAATGTGCTTGTGTGGTTACAGATTCAGATCTTTATGTGTGTAAGTGTGACCAGGTCACATTCAGGTTTAGATGTAGATTAAGATCCAGATCAGGATGCGCAAATCAACTTTTTTAGTTATTGGTTTTGAGGGCATGTGTGGGGTATAATTTTACTCGTCAGTAGGTGTAGTAGAGCGGTTCTGGGGCCGCCACATTCACCACACAGCTCTGCGTGTGACGTCCGGATGACGATGACGTTGGATAGAGAGAGAAAAAAGATCTAACCTGAGATGACGTAATCTACGATGGCCGACCGGAGGTGAAAAATCTGGTGAGTTTGTAGTCAAAGTGATAAAACAAAGATGGTGGATGGATAGAGAGAAAAATCTGGGAAATTTTAATTTTTAAAAGATATTTAGACTCTAACCTATCAAAATAAGAGAGCCCATCATTTTGATTTTTGTGAAAATAACATTAAAAAAGGGCTGACAGCGCAGGCGCAAACCAACTTTTTTTATTTGTATGGTTAGGCACTCATGTGTGGGGTATCACCGTACTCGTCTCGACGAGTGAAATTCAAATATGACATTTGCGCATGCGCAAACCGAAAATGTTGAGTCTTTAAGTAAGAGAACACATGTGGGTATCATTCCACTCGTCTCGATGAGGGGAGATAAAATATTTATATATTTATATATTTATATATTTATATATTTATATATTTATATATTTATATATTTATATATTTATATATTTATATATTTATATATTTATATATTTATATATTTATATATTTATATATTTATATATTTATATATTTATATATTTATATATTTATATATTTATATATTTATATATTTATATATTTATATATTTATATATTTATATATTTATATATTTATATATTTATATATTTATATTGTGTCGGCCGCTGGGTTTAAATCAGCCTAAACTAAATTGACACATATGATCTGACAAAAAAATGGACTGTATGCAAAAACTGACTACAAATAAATCAAATGTAATACCTCGAGTCCGTATGAAGCAAACATATATACATGTATTATAAATATGATGTGATATAACAAAGAAAAACTTACCGGTCAACTGCGGTTTGACTTCTTGGTAAATGCTTCCAGAAAGGAAAGGGATAGACTAGTTAGGATGTAAGGAATCTGGAGGCACTAACAATTCTCTTAATAAAAAATATGTCGACTAACAAAACACACATATATACGTCTGCAGTTTCGAGAGGACAACAGTTAGTAAAACTTCTAGTAAAACTGCTTAAAGACGTCTACAAAACGACTGTTCTTGGCAGCTTATCGCCCACAGGTACGATAAGATAATTTTTGAACTCCAGTTTAATTTAAAAACAATACAGGGGTTGCCATCTGTCTCTCGATAAATCAAAATAAAAATTATTCTAGCCAAAACTACTATTTAAACATAATTAACGGAAATATATCGCACAGCGGCGCCAACACACCCCCCGCCCTGAAAGACTGTTTCAGAACGTACCATTAAAATTAAAACAAACAAAATAACAAATTCTAACTGAAAACCAATAAAAATAATACAAGACTAATAAGAAGTAAAAGGTCATTGGGATGGTAGTGGGCATAGTCGCACTACAGGTCTTTTGTAAACGCCAGTTTTTGTTCTGACCTTAGCGACTCTTACTACACCATCAGTACCCGGAAAAACCTCTTCGACAACGCCAACCGGCCAACGAAATGGCGGCACATTATCTTGTTTTAGTATAACTAATGATCCGATCTCTATGGGCATGCTTGGGACATTCCACTTCTGCCTCATTTGAAGTTGCGTGAGATATTCATTGTGCCATCTTTTCCAAAATGTCTGTACCATGTGGTCTATCAAATTTTTACGATCGAACAAACTCCTAGCAGCAGTCTCCTCATCAACAAGAGGCAAAGATTTTAATGGGGTAAGAGTAAGAAAATGTGCTGGAGTTAAAGGAAGTGGGTCCGAAGGGTCAGTACTAAGCCAACTAAGAGGTCTACTATTTAACAACCCCTCTATTTGTGTCAGAACAGTATTAAGTTCCTCATAGGTCAAAATTTGAGAGCCAATGACTTTATATAGATGAGTTTTAACAGCCTTAATTTGGGACTCCCAAACTCCGGAGAAATGAGGACTCAAAGGAGGTTGAAATTTCCAAACGATTTTATTCGGAGTGAATTCGGTTTGTAGTGCGTGGTTATACGAATCAGAATTAACAAAGTTATAAAGGGCATCTAATTTATGTTTAGCCCCGATGAAGTTTGTGGCTCCGTCCGAATACATGACTGAACATGCCCCACGACGTGACAAAAAACGCTTAAATGCAGCCAAAAACATGTCGGTCGATAAGTCCGACACTAATTCCACATGCAGAGCTTTAGTTGCCAAACAAATAAATAAGCAAATGTAGGCCTTCTGACTTTTAACTCCCCTCCTTTTCCCCAAAGTTACGAAGAAAGGCCCCCCATAATCAACACCACAATGTAAGAAGGGTTTGGCTTCTGAAACTCGTACCGCAGGGAGATCTGCCATTTTTGGAAACGTCGGCTTGGGATGTTGACGAAAGCAATGATTGCATTTTCGAAGGCGATATCTAACGGAATTTCGACCACTAGTAATCCAATACTTTTGACGTAAAATCGACAAAACCAAATGTGGTCCAGTATGCAAATTTTTTCGATGACAGTCATCAATTAGCAAATTCACAAAGTGATCGTTTCTAGGCAAGAGAAAGGGATGCTGCCGATCGAATTCTAAACTTGAGTTACTAAGTCTACCTCCCACCCTAATCAAACCATCTTCCAAAAATGGAGACAAAGGACGAAGACGGGGAGAAGACAATTTGTTCTTTTCCAACAATAAGATTTCGGAATTAAAATAATGCCGCTGAACTACTTTGATTAAACGCAGTTCAGCCGTTTCCAAATCAGAACTTGAAATAATTCCTGAGGTTTTCAGAATTCTAGAAAATCGTAAAACATAAACAGTTGTAAGGATCAACTTACTAAAGGACGAACAACGAGAAATTAATTGATATAATGGGTGTGGCTCTACCTCGGTTGTTACCATTAAAATAACCTTTTCCTCGGGCAATTTCCCATCGGTAGCAGCAATCGAAATAATCGGCCACTGCGACACACTTAACTTCAACCATTCTGGACCTGATTTCCAAACATCTGATTTCATGAACTGTGAAGGTTGCATACCACGAGACAAGCAATCACTTATATTATCAGAACCTTCCACATGAAACCAGTTTTCCGAACTAACCAACTCTTGAATGAGTGACACTCTATTAGCTACAAACACATGCCATCTATAAGGAGGCGAAGCGATCCAACTCAAGGTCACTCTTGAATCAGACAAAGCAAATATTTGTCGTATAGTGATACGAGATTCGAGACTGCTTTTTACAAATTTCAACAATCTAGCTAATAATACGGCTGCGCACAGTTCTAATCGTGGAATTGATTGCACCCTCATAGGAGACACCTTAGTTTTAGCACAAGCAAGCGAAACCTGAACAAAACAATCTGGCGTCACTCCCTTGATGTAGACCACAGCCCCGTATGATTCTTCACAAGCATCGCAAAAACCAATCAATGTCACCTCAGAATCTGTAAAAACACCCAAATGACGAAACATTCGAAAATCTGATAGAAACGGCAATTCACTCTGGATCTTTTGCCACTGATTAAGAATTTTGCCAGTGGGAACTTCATCCCAGTCCAACTTTAGTTTCCACAGCTCCTTTACAATTCGTTTCAGCATTAAAGTAACAGGAGCCAGAAGACCAAGTGGATCAAACAATCTAGCCACAGTGGATAAAACGTTCCGTTTTGTACATATCCTGTGTTCCACATGTATAGCAAACGAAAAAACATCCTCGCTGGGAAACCACTGTAATCCCAATACTTTTAGGCTATCTAAATCGAAACTAACCACCTTTGGTGAACGTTCAGCCCGTGGAATTTCCGATAGAAGCTCCTCTGAATTTACAGCCCATTTAGTAAGCTGAAAATCGCCAGCAAAAAATAAACCAACTAATTCTTGATAAAGAACCCTTGCCTTTTCTAAACTTTCAACACTCGAAACCAAGTCGTCCATATAAAAATCACGATGTACGACTTTCGAAGCTAATGAATATTTTTCCGATTCATCGTGAGCCAACTGTCTAAGTGTTCTCAACGATAAAAAAGGTGATGACTTCACGCCGAAAGTGACGGAATTTAACTGATAGGTTCGAATAGGCTCATCTTGAGAAAATCTCCACAATATTTGTTGAAACCTTTGATGTTCAGCATTCATTCCAATTCGCAAATACATTTGACGAATGTCTGCTGTAAAGGCTACCGGAAACAGACGAAAATTGAGAAAAATGTCAAGTACATCAGACTGTAATTTTGGGCCTGTGTACAACAACTCATTCAAACTAAATTCTGTCGCCGACTTGCAAGAGGCGTCAAAAACACAACGAAGAGGAGTAGAAGTGCTTTCAGGCTTAAACACACCGTGATGCGGAATAAAATAATTAGGAAAATAAATTTCTTTCGAGAGAGACATATATCCTTCTTGTAAATATTCACGAATAACAGAACTATACTGTTCCTTAAATTTTGGGAACTTATCAAACCTTTTTTCTAAACTATTAAAACGTTTTAATGCCATAGCATAAGAGTCTCCCAATTTGTCAGGACTCAATTTAAAGGGAAGTTTTACGACATATTTCCCAGAAGATTCTCTTTTGAGGGTAGACGAGTATATTTTTTCACATTCTAGATCATCGGGATGTTCGAATCTTTGAACTGGAATCTCCTCCATTTCCCAAAACTTTACCACCTGACTATTCAAGGAAGGTTCAACAGTAGTGTGAAACGAGTGAAAACTTCTGGATTCCGAAATGATCGCTGGAGCTGAACCCATAATGACGTAACCCAGTTTAGTTTCAACTGCAACAGGCATATCTACAGAGCCTGTTACCTTATGGGAACCCAACAAACATGGGAACAATTGTGCTCCGATTATTCCGTCAATAGCACCTGGTTGGTCAAAAGTAACATCTGCTAACGGCAGCTCAAAGAAATGGTTGACAGATTCTCTATGAACCTTAAAAGCAGGCAATCTGTCAGTTATTTTCTCAACTAATAAAGCATCTAACGAATATTGAATATTGGAATCTAAAATAGACGAAATGACAACTGATGCTTTCCCTAATACCGAATTATCATTAGCACCCATGCCTTTAACAAACGAATCACAATTAGAAATTTCCAAATCCAGTTTTCTGGCCAAGTTAGCAGTCAAGAAATGTGCTTGGCTACACGAATCTAATAAGAATCTTGCTCTATGACCCCTACCATCTTGACCAAAAATGTTTATAATCGCAGTAGATAACAAAACCGTCAACCCAAAGTCAGATGCAGATTGTAAAGTCGAACAAAATGTGGATGGGTTTAAGCTATTTTGGAGTGACTCTGAGTTTTCTCCCGATTTATTACAATCTTCTAGACCAATTCTGCCAGAAATATTTTTCCTAACACTCTGTTCATTATCTGTAGATAATTTAGTATTATCATTCTGATTTTTGACAAAATGTGAAAGTGTGTGATGCTTATGTTTGCAAATTCTACAAGATACTGCACTTTTACAAGCAATAACTTTATGTTTAGCAAAACAATTAATACATAAGTATTGATCCTTTATAAATTTAAATCTATCTACAGGCGATTTCGACAAAAACTTATCACACAAAGTCAAAGAATGTTGTTTTACACGACAGCAAATACAATTCTTATCATTGAACTCTTTCTTATTTTCAACAAAAAATGCTTGAGATTTCGCTTTATTATTACACTGTAAAGAAACTGACTTATTCAATTTATGCAAATTCGGAGTTATGGTATAAATATGCGCTTGGTCTTTAATAAACCCTAGAACTTCCTTGTATGTGAAAATATCTGATGTTCTACGAGAGTTTTCAAAAAGACTTCTAGTTTCGACATCCATTTTAGACCAAATTAAATATGCATACGTAAAATCTAATGTCATCAAGTTTCAAGTTTTGCAAAGCTTTAAATGCCGTATCACACTTCTCTAAAATATTGTTTAAACTATTAGACGACGCAGATTGGGCCGGTTTCAAATCTAAAATTTGTTCCAAATAACTAGTTGCTAAAACACGACGATTTTGAAATTTTTCAACAAGAGTGTCCCAAATAATTTTGTAATTAGTACCAGTCGGAGGTAATCCCGAACAAATATTCAAAGCTTTACCTGACAACTGTCCCACCAAATAATTTACCTTGTCGACGTCAGTTAAGTCCGAGCTTTCATGAATGAGACTTTTAAAACATTCGTAAAAGACTTCCCATTCCCTAATATTACCTGAAAACCTAGGCAAACTTAACTTCGGCAACTGAGGAACAGTTTGACGTTTTTCTTTATTTTGACCCTGCGTATTCTGGTTTGAGTCAATCATTCTGCTTGCTGTTACACGCGGATCTTCAGCCATTACTAATATATGACAATATAAGTCGTCAAACGCATCTAATGCCTGAAAACTCGGCACATATTTTGAATCCAACTGTATTTGTATCTCATTAAGCGAGTCAATAATCTGCGTAAATTCATCTTTAGTTTTTTCCAACAATTTTAGCTTAGCTACAAAGTTTTTTAGAGAAGCGGCATCGTTTAATTTTTTACCGAATTCGTATAATGTTTGTAAACGCAAAAAATAAGTTTCTTTTTTCGACGTTAAAATTTTCAGTTGACGTTCTAGTACCTGTTGATCAGTCATAATTACGATTAAATTGAAAGAAAGACAATAGTTATGAACCTAATAACAAATATCAAATAAATGAATATGAAAACGAGCCAATATAAATTCGAAAAATTAAGTATAAAATTTTAATGTTATTTTTTGCACGCAAAGAAAAAACTATCTAGATGAGTACACTATAAGAGAAACGACTGGTGTATGATTTACCACCAAATTATCTCCAAACGGAAAGAAACAAACCAAAAAATGTTCGCGAATCGAACCAAATATTATTCTAATCCTTCGGAAATAACCATGACTAACTCATACACCTCTAAAACTAATCAAATCCTTGATAGACAGAATGCAACCCAATATTAATCTAAAACTGTGCAAATAACTAGCGTATGTACTAAAAACTGCCCTCTTCTCTACAAAAACAACTGACTCGAGGTATTTTAAACAAATTTACAAAACTACGTTGCACTCTAATATCGCTTCAAACTCTAATGATCCGGCTCCGGAGGAGCAAATATTATGTGTCGGCCGCTGGGTTTAAATCAGCCTAAACTAAATTGACACATATGATCTGACAAAAAAATGGACTGTATGCGAAAACTAACGACTACAAATAAATCAAATGTAATACCTCGAGTCCGTATGAAGCAAACATATATACATGTATTATAAATATGATGTGATATAACAAAGAAAAACTTACCGGTCAACTGCGGTTTGACTTCTTGGTAAATGCTTCCAGAAAGGAAAGGGATAGACTAGTTAGGATGTAAGGAATCTGGAGGCACTAACAATTCTCTTAATAAAAAATATGTCGACTAACAAAACACACATATATACGTCTGCAGTTTCGAGAGGACAACAGTTAGTAAAACTTCTAGTAAAACTGCTTAAAGACGTCTACAAAACGACTGTTCTTGGCAGCTTATCGCCCACAGGTACGATAAGATAATTTTTGAACTCCAGTTTAATTTAAAAACAATACAGGGGTTGCCATCTGTCTCTCGATAAATCAAAATAAAAATTATTCTAGCCAAAACTACTATTTAAACATAATTAACGGAAATATATCGCACAGCGGCGCCAACATATATATTTATATATTTATATATTTATATATTTATATATTTATATATTTATATATTTATACATTTATACATTTATACATTTATATATTTATATATTTATATATTTATATATTTATATATTTATATATTTACATATTTATATACTTATATATTTATTTATTTAAAAAATTCTGGACGCAGCAAGTGCGTTATGATAGTGAATTTTCATAAAAATGTTTTTAATAACAAATATGTGTGTTTTTTTAAGAAAGCAGGCATCAAATTTGGTTACCAGTATAACCTATATAGTAAAAACAATATGCCATGTTTCATCAAAATAACTTTATTGTGTGAAAATGTATAAAAATTTCCATAAGTAAACTTAAAGTGTTCCCGAAAAAACACGTTTCTTGGTCAACCTTATAGGTTAATAGCAAATTAAGCTGTTCAAATATGAAACATTTGATCAAAATTAGCTACCATAACGCACTTGCTGCGTCCAGAATTTCTTTTCTTACAAACATGCATTATATTTCGATGGAAAATGCAAAAATGCAATAACATAAGGCGTGTTTGATTAAAAAAAAAAAGGAAATTTGTATCACCAACGACTTATGGGCCACCCTGTGATTGTAGAAATATTATTTTAAGATGTAGCTCAAGACACCCTATACTTAATATATACAAAAAATTTTCATATCTTATATAATAACGGATATATTGAGCTTTATTAATTTTTTACGAAAATGCGACAAAAATTATATATCATTAAACGATAAACTCTATAGCTAAGGCTGCTGCCAAGCATCAGAGAAAGGGTCTATTTGAAATGAATTTTCTGGAAACATTTTAGTAAAATGAAGGACAATGACGGTTGAAATTAAGACTTCAGGGTTTGTAAAACATTCTTCTTGAGACATTTTATTTCTATAGCCCGTATTAGATTCAAGTTATTTGCCTAAATGTTGCCAATTTTGACATTTTAAATCGCCACTTTGACGTTTTGAGGAAAACCCCAATTTATTTTTCTTTAAATGCCTATAACTTTTTTGTCTTTTGACCTACATAGCTAAATTTTGGTAGGTGACTTACCTATAAGGATGTACACCTGTGTACCAAATTTGGTTGCCCTTGTTAATTCCGGAGATATAAATTTTTTTCGAAATAAAATACAAAATTTTCCGGGAAAACCTGGGCAGATTTTTCTGGCTAACGAACTTATCCAAGCCATTTGCAAAAGGAATTTTTTCACCAAATTTAATCAAAATCGGCCCATTATTTTTTGAGTTATCGGTGTGATACATATATATATATATATATAAATATATATATAAATATATATATATATATATATATATATATATATATATATATATATATATATATATATATATATATATATATATATATATATATATATATATATATATATATATATATATATATATATATATATATATATATATATATATATATATATATATATATAAACATATAAACATATAAAAATTGAAACTGACCCCGGATATGTTTTCTGGGGGGCCTAATTAGCGCTCATTTGAAGAAATTTTTTCAAAATTCAAAAGTCGGGATCTCCTCATTAGTGAATTTTTTTAAAGAAAATTCACTAAAAATGGGGGTCGCGAAGCGACCCCCCACGTGAGGGGGACTCGGAAGCATGTCAAGCAATATGATGGCAACGAGATGATAACAGCAAGGGGCTAGCTGCACGCGGGAACATCTGAAATCCTTTCGAGACTTGCATGTGACGTAACTAGACTGGCCATATCAATTCTCATTTCCTACCACTGCTAGTCTTGACCTCGTTTCAACTCTTATTTCCTTTCCTGTCAGAACTCGCAGCAGACTCATTATCAATTTTCATTTGCTGCTAATGCTCAGAAGTCTGTAGCAGTATGCAGTATAACAATGAGTTGTGGTATAGAAGAGAATATCTCAACACTAAGACAGTTAGTGCTGAACATACAAGAACAAGCTTATATGTCTGAAGGTGAAGATTATGAAAGTTGATATATAGTTGAATTGTGTGATGTATATTTAGCTGGTTATTGCTCCACACAGTTCTTTGCATTAACACTCGTTCGATACCAACCAGGAGTTGATTTAAGTAAGCCGTTTTTCAGGTATTTACCAGAAGAAGTAAAAAACCAATACAAATATTTTTAATATGGAGAAGAGGAGAACAGAGAAGGTTGCTGCAGTGGAGAACGCCCCAGAAGCGAAGGTTGCAGCAACAGGAGTGCATTACGGATCTGACGACGATGAAAACAAATTATAAGTGATCGCAATAGATTTTTAAAGCTTAACAGTAAGCCAAACAGGAAAATACAACCAGTGGGAGTGGTGGAGGGGGGACAACAAAACTTACCTAACATTCATAGCAAGCTCAGTCTAAACGTTAAAGAGTTTGTGTAAACATGTCTCATTGTGATTGTATTAACATGAGGTTCGATAGTGACAACAACGACGATGACGACGTAGATTAAAACGATGGTCCTGATTTCACAGAACGTCAAATCAGAAGACTGCTATTTAACAAGTATCAAGATGATGACAGGCTGTTGATGGAAACCACTTTCATCATTAGACGATCTTTGAAATTAGTTACTTGTATCAGTTTAAGAAACGTTTTTACAAATGTTTTGCAATTTGTCAACCCAATGGCGTTAGATTAACAAAACCAATATCTAGCATTGGAGGAGGGAGAGTTTTACGATTTCCCACTTTATGTGAAACAGCCTTATGTGTGGATAACTGCTGCAGATCTATGCTATATTCTTTGGGTGTGTACTCGGGTAGACATAAAGCTTGAGTATCGACAACTACGAACTTCATCTTGATACTGATCGCTCCAGCTTTAGATCTACATTATATAGAGTACAACATTAGAGAGTGGGGAGTACTCGATGATGCAATCATGTATTATATAGTAACATTTCGTGTCATCTGGGAAGTTCTAGTTACTTTCCATTTCCAATTTGATATCGACAGTTGATGGTTTTATGGAATCACTATGATGGTTTTATGGAATCACTATACTTCGAACAATCAAACACAAACATGGGATATTTTGCGAAAGCTTTGTAATCCAACGTAGGTGGAGGTTCTCTATACGATCGTTGAAATTCAATATGCTTCTAGGTAATTTGCTAGTCCAAAGTTCAGATTCATACCTTCGGTGGGGATTTGTTTGGAATTCAGGTGAAGTCTTACATCTGGAATATGCACATGATCAAACTGATCGATATCTTTTCCAGGATTGTGATGTCGATCTGTTTGAAAGATCACAACAACAAATCTAGGTCGCTCAGTGTTTGAGGAAGTCTTAACAGACCACAAGTCCTTAGTTGAACTACTCAGATTCGGTAATTCATAAATTTTCCAGTTTCTAAATGGTAATCTTTTTATCTTGAGCAATCGATTTTAACAACTGCTGTTGTATAACATCGCTGGGATGGATATGTTTGACTTGTAATACCATGTGCTCAATGTTAAATTTGATAGCTTTGTCTGCACCTTGTGCACCACTTATAATATAGCAATTCCTATCATTGGGAGCTCGAGTTATACGTATTAACATTCGACTGAAAAGCACTCTTCTGTAATCTTTGAAAATATTGCATATATAGCCAAGAGGTATGCAATAACAGAATCGATTATTTTTCACCATCGTGTTCCTTTCGCTTGGATGTTCAAACTGCTGTAACTATACCTGTGTTTCTAACATGCTCAATAATCTGATTACACAGTTCAACAGCAACCGAGGAAAACAAATGGGCAGCTGCATTAGATGTTACTGCAACATCTCCTATGGTACCGGTTGTCTCAGTTGTACAACTAATTAGTAGAGCGGCTGAAGACCAATCGTAAAAAAACATCTTGCTGATTTATTGCAAACTCACATGTATCGTTGTAATTGAACGATCTAGTATGAGGACGTAAGTGTGTACTTCTTCTCCCTTGATTGACTCGTCATGCACGGGATCTGTGAAGATATGTAGTTTGCTTAACATTGTAATCCTATGATTTTAGAAACTGTATGTTGTCCAACAATAAAACCATATTCGATGCAGGTAGCGAAGATACTGAAACTGCTGAGGCTTGGTCGCTGCTGTTACTTATAACTAACATGCCGGAGTCTTGCTCACTTGCAATATCACTATGATCTCTTCACCTTGAAAATTCACAGGTATGAATTCTGATCGATGATGTTTACGGATATAAATAGTTTACTATATGGGTTTATGTCGATTGCGTAGCCCGGATCTACCATCGCAGCAAATTTATAAACTGTATGTGTAGGTTTACCATCTTGGTAAGACCCGCTCACTATGTTGCATTCCAAACGAATCGTTTTCACTTTAACAATCTCTACAGGAAAATCTGATTCGTGCACAACGTATTTCATGAGAAGTCTCTGTGAGGAAAAACCCAATAAATGAGATATTGAAGCAGCTTCTGTAAAATCTATATCGTACATTGTATTTTACATTTCAAAGTGTTGTTGTTGGCTTTTAAACTGAAAAGTGTGCTTGCAACGACAACATCATCGGGTTGCATATTATTAAACTTGAGATATATACGGGCCAGTTGATGTTGGATGCATCATTCCATATCACTAATTTCATAAGCTCCATTAGGAATTATGATTTCTTGTAGCGAGCCATCTCTCTTCGGATCGCTATCGAGCGTAAAATAAAAATGTAACTTATTACACCCAGGTTGTTTGGTATGGTGTTGTATGTGTGAAAATTTGTAAGCGGTAACGAATGATCAAATCGATGGTCTAACACTATCGGTGGAATTATTTCCAACCTTTCAACTCTAAGGTTAGCGTCATGACTGAAACACAAACACAAGTTCAACATATTTTATTTTAAAAATCTTAAACATAATTACCACATTTATAAGTATTATATTTCTGATACACATCATGATTATACACTAGAATAGGGTCTTTAAGGTAACGTTGCAGCTCGACTGGTGGATTCAAGTTTCCATATGAATCAAAGTACACAGCGGTGTCACCACGTTTCTTAACTGCAATCCAATGACTACCAGGCTCCTTGTTGGTTTCTAAATTCATAATGAGTGACTCGTTCTTACGTGGCGGATTGAAGAGCGTCTCGCGTGTATACACCTCTAAAATATGGGATTTTCATTTTACCAGCAAATTTCACAAGATCTTTGTCGGTGAGTGGTCTTGCTGGTAAATGTATCATACGTTTTTTCGTTTGTGTAGATATAATCCATAACCACTGCGTTGCTTTTTCATATACAGACCATCACCAACCTTCAAACAGCTGCCTCTCTTACCAACAGCAATAGGCTCCATTGTTTGATTGTGACGTTTTGCTTCTTCTAATTTTTGTTTAGCTGATTTAGCATCGTTTACTGCTTTAGCAATACCAGCTGCACCACCACCTAGTGCACCCAATGCTGACAGACTACCAAAAATCAACGGTAACAGCGGTAGGAAGCTACCACTTTTAGGTATAGGAATAGCTTGAGTGTCTTAAATTTCTTACGCCCACCAGCATTTTTAATAACTTTTCTTGCTACATGTAGTAAATTTTTCACAGATGGAACTTACTTACCTACATTTATAGCGTTTCGCATTAAAGCCAGTATGTTTTTAAATGGTACTTTACCACCAACTTTTCTATGTGTACCACAAGCTTTTCTATGTATACCACCAACTTGTCTACATTTGATAGATTTCACACCCGTACCATGTTTTCTGTTAGCTGTCATTGTTTTTTCTACACCCCAAGCAGCTACTTTATCACCAAAACTTGCGTCTTTCGACGTGACTCTTTCGCTAGCTCTGTTTTCCAACACCTCTTCAGCTCGATGTCTATCACTTAATTGTTTTGATTGAGAGTAAGCAATATCGTGATCTCTACAAGCGCGATCTAGTGGATTGATACCTTGATTGCCTCTAGCTAGACGTTCTTTAAGGTTAGTACCAGGTCCACAAAACTGATATCCTGGTATGTGTAACTTGACTGGTAGTTTGTTTATGAGCGTGTTAACAAGACCTTCGCCCTGATATACCAACATTGATACTGATAATGATGTGTAGTAAAACACAAGTATTTATATACTTGAGGTTAGTTTAGTTAACAATGCTTATCGTAAAACACATAACAGCAGCATTACCAGTTACATACCCTTTTTTTTCTATTTTTTTTATTTTATTTTTTTCTCAACAACACACCACGAGGGCTTACAGCCTAAATACTATCGTACCGTGGGTGTTGACAGGGAGAAAAGAGGCTACTTGTTAATTCTGGACTTGAAGGTTTGGAGGCTCGGAGGAGAAGGAAACATGTGCCGGCAAGGAATTCCACAACGTGGAGGTCCTCGGGACAAAAGAGCGGGCATAACAAGAAGTTCTATGTCTGGTGACCTGGACAGTAAAAGGGTGCATTCGCTCTGTTCCCCTGGTAGATCTGTTGGGGGCAGCAGGTGGGGGAACTATGGAGGAAAGCTCCTCTGAGCACTGCCCGTGCAGGTATCTATAAAAGAGAGAGAGGTCACCAACGGCATGTCGGTGGGCAAAGGATGGCAGCCTTTGGGTGAGGGTAGGGTCACCGATGAGACGTATAGCTCTCTTTTGAATGGAGTCCAGGATAGCGAGTGTAGAAGCGGTAGCTGCACCCCAGATGTGGAAGCAGTATTCGAGGTTTGGCCTTATTTGTGAAGTATATAAGGTATAGAGATTAGCTGGTGAAAAGTATTTGTGAGCCCGGAAGAGGAAACCTAATTTCTTAGCAGCCGCTTCTGCAATTAATGTGACATGTTGGTGCCAATTAAGATTTTGATCCACAGAAATGCCAACAAGAGAAAAGGACTCATTACTTTGAATAACTTGGTTGTTCATTGTGATGGGTCTAGGGCTGGTGGGGTTGAATTGTACAAGATTTCTACTTCCCCAGTCTAATATTTTTTGGAGATCCACGGAGACAGAACTCTCCATGAGTCTGCGATCCTCATCTAATTGGGCTAAAAGACAGGCTTAGAATATTGTATATTTAAGTGGAGGGTGCTGTCGTCCGCGTAACTGTGAAGTGGGTTGGATGTGCTAGAGAGGAGGTCATTGATGTGGAGAAGAAACAAAGTAGGGGCTAAAGCTGAACCTTGAGGAACTCCTGCATTAATTGGATACAGTTTAGAGGAATGGCCATCCACAACAACAGAAATGCTCCTGTTGGAGAGAAAATTTGCTGTCCAGGTACAAAGTTTTGGTGGTAGGCCATAGGCCAGAAGTTTATTAAGCAGCGCTGCGTGCCAGACCTGGTCGAATGCTTTGGATATGTCTAGAGCGACAATCTGGGATTCACCGTGTAGTTCCATAGACTTGTTCCAAGAATGGGTGACAAAAGAAAGGAGGTCGGCAGTCGATCTGCGCTGACGGAATCCATACTGCCTGTCGTGGATTAGACTGTGTTTTTCCAGAAATTTTAGTAATTCGGTGTTTATATACTTTTCCATTACTTTAGAGACGACTGAAAGGAGAGAAATAGGCCTGTAGTTGCTAGGAAGCGCTTTGGATCCTTTCTTGGGGATGGGTTGTACTCGAGCAGTTTTCCAGTTACTAGGGAATATGCCTTTATTGTAAGATATCTGAAATAGACGAGTCAGGACAGGAGCAAATTCTGGTGCGCATTTTTTGAGAACAATTGCTGGGATCTCGTCAAGGCCAGGGACTTTCCTGGTATTAAGAGAAGAGAGCATCTTTCGTACCTTTTTAGTTTTGAAAATGATATCCGTCATTTTATGCGCGACATTGGGGACTGTTGGTGGTTGAACATTTGGAGGTGGGTTGAGAGTAGAATTGCTGGCGAACAACGAAGCAAAAAGTTCAGCCTTGCCCAGGGCGGTAGAAACAATTTCATCCCCTGAGGCAAGAGGTGGGAACGTGTTTTTGCAGAAATTATTCCCAATAGATTTAGCAAGAGTCCAGAAGGGTTTGCCGCCGTTGGAGCTTAATAGGACTTTGTTTTTGATGTGGTTATTAAACGAGTTTTTTGCCTCAGAAAGAATGCGGACATAGTGGTTTCTTGCGTCGTTAAATGCTTGACGGTTTTCTTGACTGGGATTGTGTAGAAGCGTTTTGTGAGCTTTGACCTTTTCAAGTCTGGCCTTGTCACAGGATTTAGAGAACCAGGGCTTTTAAATGGAGGAAGAGGTTTTCTGTGTACGTGGAATAAATAACTCCATGCCAGCTTGGATAATTTCGGTGACGTTTTGTGAGATATCAGAGGGGTCAGGATGAGAGAAGCAGACAGACGCCCATGGAAATGAGGAAAAGTAATCCCGCATTTCGTCCCAGTTTGCAGAGTTGTAGTGCCAAACGATACGTGAGTGTGATGACTGTGTGACCTCGGGTTGCATTGCGCAGGAAGCAGGACCATGCCGTGGTCTGAGCGGCCAGGGGGGGGGGGTGACTGATATCTTATAGCATTCAGGTTTTGTAGTAAGAAGGAGATCCAAGGGATTTGAGCTGTGTGTTGGGATACGAGGAAAGTAAGTAGGTTGCTGAACCATATTGGCTAAAGAATTGCTGACTGCAAAGGCCTCTGCTGCTCTCCCTTGTGTATCGGTTTTTGAAGATCCTAGCCATTCCTTATTATGGACATTGAAGTCACCAAGAATAGTGACCTCGGAGGAAGGATATTCAGAAATCAGATAGTCGGTTTTTTCAGAAAGGTAGTCAAAGAGCTGTACAAAGTTGTTGTCAGAAGGTGACTGGTAAATGCAACAGATAATTTAGTTGCAGCCCTGAGAGAGAATTTTATCCATAGTATGTCTTTTCTTCCAGCTTCTAAATTGGGGAGTCTGGTACAGGGTAGATTGCTACGGACCTGGATGATGTTGATAAAATGGAACAGCAAAGACATGGGCTTCTTTTACCAAACACAGTTAGATGTTAGATATGTGGTCCTAGCGGGTGTGGCAAAACAAATGTCATGCTAAGTTTATTGTTTGAACCAAATGGTTTAAAGTTTGAAAACGTTTATATGTATTCAAAGTCTTTGTATGTAGTTGAAGGAAGGACTGGATGTTACAAAAGGTGTTGGTTATCACCCATATAGTGAAAACGAGGACATGTTAGATCCTGCAGATGCCTTAAGAAACTCAATCTTTATATTTGATGATGTGGCGTGCGATAAGCAAGATAAAATAAAATCGTATTTTTGCATGGGCAGGCATAAAAACATTGATTCCTTCTATGTTTGTCAGACATATAGCAAAGTACCAAAACAACTGGTACGTGACAACGCAAACATTGTGGTGTTATTTAAACAGAACGAAACAAATCTTAAACATGTGTACGACGATCACATGACCACCGATATGACTTGAAAAGTTCAAGATACTGTGTGGCGAATGTTGGCAGACCAAGCATGATGTGATGGTGGTCGTTAAAGATTGTGATTTAGCACAAGGATGGTATCGTAAAGGCTTCGATCACTACGGGCTCTGTAAGTAACGCGTTCTTAATTTACTGATGAATATGATTAGCTTGCCCTCGTGACGTCGAAATCTTTACTATTAGGGTATTTGAAAATGTCATGTCCATTTTTGAGGTCATGAAATAAATTTGTTAAGTCGAGATCTGATTTTTCTTTCTTCCCTTCACCCTCCTGCAGTTAAAATTAGATTTAAGGATGTGCAATAGTGAGAAAGTGAACATTGGAGTAGGTCTCGTGCTATCACGACGTAGGAGACGACCACAATACGATCACTGGCCATATATTTGGTAATTATTTTATTGCAAACAAGATAATCAAAGGTAAGATCATGTATTGTTTTGTGCTACAAATGGTGGCACTTATTGAGTTGCATTTGACTATAAATATTTGTGTTGCGCAAATAAGATAATAAGATGTAGAAAATTAAAAAGGGAAAAAGGGGAATTTAAAGAAAAAAAAAGGGGGGGGGGGGCAATCTCAATATATATATATATATATATATATATATATATATATATATATATATATATATATATATATATATATATATATATATATATATATATATATATATATATATATATATATATATATATATATATATATGAACCGGTGTGTTCATGTGTTCAACATTCTGTGAGCATGGCGAAAAAATCTAAAAGTCGTCGTCGTCGTCGTCGTAAAAAAATATCAACACAACCGCCAAGTATCAAACGTAAATTAGCCGATTTATCAAAGATAATTCGAAATAAAGATTTAGCTTGAAACTGGGCAAAACAGAGACGGATGAAACGTTACAGCATTTATATAAGCCTCAGTTAAAACCGTTGAGTGATATATCGCAAAGCACAGCAGCAATAGCATTGGCCACGGCTCGAGCAGTTCAGCAGCCGATTAAATCTGAAGTTGATGTGAAACCACCAGCACCACCAAAGGAGGAAGTTTCATTCCTTAGCGATGATGAAACGTTTGAGTTGTAAGCAGAGTCACCTGAACCTGAATTATGGGTGACTAAAGCTTATAGAGAAATAGATGCTGCCGCAAATACATCGGAACCAATTTACGAACGAGTGTTAAGTTCATATACAGCAGCTGTTAAATACTATGTTGATAAATATTTCACAGAGAAACAGTCACATGATTTAATATATGGTGTTACTTTTGATAAAATAATACATGATTGCATCATCGAGTACTCCCCACTCTCTAATGTTGTACTCTATATAATGTAGATCTAAAGCTGGAGCGATCAGTATCAAGATGAAGTTCGTAGTTGTCGATACTCAAGCTTTATGTCTACCCGAGTACACACCCAAAGAATATAGCATAGATCTGCAGCAGTTATCCACACATAAGGCTGTTTCACATAAAGTGGGAAATCGTAAAACTCTCCCTCCTCCAATGCTAGATATTGGTTTTGTTAATCTAACGCCATTGGGTTGACAAATTGCAAAACATTTGTAAAAACGTTTCTTAAACTGATACAAGTAACTAATTTCAAAGATCGTCTAATGATGAAAGTGGTTTCCATCAACAGCCTGTCATCATCTTGATACTTGTTAAATAGCAGTCTTCTGATTTGACGTTCTGTGAAATCAGGACCATCGTTTTAATCTACGTCGTCATCGTCGTTGTTGTCACTATCGAACCTCATGTTAATACAATCACAATGAGACATGTTTACACAAACTCTTTAACGTTTAGACTGAGCTTGCTATGAATGTTAGGTAAGTTTTGTTGTCCCCCCTCCACCACTCCCACTGGTTGTATTTTCCTGTTTGGCTTACTGTTAAGCTTTAAAAATCTATTGCGATCACTTATAATTTGTTTTCATCGTCGTCAGATCCGTAATGCACTCCTGTTGCTGCAACCTTCGCTTCTGGGGCGTTCTCCACTGCAGCAACCTTCTCTGTTCTCCTCTTCTCCATATTAAAAATATTTGTATTGGTTTTTTACTTCTTCTGGTAAATACCTGAAAAACGGCTTACTTAAATCAACTCCTGGTTGGTATCGAACGAGTGTTAATGCAAAGAACTGTGTGGAGCAATAACCAGCTAAATATACATCACACAATTCAACTATATATCAACTTTCATAATCTTCACCTTCAGACATATAAGCTTGTTCTTGTATGTTCAGCACTAACTGTCTTAGTGTTGAGATATTCTCTTCTATACCACAACTCATTGTTATACTGCATACTGCTACAGACTTCTGAGCATTAGCAGCAAATGAAAATTGATAATGAGTCTGCTGCGAGTTCTGACAGGAAAGGAAATAAGAGTTGAAACGAGGTCAAGACTAGCAGTGGTAGGAAATGAGAATTGATATGGCCAGTCTAGTTACGTCACATGCAAGTCTCAAAAGGATTTCAGATGTTCCCGCGTGCAGCTAGCCCCTTGCTGTTATCATCTCGTTGCCATCATATTGCTTGACATGCTTCCGAGTCCCCCTCACGTGGGGGGTCGCTTCGCGACCCCCATTTTTAGTGAATTTTCTTTAAAAAAATTCACTAATGAGGAGATCCCGACTTTTGAATTTTGAAAAAATTTCTTCAAATGAGCGCTAATTAGGCCCCCCAGAAAACATATCCGGGGTCAGTTTCAATTTTTATATGTTTATATGTTTATATATATATATATATATATATATATATATATATATATATATATATATATATATATATATATATATATATATATATATATATATATATATATATATATATATATATATATATATATATATATATATATATATTATATAGTAACATTTCGTGTCATCTGGGAAGTTCTAGTTACTTTCCATTTCCAATTTGATATCGACAGTTGATGGTTTTATGGAATCACTATGATGGTTTTATGGAATCACTATACTTCGAACAATCAAACACAAACATGGGATATTTTGCGAAAGCTTTGTAATCCAACGTAGGTGGAGGTTCTCTATACGATCGTTGAAATTCAATATGCTTCTAGGTAATTTGCTAGTCCAAAGTTCAGATTCATACCTTCGGTGGGGATTTGTTTGGAATTCAGGTGAAGTCTTACATCTGGAATATGCACATGATCAAACTGATCGATATCTTTTCCAGGATTGTGATGTCGATCTGTTTGAAAGATCACAACAACAAATCTAGGTCGCTCAGTGTTTGAGGAAGTCTTAACAGACCACAAGTCCTTAGTTGAACTACTCAGATTCGGTAATTCATAAATTTTCCAGTTTCTAAATGGTAATCTTTTTATCTTGAGCAATCGATTTTAACAACTGCTGTTGTATAACATCGCTGGGATGGATATGTTTGACTTGTAATACCATGTGCTCAATGTTAAATTTGATAGCTTTGTCTGCACCTTGTGCACCACTTATAATATAGCAATTCCTATCATTGGGAGCTCGAGTTATACGTATTAACATTCGACTGAAAAGCACTCTTCTGTAATCTTTGAAAATATTGCATATATAGCCAAGAGGTATGCAATAACAGAATCGATTATTTTTCACCATCGTGTTCCTTTCGCTTGGATGTTCAAACTGCTGTAACTATACCTGTGTTTCTAACATGCTCAATAATCTGATTACACAGTTCAACAGCAACCGAGGAAAACAAATGGGCAGCTGCATTAGATGTTACTGCAACATCTCCTATGGTACCGGTTGTCTCAGTTGTACAACTAATTAGTAGAGCGGCTGAAGACCAATCGTAAAAAAACATCTTGCTGATTTATTGCAAACTCACATGTATCGTTGTAATCGAACGATCTAGTATGAGGACGTAAGTGTGTACTTCTTCTCCCTTGATTGACTCGTCATGCACGGGATCTGTGAAGATATGTAGTTTGCTTAACATTGTAATCCTATGATTTTAGAAACTGTATGTTGTCCAACAATAAAACCATATTCGATGCAGGTAGCGAAGATACTGAAACTGCTGAGGCTTGGTCGCTGCTGTTACTTATAACTAACATGCCGGAGTCTTGCTCACTTGCAATATCACTATGATCTCTTCACCTTGAAAATTCACAGGTATGAATTCTGATCGATGATGTTTACGGATATAAATAGTTTACTATATGGGTTTATGTCGATTGCGTAGCCCGGATCTACCATCGCAGCAAATTTATAAACTGTATGTGTAGGTTTACCATCTTGGTAAGACCCGCTCACTATGTTGCATTCCAAACGAATCGTTTTCACTTTAACAATCTCTACAGGAAAATCTGATTCGTGCACAACGTATTTCATGAGAAGTCTCTGTGAGGAAAAACCCAATAAATGAGATATTGAAGCAGCTTCTGTAAAATCTATATCGTACATTGTATTTTACATTTCAAAGTGTTGTTGTTGGCTTTTAAACTGAAAAGTGTGCTTGCAACGACAACATCATCGGGTTGCATATTATTAAACTTGAGATATATACGGGCCAGTTGATGTTGGATGCATCATTCCATATCACTAATTTCATAAGCTCCATTAGGAATTATGATTTCTTGTAGCGAGCCATCTCTCTTCGGATCGCTATCGAGCGTAAAATAAAAATGTAACTTATTACACCCAGGTTGTTTGGTATGGTGTTGTATGTGTGAAAATTTGTAAGCGGTAACGAATGATCAAATCGATGGTCTAACACTATCGGTGGAATTATTTCCAACCTTTCAACTCTAAGGTTAGCGTCATGACTGAAACACAAACACAAGTTCAACATATTTTATTTTAAAAATCTTAAACATAATTACCACATTTATAAGTATTATATTTCTGATACACATCATGATTATACACTAGAATAGGGTCTTTAAGGTAACGTTGCAGCTCGACTGGTGGATTCAAGTTTCCATATGAATCAAAGTACACAGCGGTGTCACCACGTTTCTTAACTGCAATCCAATGACTACCAGGCTCCTTGTTGGTTTCTAAATTCATAATGAGTGACTCGTTCTTACGTGGCGGATTGAAGAGCGTCTCGCGTGTATACACCTCTAAAATATGGGATTTTCATTTTACCAGCAAATTTCACAAGATCTTTGTCGGTGAGTGGTCTTGCTGGTAAATGTATCATACGTTTTTTCGTTTGTGTAGATATAATCCATAACCACTGCGTTGCTTTTTCATATACAGACCATCACCAACCTTCAAACAGCTGCCTCTCTTACCAACAGCAATAGGCTCCATTGTTTGATTGTGACGTTTTGCTTCTTCTAATTTTTGTTTAGCTGATTTAGCATCGTTTACTGCTTTAGCAATACCAGCTGCACCACCACCTAGTGCACCCAATGCTGACAGACTACCAAAAATCAACGGTAACAGCGGTAGGAAGCTACCACTTTTAGGTATAGGAATAGCTTGAGTGTCTTAAATTTCTTACGCCCACCAGCATTTTTAATAACTTTTCTTGCTACATGTAGTAAATTTTTCACAGATGGAACTTACTTACCTACATTTATAGCGTTTCGCATTAAAGCCAGTATGTTTTTAAATGGTACTTTACCACCAACTTTTCTATGTGTACCACAAGCTTTTCTATGTATACCACCAACTTGTCTACATTTGATAGATTTCACACCCGTACCATGTTTTCTGTTAGCTGTCATTGTTTTTTCTACACCCCAAGCAGCTACTTTATCACCAAAACTTGCGTCTTTCGACGTGACTCTTTCGCTAGCTCTGTTTTCCAACACCTCTTCAGCTCGATGTCTATCACTTAATTGTTTTGATTGAGAGTAAGCAATATCGTGATCTCTACAAGCGCGATCTAGTGGATTGATACCTTGATTGCCTCTAGCTAGACGTTCTTTAAGGTTAGTACCAGGTCCACAAAACTGATATCCTGGTATGTGTAACTTGACTGGTAGTTTGTTTATGAGCGTGTTAACAAGACCTTCGCCCTGATATACCAACATTGATACTGATAATGATGTGTAGTAAAACACAAGTATTTATATACTTGAGGTTAGTTTAGTTAACAATGCTTATCGTAAAACACATAACAGCAGCATTACCAGTTACATACCCTTTTTTTTCTATTTTTTTTATTTTATTTTTTTCTCAACAACACACCACGAGGGCTTACAGCCTAAATACTATCGTACCGTGGGTGTTGACAGGGAGAAAAGAGGCTACTTGTTAATTCTGGACTTGAAGGTTTGGAGGCTCGGAGGAGAAGGAAACATGTGCCGGCAAGGAATTCCACAACGTGGAGGTCCTCGGGACAAAAGAGCGGGCATAACAAGAAGTTCTATGTCTGGTGACCTGGACAGTAAAAGGGTGCATTCGCTCTGTTCCCCTGGTAGATCTGTTGGGGGCAGCAGGTGGGGGAACTATGGAGGAAAGCTCCTCTGAGCACTGCCCGTGCAGGTATCTATAAAAGAGAGAGAGGTCACCAACGGCATGTCGGTGGGCAAAGGATGGCAGCCTTTGGGTGAGGGTAGGGTCACCGATGAGACGTATAGCTCTCTTTTGAATGGAGTCCAGGATAGCGAGTGTAGAAGCGGTAGCTGCACCCCAGATGTGGAAGCAGTATTCGAGGTTTGGCCTTATTTGTGAAGTATATAAGGTATAGAGATTAGCTGGTGAAAAGTATTTGTGAGCCCGGAAGAGGAAACCTAATTTCTTAGCAGCCGCTTCTGCAATTAATGTGACATGTTGGTGCCAATTAAGATTTTGATCCACAGAAATGCCAACAAGAGAAAAGGACTCATTACTTTGAATAACTTGGTTGTTCATTGTGATGGGTCTAGGGCTGGTGGGGTTGAATTGTACAAGATTTCTACTTCCCCAGTCTAATATTTTTTGGAGATCCACGGAGACAGAACTCTCCATGAGTCTGCGATCCTCATCTAATTGGGCTAAAAGACAGGCTTAGAATATTGTATATTTAAGTGGAGGGTGCTGTCGTCCGCGTAACTGTGAAGTGGGTTGGATGTGCTAGAGAGGAGGTCATTGATGTGGAGAAGAAACAAAGTAGGGGCTAAAGCTGAACCTTGAGGAACTCCTGCATTAATTGGATACAGTTTAGAGGAATGGCCATCCACAACAACAGAAATGCTCCTGTTGGAGAGAAAATTTGCTGTCCAGGTACAAAGTTTTGGTGGTAGGCCATAGGCCAGAAGTTTATTAAGCAGCGCTGCGTGCCAGACCTGGTCGAATGCTTTGGATATGTCTAGAGCGACAATCTGGGATTCACCGTGTAGTTCCATAGACTTGTTCCAAGAATGGGTGACAAAAGAAAGGAGGTCGGCAGTCGATCTGCGCTGACGGAATCCATACTGCCTGTCGTGGATTAGACTGTGTTTTTCCAGAAATTTTAGTAATTCGGTGTTTATATACTTTTCCATTACTTTAGAGACGACTGAAAGGAGAGAAATAGGCCTGTAGTTGCTAGGAAGCGCTTTGGATCCTTTCTTGGGGATGGGTTGTACTCGAGCAGTTTTCCAGTTACTAGGGAATATGCCTTTATTGTAAGATATCTGAAATAGACGAGTCAGGACAGGAGCAAATTCTGGTGCGCATTTTTTGAGAACAATTGCTGGGATCTCGTCAAGGCCAGGGACTTTCCTGGTATTAAGAGAAGAGAGCATCTTTCGTACCTTTTTAGTTTTGAAAATGATATCCGTCATTTTATGCGCGACATTGGGGACTGTTGGTGGTTGAACATTTGGAGGTGGGTTGAGAGTAGAATTGCTGGCGAACAACGAAGCAAAAAGTTCAGCCTTGCCCAGGGCGGTAGAAACAATTTCATCCCCTGAGGCAAGAGGTGGGAACGTGTTTTTGCAGAAATTATTCCCAATAGATTTAGCAAGAGTCCAGAAGGGTTTGCCGCCGTTGGAGCTTAATAGGACTTTGTTTTTGATGTGGTTATTAAACGAGTTTTTTGCCTCAGAAAGAATGCGGACATAGTGGTTTCTTGCGTCGTTAAATGCTTGACGGTTTTCTTGACTGGGATTGTGTAGAAGCGTTTTGTGAGCTTTGACCTTTTCAAGTCTGGCCTTGTCACAGGATTTAGAGAACCAGGGCTTTTAAATGGAGGAAGAGGTTTTCTGTGTACGTGGAATAAATAACTCCATGCCAGCTTGGATAATTTCGGTGACGTTTTGTGAGATATCAGAGGGGTCAGGATGAGAGAAGCAGACAGACGCCCATGGAAATGAGGAAAAGTAATCCCGCATTTCGTCCCAGTTTGCAGAGTTGTAGTGCCAAACGATACGTGAGTGTGATGACTGTGTGACCTCGGGTTGCATTGCGCAGGAAGCAGGACCATGCCGTGGTCTGAGCGGCCAGGGGGGGGGGGTGACTGATATCTTATAGCATTCAGGTTTTGTAGTAAGAAGGAGATCCAAGGGATTTGAGCTGTGTGTTGGGATACGAGGAAAGTAAGTAGGTTGCTGAACCATATTGGCTAAAGAATTGCTGACTGCAAAGGCCTCTGCTGCTCTCCCTTGTGTATCGGTTTTTGAAGATCCTAGCCATTCCTTATTATGGACATTGAAGTCACCAAGAATAGTGACCTCGGAGGAAGGATATTCAGAAATCAGATAGTCGGTTTTTTCAGAAAGGTAGTCAAAGAGCTGTACAAAGTTGTTGTCAGAAGGTGACTGGTAAATGCAACAGATAATTTAGTTGCAGCCCTGAGAGAGAATTTTATCCATAGTATGTCTTTTCTTCCAGCTTCTAAATTGGGGAGTCTGGTACAGGGTAGATTGCTACGGACCTGGATGATGTTGATAAAATGGAACAGCAAAGACATGGGCTTCTTTTACCAAACACAGTTAGATGTTAGATATGTGGTCCTAGCGGGTGTGGCAAAACAAATGTCATGCTAAGTTTATTGTTTGAACCAAATGGTTTAAAGTTTGAAAACGTTTATATGTATTCAAAGTCTTTGTATGTAGTTGAAGGAAGGACTGGATGTTACAAAAGGTGTTGGTTATCACCCATATAGTGAAAACGAGGACATGTTAGATCCTGCAGATGCCTTAAGAAACTCAATCTTTATATTTGATGATGTGGCGTGCGATAAGCAAGATAAAATAAAATCGTATTTTTGCATGGGCAGGCATAAAAACATTGATTCCTTCTATGTTTGTCAGACATATAGCAAAGTACCAAAACAACTGGTACGTGACAACGCAAACATTGTGGTGTTATTTAAACAGAACGAAACAAATCTTAAACATGTGTACGACGATCACATGACCACCGATATGACTTGAAAAGTTCAAGATACTGTGTGGCGAATGTTGGCAGACCAAGCATGATGTGATGGTGGTCGTTAAAGATTGTGATTTAGCACAAGGATGGTATCGTAAAGGCTTCGATCACTACGGGCTCTGTAAGTAACGCGTTCTTAATTTACTGATGAATATGATTAGCTTGCCCTCGTGACGTCGAAATCTTTACTATTAGGGTATTTGAAAATGTCATGTCCATTTTTGAGGTCATGAAATAAATTTGTTAAGTCGAGATCTGATTTTTCTTTCTTCCCTTCACCCTCCTGCAGTTAAAATTAGATTTAAGGATGTGCAATAGTGAGAAAGTGAACATTGGAGTAGGTCTCGTGCTATCACGACGTAGGAGACGACCACAATACGATCACTGGCCATATATTTCAGGTAATTATTTTATTGCAAACAAGATAATCAAAGGTAAGATCATGTATTGTTTTGTGCTACAAATGGTGGCACTTATTGAGTTGCATTTGACTATAAATATTTGTGTTGCGCAAATAAGATAATAAGATGTAGAAAATTAAAAAGGGAAAAAGGGGAATTTAAAGAAAAAAAGGGGGGGGGCAATCTCAATATATATATATATATATATATATATATATATATATATATATATATATATATATATATATATATATATATATATATATATATATATATATATATATATATATATATATATGAACCGGTGTGTTCATGTGTTCAACATTCTGTGAGCATGGCGAAAAAATCTAAAAGTCGTCGTCGTCGTCGTCGTAAAAAAATATCAACACAACCGCCAAGTATCAAACGTAAATTAGCCGATTTATCAAAGATAATTCGAAATAAAGATTTAGCTTGAAACTGGGCAAAACAGAGACGGATGAAACGTTACAGCATTTATATAAGCCTCAGTTAAAACCGTTGAGTGATATATCGCAAAGCACAGCAGCAATAGCATTGGCCACGGCTCGAGCAGTTCAGCAGCCGATTAAATCTGAAGTTGATGTGAAACCACCAGCACCACCAAAGGAGGAAGTTTCATTCCTTAGCGATGATGAAACGTTTGAGTTGTAAGCAGAGTCACCTGAACCTGAATTATGGGTGACTAAAGCTTATAGAGAAATAGATGCTGCCGCAAATACATCGGAACCAATTTACGAACGAGTGTTAAGTTCATATACAGCAGCTGTTAAATACTATGTTGATAAATATTTCACAGAGAAACAGTCACATGATTTAATATATGGTGTTACTTTTGATAAAACTACCAATACTTGGATGCTCGGCAACAAACCTATTAAATTTCTCATCACCAACATAGATGCTAACAACAGGCAGAGCTTTCAAATTATGGTCGGCGATAAAAAATATTACGGCACTAATCATCTGTTGGAATTGATATTTTTTAGAAAACCTGTTATGGCTGCCACGCAAAATTTGCAAGCTTTACTTAAAGATGCAGACATTATGGAAGTTACTAGTCTGCACAGAAAAGAGAACGATCCTAAAGAAGACATTATAAAAAACAATTCTGCCAAATAATAGCAGGTAATAAAACCAATTTTAGAAAAACAAGAGGTGCTAGAGCACGACCTTCCTCGGTAACTTTAGGTCGCGGTATGCCATACATGCTGCATACTAAGAAATAGAAAGAATATGTGTACTGGGATGATGTGAACGAGTTGGTTGATAGACTTCGGATTTTAATGGCCTCCTAAGCTGCCGGTAATAATGCTCATAACAATGAAATTCAGTTAATCATGGAACAACTGAAGAAAGCTCACTTATATAAAGAGCTCATTTTACAATATACCCATCAGTTTCATCATGTCTATCGACAAGTTTGGTCGTACTGCTGCAAAATCCAACAAGTCTATACATAGTAGACTGGTTCAAAGAGAGATTTTCCCAAGAACTACAAGTGGGGATTTTGATGTATGAATAGGCGCCTATCAGAAGCATAAAGATGACTATCAGAAGAATAAAAATAATGTAACACAAAAAACAATTGCCATAGTACTTGAAGTTGTACACAAGCCAGAGTTGGAAGATTTAAAAAACGAGTTTGAAAATAAATTGAAAAATTTAACCAATAACATTACAGCTCAAGTTTTAAAAGATATTGACCCTTCAAAGAATAACAAGTTGAAGAAGTTGGGTGAAATAGACAAAAGTCTAAAAGATTTACATGATAAGTGGATACTTTTAAATCCAACAACACCATGTGTGAACCATCCAATGCCAAGAAACAAATTATATATAAGTTATATAAACCAGCAAGAATCAATTTTAAGCGTAGGCGCACCATAATCAAATGTTTGAATGACTTGTGGCAAATTGATTTGGCTGAGTTTACTGACTGTCATCGAGAAAATTCTGGTTAGAAGTACATTTTAGTGGTTATCAATTGTTTTTCAAAGTATTTATGGACTCATCCACTTAAATCCAAAAAGGCTGAAGCTATGGCTGATATTTTAGCTAATAGTACAGCTTCTACCAACATCCAGTCTGATCTTGGCAAGGAATATTATAATTCCAAATTTGAAGCCTTAATGAAAAAATACAACATTAGTCACTACAGCACTTATAGTGTGCAATAGTGGAAAGAGTCCATACGTATCTTGAAAGAAATGATCTATAAAAACTTCAACATGGCTCCTACAAGTGGCTTAATCCACTATTTGGGGCCACAGCTACTTATAATTCAACTATTCATCGAACAACGGGTGTAATACCTAAAGACGTTAATTAGAAAAATGAAGAAGCTATTCGTAAAAAAGTCTACACAAATCGTACTGCTTAATCAAAATAAATTTAAAGTGGGTGATGTGCGCATCAGCAAAGCTAAAACGTTGTTTGAGAAAGGTTATACACCACGTTGGTCAACAGAGTTGTTCAAGATTGTTAAAGTTCACTACACCAATCCATCCACATATTTACTAGAAGGCATGCAGGGTAAGCCTATCAGCCTTCTGATATGTATTTAATTAAAAAAGTTTTAAGAAAAAAGGTACCAAGTCATATGTAAAATGGCTTGGTTTTGATAAAACCCATAATTCTTGGGTAAACACTAAAGACATTAAATTACCTGTATTAAAAAATGAAACATTGTAAAATATATGTTTTTTATTTAAACAACCCATTAAAACAATGAACAAAACATAAGTCAAAACTCTCAAAATCGTCTTTATTAACATCATTTATGAAAATTCGCTTGAATATATGAGCAAGATAATGAAATTGTTTTACAACCTAGTAAGAAACTTTGTGTTTTAAGCTAACATTTCTACTGAAAATCCTTAACAGTTTTGTTTAACATAATAATGTGAGTACTAATAGCCTTGCATTTATAACCTACACTATTATAAAGGTAAAATATATAAGAATGATAGTAAAATGGATATATGTAATAATAGTAGTAATAGAAGTAGTAGTAAAATTAAGATATAATATAATAATAATAATAATAAGATATGAAGTAGTAGTAGATATAGATAAGATATATGTAATATATGGATATATATCCATATATTCATTTCGGTTAGGTTAACATATGTTAACCTAACCTAAATGAAATTATGATGAGCTACCCTGAAAAATACTAGGTCTTAACATCAGGACATCTCTTGGATATGACATGATAACGGGAAAAATAATCAAGCAGGTTCCTGAGAAAGGTATAAAGTATCTGACAGTACTCTTTAACTCAATATTAAGGTTGATACATTGGCTAACTGACCAACTAAAGTTTGCTCAAATAATTATGGGTTTAAAGCAAGGAAAAACAGTCAACGATGTCAAGTCATATAGGCCAATAAGTTTGCTTTTAACCATCTCTAAAATACTAGGAAGATAAATTTTAAAAAGATGCTTGCTGACAAGTGACTTGACACATGGTTACCTGATCACCCATACGGGTTCAGATATAATCATTCAACAATCCAGCAGTGTCACAGACTGGTTCACAAAATTCAAGAGGCAATGGAAAGAGGGCAATACTGTTCAGCGGTGTTTCTGGATATAAGTCAAGCTTTCGATAAGGTATGGCATGAAGGCCTGCTATACAAAATTAAGAAACTCCTGCCACCACTACTATCTGCAATATATCAGGGTTACGCTGCTATTGCAAACAAATGCTCCAAATCAAACTTCAAGCGAACGGGCTACAAAAATATGTCACGGTAAACAATCAGAGGCCATTTGCCTAAACTCTCAAGATAAAGAACTCAAGATATCATACAAATATATAGTAATGTATAAAATTTTTAATGAAAGTGATTCAATCTGTTCAAAGGCAATCTAGAACTATATTTCTTACGTATAAATATTAACCTTCCCATTCTTCAGGGTATTTAAAAGCCATCTCGCTCTCCTAGTTAAATCTGACAACACCAATTACTTATTTGTAATTTATTTTCCCAACTGACAGCAGGGGGAAATCGAATTCGAGGTTATCTTCTTCATCTTTGTTTACAGACGTCATAAACAAAGAAGAAGAAAACCTCGAAATCGACTCCGCTGCCGCTAATACCTTAGAATTTTAGAATAAGGTACTTATTGTTTACTTTTAGTTTTTATTTACTCTTGATCTTGTATATGGAAAATTTGAGGTAAATGAAACTACATAATATCGTGCAGTAGTTTAAAGTATACCTATAAACATGTTCAGCGTAAGTTATTAACATTTTAATTTCAAAATTTTGTATTGTCTATATTTATTTATTTCATTTTAAAAAAAGTATGGATACAGCAATAGTAAATAAGTGTTGAAAAGAGCTTAGGTGCAGCAAGTGCGTTATGGTAGCGAATTTTCGTAAAAATATTCCAAATGGTGATAATTCTATTTTCCATTAAACTAGGATCTTCAGTTTTGATACATACTAAAACCTATATAAAAGCAGCGTGGGTACGAAATTTAAAAAAATAACACAATGAGCTTCACGGGCAACGACAAATTTGTTTTAGAAAACCATTTTTCTTAGTTTGTTTGCAGAAACTGGTTCGATTGAGTTGGCTAAAACAGATTGTCCAAGCAACTAATGAGGAAAATACCTGCCACGTTTATAATTTGGAAGGTACATTCGTTTTGTAAATACAAATTAAATTTCCGATAAATTTGCATATTAGCACACGGGGGCTTTTTAGAAAAAGAATTCAGAAACATGCTTAGATCTCCTTCTGGATGCACAAACCACTGGAAATATTTCTTGCAAACAGACCACAAGAAAGTTACGGAACCAGGAGTGAATAGGGGTGTTGGGCGGGGAAGAAGATAAAAAGGAAATGTGAGCGGAAAGTGCGAGAAAAAACAGCTTAGTTGGACCTCTATCAGCTGCCTTTATCCCATTTTGCACCTATACCTCCTTAAAATTCTGTTTATCTCGCCCAGAACCCCTATATTCACCACAGGTCCGGTAACTTTCTTGCAGGTTGTTCCAAGAAAATTTTCTTATTTACATTGTTCATGTTTATGCATAGTGGGTGGTTGTAGGCATGCAGAATGACAAGGGAAACTCTAGCGACAAAGCAGCGAACCGAGATTTTCAATTTATGTTTAAATTGTACCCATTTCATTTGTTTAAAATATTTTTCCAAAAATGAAATTTAGGTTGCCTTGTTTGTCAGTCTTACATAGAGAGCTACAATATTTCATCATTTTCAAAAAGTGTGGATACAGCAAAGTAGGTATAGATGGTATGTTCTGAGACCTCCACCCGGCCACTGCGCATGCGCGCAGTGACGTCACCGGATAGTGGGAGTCTAACCTGAGATGACTTCATCCAAGATGGCGCCCAAAATGGCGGCTGACAGCTGACATGTGACATTCCAAGATGGCGGTTGACAGTTGACATTCCAAGATGGCGGCTGGATAGACGACCAATTGGGGTCTATCCTGAGATGGCGACATCCAAGGCGGCTGCCGTCGAGCAAGAAAATTAAAAATTTTAAACGACAGGTGGCACCATCTGTCTAAATAAAAAGACCTATTATTTTTATTTTTATGGAAATGACTCATGTAAAGATGGAGGTTTGCGCATGCGCAAACCAACTTTTTTTATTAAGCGGTGTAGAGGTATGATGTTTGGTGCCGTGGCAATCGTCTCGAAGTGTAGAATTCAAAATAGCATCTTCCGTCGCCGGAGGCGGCGGCAGGGGAAGGTGGGGGCAGCGAAAACCAACTTTTTTATTAGGCGGTATAGATGCGTGATATTTGGTGTCGTAGTAATTGCCTCGAAGAGTAGAATTCAAAAATAGCATCAGCCGTCGGCGGAGGGGGCTGCGCCCCCCGTTCAAAATCGGATTTTTAGAATCTGAATCGAGATTTGATCTAACCTATCTAAGTAAGAAGCCCTGTCATTTTGATTTTTATGAAAAGGACGTATGTAAAGATGGCGGTTTGCGCCTGCGCAAACCAACATTCTTATTAAGTGACGTAGAGGTATAGTGTTTGGTATCTTGGTAATCGTCTCGATGAGTAGAGTTCAAATATGGTGGTTTACGCATGCGCAAACCAACTTTTTTTATTAAGCGGTGCAAATGTATGATGTTTGGTATCATGGTAATCGTCTCGACGACTCCACTTCGGGAGTAGTAATCGGAGGCGTTCTGAGCTGCGGTGGCCACCGCCGGAGGCGGTGAGGATGGTAGGTTCTTAGAAGCAGATTCTCAGAATCCAGACTCGGGTATCTAGGGAACCGGTGGCTGGCTATATTATTAAATGGTAGCAGGTCAAGCAAAGAGGTACAACCGTTATAGAGAGATAGGGAGAGAGAGAAATATTAGCGGGAGTGTGACGGCTAATAGTCTCAACAAAGACTCCAACGGCTAGAGGTTGATGAACGTACTGTTGACTTCAAACCATTCATTCCTGATAAATTGGAAACAATCTAATAATAGCTTACTTTTTTTAAGACTCATGTTGTTAGTTGAAATATGGACACCCGATGAAATATAGACTACGATAGAAGCTCAATTCCTAATGTGTGTGAGGTATAATTGATTTACCTATTGAAACGGTTTAAACTAAAAATGAATAAGCTGTAACATATGACTGTCAGCATCCATTACTATATATATTTAAAACTTAAAATTATTATCGCGCAAATCCGCTAGCAGTACGGTAGAGCCAATGCTTCCTTGATGTTAAGGAACCCAAACCTTAGCAAAATATACAATAAAATGAGGACGTCAGGTCTAAACTTTAAATCATTATCCCTTTTGAATGGAAAGTGATAGTAATGAACCACCTTCAAAATATAACAAGGTCTACATGAATATAGGATAAAAACTTAAAATTCTTAGTTGTTTGATGAAATGACACACACACACACACATATATATATATATATATATATATATATATATATATATATATATATATATATATATATATATATATATATATAGATGACAGTACATACAACACACATATCAGTTATATTACATACCACATACATAACACGTTAATGGGTGATAACATATAGAGATTGTTGTTGATTGAAACGACATTTACATAGCAGTCGGTCGACGGTCTTAAGAACTTATTTTCATTATAAAGGATATTTAATGAACTTAACACCCTATGATGCATGGAAGTGAAAGCTCTCTAACAAGAATTATTTGTCACTAAAAAGGATATTTAATGTACTTAGCATCGCATGATACAAGGATTCAACTGTTAAGTCCAAGGCATTGTAATACTTATATAATTACAAATTATGTTTCTCGCAAAACAATAGACTCTCAAACAAGACGGTGATCAAGTAGTTAAAGACGTAAAAAACGAGAAAACTGTATAATAAATAATAGATGAAGGGCTTCTCCCGGATGCAACAGATAATTATCAACCTACACAAGAAGGTGTATTTAATCAAAAGTTATTGGAAATCAATAGGAAAATCAGTGAGAAAAAACTAAAGTCGAAAGACTCATATTCCAAACAACATTTTTTCTTACACCAAACGGAGGAAAGCAGTTACAAGTTGGTGTAGACCCTTTACTAAAAGTCTTGCCCATAGTAAAATTATCATAAGAAAAATTGCAACACACCTGTGTGTTTTTTGTTTTGTGGACATTCGAAGAGTTTTTAAATGTATTACCCAGAATAATTTACAATATGGAAAACAACGTGGGAGAGAAAACCAACGATTCATATAATTTAACTAAATGTCTGGTAAAAATACAAGCAAAAACAGCATTATTCAATTTTAAACTATATAATTGGGAAATATTCAACAATTTTCAAAACCACTAGAAGCTCTTAAAATAATAGAAATAGTGTAATTAGAGACTCGTTAAGTGTTTTTTTTAAATTTAGATATGTTTGTAACCGATATTAGAGCAAAATTATCTAGATATGAGTATTCTGCTTCTCCCCTTGTGTTTTTCATTGCAAAACAAAAAAAATCGAGAAGACCTTTGTACAGTGTGCGAATTTATTTCAAAATATCAAGATGTAATTAAGAATATGGTAGTTTGTAGCAAATTTTAATGCATCATTTGTAGGAAACAGTTGTATGGTTGTATTTATAATATGATTTTTATATTATTGTAATTTTTAAAGTGGTATGTGTAGGAAACAGAATTATTGTGTAGTATTTTCATATTATAAAATAATACAATTAAATAAATTTTCCATATGCATACGTTTTATTACAATAAATATCACCTGAGGTCTATCAAGCTGAATCAACATAATCAGCTCCCTGTATATACTTGATATAACTGCAAGTCAACATATGCGATAAACAAAACGTTATATTGTACATCTTAGATTGTCTTTCATTATAATTTAAAATAAAACATAAGCAGAATACAGTTGGTTTGGATATCTAGTAACCATGTCATAAACACTTCAAAGTTCTCCAACAGTATAAAGGATACTCAATGTATTGAACATCAATCAGAATATTTTCAAACATGTTTACAATACGAGGGCTAAACATACAATCGTCTGAATAGACGTTGTTTGAGAGATACATATAACGTATAGCTCGATGTTTAAACAACACGCTGAAACGGTAGGATATTTAATGTATTAAGCATTACATGCTACACCGAAAGATTTTAACGTCCGTTAACAACGTTTATTTGTCATTAAAAAAGGGGTATATTAGCATTATGGAATCGGGTCCGATACCTATTGTATAATATGTGACTAAATTTAAGTATGTTTAAGGTATTTATACATTCCAAAAGTCTGGTTATTGGATTAACTCATGCATATACCTAACATACATTAACTTGTATACATGCTTACATGTGTCAGTGTGTGAGGTGTAGATGAAGAAGAAATAAAATAATAAAGTTTACTTAAAAATTTAATGAATAGAAATTACCGATACATCAACATATAAAAGCAGTAAAATAATATTACACAAAAATCACCAACACATAAAAACAGAAGTGTAAAAAACAAGTGTAAAGTCTAAACGCAGCAAGTGCGTTATAGCAGTGAATTTTAATAGAAATGTTTTCAATAGCAAATATTTTTTCATTAAATGCTTATAACTATTTTTTTTTCGTTTAACATAAAAAATCTAAATTTTGATATATAGTTTACACTCATAAACTTGTGTGTGTGTTTTGTTTCTTTAACGTCGGCCTATTTCCGCAGCTATGGCCAATCACCGAGGCCAGGGAGCAGTTTCACCTCACTATCCTGGAAATTTTGCCGAACCCCTGCCTTTCTGTAAGGAGGGTAGGAATCTTTAACGTGCCCAACATCGCATGTACACGGGACCGACGGCTTTACGCCCCCTCCGAAGGGCGGAACGTGCAGACATTCAACTTGCTTAAATACAATGCCAGAACCTCGATTGGCGTTAATTTCACAGTTTGTACTGAAAAAGTGAAAGGAGTACCCTGGGATCGAACCCAGTACCCTTCGGTTCAGAGGCACACATTCTTACCCCTGAACCACCGAGGTTCATTACACTCATAAACTTACATACAATTTCGTTATTATAACTATTATTTTCAGACATACAAATCTTTCTAAACCATAATCTAAAAATACATAAAATAGTATAAAAACTTACTGACTAAAAACAAAAATAATAAAAACAAGTAAAAATTGACCAAAACCCTGAACGGAGTAAGAGCTTTATGACGACGAATAAAGTTTACTTTTGTGACATAATCACGAGTGCCAAATTTGATTACCATAGCTTTGTTATTTACAAAGATACAAATTTTGATCCTCGATATGGGTTCTAGTCATTTGAAGAAACTTTTTAAAATAGATAACTAAGATAATCTAAAAAATTAAAAATTAAAAGTATTGATAAATTAATAGGAAACTAATAAAAATTTAAATAAATACATGAAAATATTAAAATTAAGTAAATTTAATTAATACCTCTATACATAAATATTGCAACCTCTTTGGATTATAAGGCACGGGAAGAGTAGAGCACTTTGTGATATAACTTCTAAAGGGGTGGTATGGTCATACCCATAATTCCCAACAAAGTAAAGTTTTTTATTCCTAGGACATTGAAAAAACCCAAATTTATTACACAAAAAGTAAGATCGACACAGTAACTCCACTGCACTAACCGCCATCTTTACATACGCCATTTTCATAAAAATCAAAATGACAGGTCTTCTTATTTAGATGGGTTAGATCAAATCTCGATTCAGATTCTAAAAATCCGATTCTGACCCGGGAGCGCAGTGGGTTTTTAAAAACCTTTTTTGTTGTTTTGCTTGCAAAAACTAGTTCGATTGGGTTGTCTAAAATATAATCATCCAAGCAATTAAAAGGAAAAATACCTGCCATACTTATGATTTGGCAGTTACATTCCCTTTGTAAATAATTAATTTTTTTCTAGAAAACTTTTGTGATTGTAATGAAATAGAATTTTTTTAAAGAGACTTGCAGGACGTGCAGATATCTCTACCAAATTATAATTTTCTAGCTCCATAGAAAATAGAAACTTCTTCAAATAATCGCTAACTGGGACCTCTAAAACCGGTCTCCCAAGTCCATTTAAATTTAAAGAATTAGTTTTAATAATATACCTTACTAATAGTGTAAAATTCTTATGAAAATTCAATACTATAATGCACTAGCTGTGTCCCGAACATTTTTTTTTGTACTAGGTTGGTTAACATCGCAAGTAATAGACTGCTTGCTCGCCGAGATGATGTGATGTCATCACGGGTTCACTAGGCGAGTACCCTGTGTGTGAATCCAGCATATGATGAAGGTTTGTTGTTTTGAGTCCTATATTCGGTGAGAAGAATCTTTTATTCGAATGTGGAAAAGCCTGGTTTCGATTAGTTATGGGTGGTATCGCTTGTCCAGCTCACTAGTTTAAGATTTCAGGTTGCATGGTTTGTCTGCTGTGGTGTTATTACTTTATTTGTATCTGATCTACCCAGTACCATATATTAAGTTACCCAAGCTGTCTAGTCGAAGATCTGTTTTTTAATGATATGAATAAAAATATAAATTTGTTAAGAGATGCATCTCACGGGGATATTTTAGGCGTGCTTTCAAATATTACACCCCGAGGCGCCCGCTTTTATCTACCGGTCAGAGAGGCTGACCGCTCAGACACATTGTGCCATTGTCGTCAAAATTTATCTATCTATTCGATTACCAGAGCTATCTCTCACCCACAAAATGTCACCGCCATAGACTTTACTTTTTCTTTGATCAAATTTATGTGATGTTTGTGCTATAGCCCCCAATTGTGTGATATTTTCGATTTTATATTGTAAGGAAATCATTAGTTCTTTTAAGTTATAGTCTGTATAATAACAGAAAACTATTTATTTGTTTTAGGTCATCAATGGCTGTTGACAAATCTTGGTATTAAGCCAAAAACAGGATGGTCAATTGATCCTTTTGGGCATGGAAGCACTCAGCCCTACCTCCTAGCTTTAGCTGGGATAAATGGAACCGTAATTCAGCGTATTCATTACGCTTGGAAGCAGTGGTTAGCTTTAAAACAGTACGGAGATTTTAGATGGGTTCCTGCGTGGTCACCGCACTCTGCTGGTGAAATCCTTACTCACAATCAACCATTTGATATATACTCTATTAAACATAGTTGTGGTCCACATCCTTACATATGCTTAAATTTTGATTTTAGAAAGGTTGCTGGTGAATATACAGAGTTTTCTATTAAAGCACAGACAATAACTGACAAAAATGTTAAAGATAAGAGTGAACTACTATTAGAGCAGTATGCTCGAACGGGATCATTGTATCCTCATAATGTAGTATTGATGCCATTGGGAGATGATTTTAGATATAATGTCTTGGAGGAATTCGATCAACAATATACTAATTACGTGAAACTTATTGATTATATTAATGCCAATAAAGCAAAATACAATACTGAAATTAGTTTTGGAACGCCCGCAGATTATTTCAGTGAAATTGTAAAACGATATAATCAATATCCTTCTCTAAAAGGAGATTTTTTTGTATATTCTGATATTTTTTCTGAAGGAAGACCTGCATATTGGTCTGGTTATTTTACTACAAGACCGTTTATGAAGATATTGGATCGAGAACTGGAAAATTCGCTAAGGGGCGCCGAAATCTTATATACGATTGCTGTAAATCATGCACGGCAAAAAAAGATGTTGCCGCATCTTAAAATTCTTGAAAGGGATTTTGAGCGACTAGTCAGATCTAGAAGAAATTTAGGTTTATTTCAACACCATGATGCAATAACCGGAACTAGTAAGTCCTTTGTTATGCGAGATTATGGTTTAAAGTTGTTTGAAGGAGTTCGTGATACCATTAGTATACAACAGAATTCGATTCAAAGCCTTTTGTTTCCAAGCATTCCGTTTAAGCCAGATTACAGCCTAGTTTTGAGTGATCTAGAAAGAGAGTCATATGAGAAATTACCTAGAAAAACACCAATAAATATTACACCTGATCAGCCGAGGAAAATTGTTCTGTATAACTCTTTATCACACAGTCAGGAACATTTAATACAGATTAGAACAACGACATATAAAGTTAAAGTTTTAGACAATTTTGGAATTGAGATTAATTACCAAATTAATCCAGTGTGGAATAAATCTAACAGCGATATAAAACTTTGGATAAGCCGTGAAGAGTTTGAAATCGTTTTTATTGCAAAAATACCACAGTTATCATTAGTTACATATACTATAGTTCATAATACTGATACTAGCAACAAATTTGCTATGATATACTGTAACAAATGCAACAAAAAAAATTACTCTACTACTGAGGGTGGTGTAATGCAGAATGAAAATGAGACTCTGGATTTTAAAATTAAAACTATTCCTGTAGGTGACATACAACTGGAAAATCACAAGTTTAAACTTTTGTTTAACGGTAATACTGGTTTATTAAAGACTGTTACTAGAAAACAGAGTCCAAAAATTATGCAATGTGGTATCCATTTCGGAGCATACCACAGTGCACAGTTTCATTCAGGGGCTTATCTTTTTATGCCTGATCCGAATGACCGCGAAATAGAAAAAGATGTATTGCAACAATACAAAGAAGAAATAAGTATAATTATTGCATCAGGCAATATCTCTAGCGAAATCACAGTAATTTATGGACAGTTCTTGGTGCATACCGTAGCTGTTTACCACATGGAAAATACAATATTAAGTGATGCTGTTTATATAGAAAATACAGTTGATTTTGAGAAACCACCAAAAAATCGAGAAACAGAGCTTTTTATGAGAATTGTTTCTGATATTCAAAATGGTGAACCACCAGAATTTTATACAGATCAGAATGGTTTTCAAATACAAAAGCGTATCAAGGTGGAACGTATAAACATAGAAGGAAATTATTACCCTATCACTACAATGGCTTACATCCAAGATGAACATGTTAGATTAAGTCTACTTACAAATCACGCTCAGGGTGCAGCTAGTTGGCAGCCAGGTTATTTAGAGGTTATGTTAGACAGAAGAACTTTGTATGATGATGCAAGAGGAATGGGCGAGGGACTGGTTGACAATAGAAAGACTATACATAAGTTTTGGTTATTAATAGAAGACATTGCACAGACTAATGATGCTAAGAAGCTAAAACACAGACAAGTTGGTGGCATTTATGACAATTATGACAAAAATGATATTATGCGTTCTTTTAACTTGCCGACAGAATCTGCACCTATTGACCAAGAAAATTACCCCCGACCATCAATTTATGCTAATAGAATGTCAAATATGTTGAACTACCCCGTTGGAATTTTTATTGTAGATCTTGAATATCATGATGGCTTCAAAAGTTCATTAAGCTTATTAAATAAACCCTTGGCCTGTGATATGCATTTACTAATGTTACGTACTCAGCCAGATTGCTTATATTCACAGTTTCCGTCTTCTAGTGCTTTATTAGTTTTGAATAGGCAGGGATTTGATTGTACTGTTAATTGTAACTTTACATGTGATATGCTAAGACCTTCTGATAATACGTCGTTTCAGTATGTACTAATGAAAGACATTGAAACAGTGTCACTTTCTGGATTAAATAATATTCGAGAAAGTGTCAAAGAAGTAAGTGATATTTACTTGGAGCCAATGTCTCTAAAAACTTTTAATGTTACTTTTGTGTAATTTTATTGTTATAATGTAATTATCAAAACCGTTAGGTCGAAAAATACACATTTTCAAAAGTAATATTTTTTATTTAAGGTATACATATAAGCTAATTTCTAAATGGATAAACTCTCCCCCCCCCCCCTCTCTCTCTCGCTCTCTCACACACACAGAGAGAAAGGGATATATATATATATATATATATATATATATATATATATATATATATATATATATATATATATATATATATATATATATATATATATATACCCAGCTAACCTTTAATACTGGCCCAGTATTGGCGTCATAGCCGGTACCCGGCACTTGCACATTGCTGGAGAAGTGATTGAATACAATGCTGGGCCGGTAACTATAGGAAACTCAGGCCAGCAGCCGGCCAATCGTCTGTTAGCCAGCACATAAATTACAGGTAAGGCACTTTACCAGTGCTGCAGAGTTATTTGATTTCAATATCAAATCTGCATTTCTCAGGCACTTGTATCAGGTGCTCAGTTTTAGGTGGCACACTACTTCTACTATGAAGGACCAGCACTACTCCGCATTAACACATTACTTATTGATATATATATATATATATATATATATATATATATATATATATATATATATATATATATATATATATATATATATATATATATAAATAATAATACAATACTGATCAACATGATTTAGGAATAAGTATACATAAGGAACCTATCATATTGTTAAATTATATTGATAATTTATAAATATAACCCATCAATACAGACCACTATTTTCATTGATATTCAATTTCGTAAAGCTAGATTATATTATTACATAAAATAAACCAGAATATTGAAACATTGCACGGTTTTCATAGGACATAGAAAATATTAAATTAAAAACATATATGTATTAGACGTTTTAATGTCATAAAAATAAAATAATTACTTTTGCAATTAACAATAAAGTACAAATGTGTCAAAATTAACAATGCCAAATAAAATGTCAATAAACAAACTCATAAATGCAACACTATTCTAAGAATGCATTTAATTAACAATATAAGTGAAGATTAATATCTTTGTAGGTACCTATACTTTCTTATGGTCTAAATATCCATGTATACTCAGCACATATGCACCAATAAACAAACTTAAAAGGATAAAACAACCTGTATAATATTTATATCTAATAATTTGTGAAAATAAAAACGAGTGAATATTTGCGAGTTTGTACACTTCATGAACACTTCCCTAAGCTGACCCTTTCAAGAGACACGTTGTGTCCATCCATCTGGTTTGTCCACTAATTAAGATTTGAAATTTCATCCAAGGCAACTTTTACACTAAGTGGATATTTTAATCTGGGATGAGCACTGATAGGTACACTTTTGGCGAACTCAATTCACCACAGCAGATTTTTAAAGATTTGACAATAGTTTCACTAACAATGTTAGCATCATCAGAGGATGTATAATCTTTTACAACTGTAAACTATTTAAAACATTTCATCTAGCACTTGAGTTATATTTCAGAATTAGCTTACAATATTTTTCCTAACATATATTTTTGTCTCCTACATTCTTCACTATATCCTGCATTACGAAGGTAAACTTTGTTGCCTGGAATCTTTACACAAAGGGTTCTTGCTCACAGTTCCTGAAAACAGACATTACATCAATGAAAACTGTTTGATTTTTCGACAGCGCAATATTTACAAATAATAAGTTTAATAATGTTGGTCAAGGCGTAGTTATACTAGCTATATCGAATTAATCAAATATTGACCCACTCTGAATAATCTTACTTCCTTTCCTTAATTATGAAGGAAGAATGGTGAATAATACAAGAGCTGACACACAAAATCAGTTACCAATATTTGCGTGATTTAGAAACAAGCAATACATTAAACTGCTCATGATTTGCATATTGTGATAATACTACATTTATTATAATGCGCTAAGACTATAAATAAATTTAAAATGGTTAACTCACCTATTGCCTTGCGACAGACAATTTCTTGCGTTTTATCATTAATCCTTTTACATTTATTAAGCTTCAAACACACAGCACTACAGCACAAACATACGCCATGTTGTTTTAATTTTGTTTGCTTTTGTGCTACCACCATAGCCATGCGCCAACACTATCGGCTCACGATGTTATACGAGCAGACTAGGACTATTAAGGCTACCCTGCACTTCTCCAGCGTTTTGCCGGTACTGTGAAAAAGCGATAATTCTCACCGCATAGCCAACATTGGTTAGTTACTGCGGAATACCGTAAATATTATTTGCATTTTGCCAACGCCAATAACGTAACGGTAAAGCGCCGTTTCGCGGTTGCCGTTACTGAACCAACACAGACGGCATTATCCCGGCAGACGGCCGATGGTTGCGTGTTTGCTGGGTATATATATATATATATATATATATATATATATATATATATATATATATATATATATATATATATATATATATATATATATATATATATATATATATTGTAGGGTTGTCGGGAGCCACACACACAGGGTTACTAGTTGCTGTGCAGTAATACACAATATCTTTCGTATCGTTATATTTAACAAATTTCATAAACATACATAAAACACTTCTTCCAAATTTTTGCTTAAGACTCATATCCACCTTTTGCAGCAACATGTTGAATTTAGTGAAATCCCACATGTCATGTTCAAACTGCTTCAACGCTTCCAAATTTTCACTGAATACAGACAACAACGTTCGTAGGGAAGAAGCAGATTCACTATTTGCTTTGGGGGCCTGTACAATACCCTGCCAATAATTGGTCAACAAAACCCGGGTATTGTGATACCTTGAGACCAGAGACTTGAATGCAATCCCATAATTGCTTCCCGTTAGCGGTAAATTCTTGATTAGGCCAGCTGCATCCTTCACTAACGAAGCACTCAAATATTGGAACTTTTCAATATCTGACAATGATTCGTTCTCATGAATCATTGTTTTAAACAGATCATAAAAGGTTGGCCAGTTTTTCCAATTTCCATCGAATTTTGGCATTTCGATTTTCGGTAACCTCAAATGTCTGTTTAAATTTGAAGTTGACATAATCGCGTTTGCGTTCGTTACTTCCTTTTCACTGAGAGATCGAGCGTTCGATGATTTGACAGAACACCGCGACTTACTCGATGCTCGACTCGATTTCGAACTACCGTGAAAAACGGATCGAGCTTGATTCTCAGCGGCTTTATTTGCATAACCTCTCAGTTCTCGATAGATAGTTTTTATAGAGTATTGCAGTTCATCGAATTTGTTCTGCATTTCATGCTCGCTCTCCAACTCTGATCGATCAACTACCGACACGATGTCCAAATGCAATGAATCAAATAGATTGACCAACTCATTCAACGCCTCAAAACGAACCTCAAATCTATTCAACCTATCTAAATCCACTACTGCGTCTATTTTGACCTGGTGAGCCACGTGCAATATGGCTTCTACTCGTCTATAAACGCTTTCGCGCTTATTTTTTAGCTGAATCAACTCCATTGTTCAACGCAAAAAAATTCCTAAACGCGATTTAAACAATATGCAAACGTGATTTCAACAATATGCAATTCGAGTATGTACCTAGTTATATACAAGCAATAACGTCACCTTGAAATTAAATGACTCAACACGGCAATAAACAATTACAAATTTACTAGACTAAAGGAAACAAGTAAAATTACTTCAAAAAATGGACTGTATCAACTAATAACAAAACAAAACAACTATAAAAATCCGGTCGATGGGCCAAATGTAAATACCACGTGTATTTATTTTATAATGAATAACAAAAAAAAAACAGAACAAATAGGGCACTGACAATAAGCAAAGTTACCTACCTTTATTCTCCAATAATGCAGGAACATAAGCTTCGTTTTTCTGTATTCACACACAACACCTCTAGGGACCTCGTGTCTCCCAAAGGACTTACAAACAAAATGGATATTTAGAGACCTCGTGTCTCTTCAAGGGGTTGAAAGCAATTCGCTTTCTCGAGACCTCTTGCCTCTTCAAGGACTCAAAAACAAGTGGCAGAGGGATGCAAGCTTCTCTCCCTTCTCTCATTCTTCTTCCCCCTCTCTGGTCTTCTGGCGGAAACCATTAGTAACACTTACTCTATGTCAGTGTAGCGCGCGACATTTGAATTTAAAAGTGACAGAACAACGAGCATGAACACCTGCCCTGATTAGCCTTTAATTCTTTTATTAAAGTTGATTGTTTTATAAAGAAAAATTATCTATCATTTATCAAACTTGAGGTTTTACTGGAAACAGGACACACAATACAGTGGAAGCCCGACGCCCATCCGTCCGGCGTGTTGCACACTTCCCTTCACGAAAATGCATGAATTTTGAATTTCTTTCTTTGACTTGCAGTATTACACGCCTAGGCTGCCTTTCCCATTTTCTATCATGCTCAATATATTTGTTTTCGCGACGACTTTCATGGGTCTTGGTCGGATAGTAGCACTTCAAGAAGCGGGAAATTCCCCTAGGCGTCGTTTGCTTCACTCAGAAAAATTACATAGCAAACTGCAGTGTACGTGATGGGAAGATTATCCTATGTTTTATATTTTCCAAAAGCTCGACTCTACTGATGAGAATAACCCTAAACTCCCGTTCACTCCCCTTCATGCGGAAAGCATATAGGCGCGAACTGAAATGACTTATGGACCTCCACGCTGCTATTTCACACCAATTATGCTTAATTTGTTTGCAAATCACGTCGACTTTCACGTCGTGGGTGCCCTATGGGTCTTGGTCGAAATTGGCACGTCATGGAGTGAAACTTCGCCTGGATGTCCCTTGAAGACATAACTGCGGGTTGGACATTGTACAAATTTTGTCACGCATCAGGGGAAGCAATGCAATGCCATGAAGGCTCATTTTACGGACCTTACTAAACTACAAAAATGCATACCACATCATACCAAGGAAATTACTTTGATTTCAATTTCAGATTCAGTGTTCTATATAACATGTTTCCCTTTTCATATTTGGATTCTAGTTTCAGATTCAGTATTTTGTTTCAAGACATATTCCACTTTCATGTTTCATTTCAAATTCAATTTCTGTTTCAAGAAATATTTTTCCCTTATATTTGGTTTTTTAAATCTCAAATTCTGTATTTTATTCCAGGACATATTCCCCCTTTATTTGGCTTTAAGTTTTAGATTCAAAATGCTGGCATGGAATAAACTATGTATTCAGATTCTTTACTTGTATATATAAGTCATTTACGGTTCGTAATTTCAAGTTTCGTAACTCGTAGAGTTTCGCCCCCGCGACCAAGATGTCTAACTCGGAGGTACAAAGCACTGGACACACAAATATTAATACTTAAAACTAACAAACATTATAATAGGGCCGAAACATTTCAACTTTTCAGTAACTGCTACACTTTGACGTCAATAGGTGCAAATTTTACATTATAATTGTTATTAGGCACACGAAACTAACACACACATATTAAGTGCTATTTGGTAGGAGCAAAACTTACATTCTTAGGATATACATAAACACCAGCTGGTAATATTCATGATTTCAACTTTTAAGCTATTTAAATCTGGCCACGTGTGATAAATGTCTACACAGGATGCAAACACATATTATTCTAGATATTGAATTTAATCAAAAATAACTCTGGCAACCCTAAAATGACTACATAAACTCTCAGTGTTTCAACTCAACTTAAATACACTAGGCTTGGCAACATTTTAAATGTATACATTATTTTCCTGCTTAAAATTAAGGCAAATAACATTTCAGCTTTAAAATTTCAATTTACATCAAACAAGTATGGCAATATCTAAATGGATAATAGTGCCTTTAAAATGGTGTGCGTACAGGTAAACCTACAGGACTCATAATCAGGTTGTGCATGTTAAATTTTGACAATATTTAAATGTATTAATGATTTCCTTTAAGAATAATTTTCGATGCCCCAAGTTTAATACAAGTATCGAACCCTGTACTATTACGAATGCCCCATAGCACCCCCTTGCTCCTAGATAGCACTTTCAAGGCACGCAAATTTTGCTCAATGCCGGGAAACTTACAGGATCATCGGCACCAATCATAACAATGTTCAACTCACCGCCTGATGCATCCTTTTCCGGTCTGTCAGGCTGCTGCATGGTCTCCACTCGAGGACGGCTGCTCGTATCCTGGGTTTCGCCTAACGGAGGGGACGGTTCCCACATTCTGGGTTTCCGGATAGGAAAGAGCAGACCCGAGAAATAGAACTGCGTCAGGTATTTCCCTGCACTGAGGCGAGGTGGAGGTTTTTCGGAGGAAGAAGATCCCTTTTACCGTGTGCGGGAATCTGGCACTAGTATTTGGTGCTTTGCAAGTTCCCTAGTATTGTGGGTGGTTGTCTCGCGGGGAATGCTGGCCGAGTTCTCCGTTTTAACACTTATGTGCGGATTCCGGCACTTGGCGTTTGCCACAAAATTACCCTTCGAGTCAAGGTAGGTTTTGAATATCGCAAAAAGGAGGACCAGCCGAGTTTTCTTGCTTCGACGCTAGTGCTCGTGTTCTGGCACGTAGCGTTTTACCACAAGATAGCTCTCTGAGTCAGGGCATGTTTTGAATATCGCGAAAAGGAGGACCAGCCGAGTTTTCCTGCTTCGACGCTAGTTCTCGTGTTCTGGCACTTGGTGTGTATCACAAGATATACTCTTCTGGACAAGGTAGGTTTTAAATATCGCGAAAAAGGAGGACCGGCCGATTTTTCCTGCTTCGACACCAGTGCTCGTGTCCTGGCACGTGGTGTGTATCACAAGATATACTCTTCTGGACAAGATAGGTTCCCGGAGGAGGACCAAAGAATGTCTGATTCTAGCCTGAAATCATCCGCGTTATTATATCGGTTTCATTCCCCTTCCCGTGTAATGAATTATAATGCAGGCCCTGTTGTTAAAGTCGACAGCATTTCAAACGTTTGTACCATAATCTACCTTATTGCGTCCCGCTCGTGATTTGTAGCGTGGCTCCCCTCTATCATGTGTATACGTCCCACATAGAAAACCTCCTGTACATACTGTTTTCAGAGCTTATTATCATCATTATTATTTTTTATTTTTTTAAATTATAATTGTAAACATTCATTACTCAACTTGTGAAACCCATTCTGCAAGTTTACCTGTGCACCCTTACTTGTTGCTAATTCGCTTGTTGCCGGCATTTATATTTATGCAATGACACCTTAAATCTATATAAATTATACAATAATAACAATATGCTACGTACAAAATATTAATAAGCAAAACACAGAATAATGTCCTCATTGTGCATATGACACCAAAGCAATATTAAATTCTCTTATGTTAATATAAATGTACATAAAATGTTTCGTGTCCTGTTTTATTTTTATATGTGAACTTATTTGACATACGACTGTAATACAGGTTAAAATTACTTCCCCTTTTCAAATTAGATTTTACAACTGTCTAAGGTGTTGCAGGTCAGCCCATGGTCGACATAGTCTGTATTTAATTATTGCAAGCCCTGTGGTCATGTGAATATGCTGGGAAAACGATTTGCAAATGAAATATACTTCTGTGCTTCTCATTTGTTTACAACGAAAATATCGACTGATAAATGATGTTCAATGTCCTGCCCATTTAAGAACTAGATTCGTGAAAGTTTCGGAAGAGAAAATGATAATGCAAAAATAATTATCACATAGCTAATAATACTCGTGGATGCGATTACAATTACATTTAAGAACTTCAGATGGCGAAAGACATTCTCTCTCTTTATAGGAATTTCATCTGTTGCCTTTCTGCAGTGAACATTACCATATTTGCAATGACCTATAATTTGCATTAATATTGCCCTAGTTATTAGCAGTTTTAAGATAGAAAGAACCAGATGTCATATTTCACACAGTTATACAGCCAGCAGGTGTCTCTATTGCATTCCTTTATTTCTTATTTCCCAGACATCTATCTGGTATTTACAAAACCAGACATCCCAGTCGACAGTGTTATATCTTCTAGCGCTTCGATAAGACACCAATCTTGCTATGAGTTATATGACAAAGGGTTTACTCCACTTGACTCTTTCAACATATTATGTGTGGGAACGTGGTTCGTTTACGTGAAATATTAAACAGACCTGCTTATTGAGCGTATCCAGACTGTGGTTATTTTACGCATTGCTTTGTTCTTAACTAAAATCACCCTTATAATGCGAGACAATTTAATTACATCGGGAATATTGTCGTATATTAAAATACCCCACTGTGGCCTGTCGAATCCTCGAGGTACCCTAGTATATTTACCATGGACCTCTGGAAATTTCGGCGACTTATCTCTGACTCTCAGAGCTCACGTCTGCCGGCTGACATAATTATAAAACTTTGACCGTACCTGTTTGGGGCGTTTTCATTCATTTATATACCTCCCGACCATAGAACAGAGTTAATAAAAATATAGACCAGAATTGAATTCACACACACAAGAGAAAACATCCAAGACAATGACTTACCCATCAAAGGGTTAATTCAGCTTGATTATTAATAGTTTTGTTCGCCAATTTCCTCGCCCATTACATGATATATATATATATATATATATATATATATATATATATATATATATATATATATATATATATATATATATATATATATATATATATATATATATATATATATATATATATATATATATATTATTAAATTGGGCCTATTTCACCTGCGTCTCACGTTGTTGGAGCCAATTATATTAATTTCTCGCTGTATATATATATATATATATATATATATATATATATATATATATATATATATATATATATATATATATATAGAATATAATTATGGTTGCTATAGATATGAAAACGGAGATAGAAAAAGAAGTTCGAAGGGCAGAACAAAATACATACATAAAACAAAAAACAAATAGAAAGAAAAATATATCATGTGTATGTTGATATGAAAACGAAGTATGAACAAGTAAAGCAACAGGTAAATGAAGTTTTATACTTGCAGAATAATAAAATAAACCACATGGATCAAAATGTATCGGCTATAGAAATTACGCAAGCAAAGGACATTCAAAAATGCTTAGAAAGTATCCAAAATAGAGAAGGACGTACGATCATAAATCCAAATATTGATATAAATTTTAAATTTAATGGGAGAACTAGTACGATGCACCCGCGTATTTTTATAAACTCTTTAAAAAATAAAATTAAACCTATGTATGATTTTGAAGAAGCGAAGGAAATTATCAGAGCTATGCTAATTGAAGAAGCACTGTTATGGTACATTAGCATAGAGGCAGGAATCGAAAGCTTTAACGATTTTGTAAATACATTTATGTATCATTGCTGGGGTGAATGAGCTCAAGCTCTATTAAAAGAGAAACTGTATTTTGGAAAATTGTACCCTCAAAGAAAAGGTCAATGTCAAATTATGCTTTGATTATTTATAATCGAGCACAATTTTTGGAACCGAAATCAAAATAATCAAAATTATAACCAAAACAATCGATATAATGCAAATAATAACCCAAATATAAACAAGAAAATTGATATGTAAATAGAAACAATAAACGATGCCAAAATGAGGGAAGCAGTTCATTATTTACAGAATCTTTAAAGAGTTAGGTAGTTTCCCATAGCAGAAGTCATCGCATTGTTAGGGAAAAAGCGAGGTCGTTAAGGAGTAGCACGTGTTTGTTTTAAAATCTAAAAGATAAGAAGTTGACATTATATAATTACGAAGATCAGTTGTTTGGGAAATAAGAAGAAGGTTTTTGTAAAGTTTTGTTTGCATGGAATATTTAACCTATAAATAAATAAATTAAAAACCGTATAGTTAAAAGTCAGTAAGTGAAATTTAAAGAAGAATTATTCAAAATGATAGTAAAAATAAGTGTGAATAAGCAGCAGCAGTCAGCCATCGTTCATAGGAGACGATACAAAGGAGTCTACATCACCAAACGCACAGATGCGTTTACATGGGAATCAAAGAGACGAGAAGAAAGAAAGAAACGGGAGAGGCATTGCATTAGATTTGATGCTATTGATAATAATAAGGTATTTATAAACTAAGTGAACATTATTTATATAAAATTCAAAATTTGATCACGAAATAAGAAATTGTGTAATAAAATTGTCCATAACCTATTATTGAAAATATAGTTAGGTACTATTTCTAAAACACCCCTTGGAACGGAATCTCATTGCTCAAGTTTATAAATGATAGATAATTTTTCTTTATAAAAAAATCAACTTTAATAAAAAAAATTAAGGCTAGTCAGGGCAGATAATCATTTGAAACAGGATATATATATATATATATATATATATATATATATATATATATATATATATATATATATATATATATATATATATATATATATATACATATCCTGTTTCAAATGATTATCTATATATATATATATATATATATATATATATATATATATATATATATATATATATATATATATATATATATAAATGATGTGTTCCCACTGAGCAAGGTAATATTGCATTAACATTGCAGAATCTTTTCCAAAGCAAGTGTAAGTTTGATAGATAACTTGCAGAAAGCTTCCTGCAAGTTTGTTGCAAATGGCAAATCTTCCCCCCAGTGACTTTACATATGCAAGTGTTTCTTTTGTAACTTTACTGCAAATTTACTGTAGTGAGCTATTACAAACTTTCTTTATACTTACACATGTTGCCTTACAGCAAGCTTCAATTTTAAAAGGACCTAGCAAAGTTGTAAAATTTAAACTTACATTTGCAACTTATCTGCAATTGTATATATTATACATACGGTGCAAGTTTGTAACTTGGGATAATTCAAATTAATCTACTTCAGCTTTTTTTCAAAAATGCTCGGAGTCAGATAATATTCTCAGTTACAATCTTTTCAAAAATGTATTATACAATTTGTGTCAAATGTCATTGATAATTTTTGTAAATGACAACCTTAGCTTTTTTTAAAGTACACATCAAGCAATACAAAACGACCAAATTTCAAATTTTTATTATAAATCTTGAGTTGATAGCACGAAAAAAAATTGTGTAATTAATGAATAAAAATTTTAAAACTGCTGGTTTTCTACAACTTTACATGTTAGAACTTTAAAAAAGCCAACAAAAACGAAGGGTTGATTTAAAGAAATTATCGATGAAGTCATTTTTCAAATATGGTACATACTGATAGATTTTTTAAAAGACTGCAACTTGAATTACTAACCAATGTGTCCAAGCATTTTTGAAAAAGTAAACTATTTGATTAACTGAATTTATTTCAAGTTACAAACTGATACTGAATATAGGTATAGGTGTATTTATACATAATATATATTTCTTGTAAAACAGTAAAAAATGACTTAAGACAATGTTAATTAGAATAAAATCTTTATTACATAAAAAAATTAAAAACTTACAACACATTTCATTTCTGCTGATAGATAGATATATAGACTTTATTGACCATCAAATGTACATGGTAAGTCACTGTCTTTATAAGTACCGACTATAGTTACTCGATAGAGATATTTAAGACATATAGCAAGTGTCCATGTTTAGCCTAAAATGCAGTTCTAGTCAAAACTCAGCGACAAAATAGATAACTTGAACTCGTGATATCGTTATTAATTGACCGATTTCAAAAATTCTTGTTTCTAAATGAATACCAATTAATTGTTTTTGATATTGTTTTACTAAATAACTCTTAGTCGTCTAGAAAAACGTGTGAAACACCAATAACAAAAACAAAGTCTTCTGCAGCATTCTGTTTTGAGAGGCGAGAATTTTTTTAGCTTCTAAAATATGTGGTAGGTAACATGTTACATAAAATAAAGTCAACATATCAAATACTATTGTGAAAAAGAAATATCTAAAATGGTGCGTTCATTTCGATTTTAGAAAAAGTTTAATTAAGCAAACGTAAGATATGCAATGGATAAATCAAGTGCAGGGAAATGAATACAACTTTACTGCGAAAATAGCTTAAATATGGCGACAGTCTCTGAAAGTGTTCACGCATGTCGTAACTATCCCTATCGAGTAAGTATAGTACCGCCAATGTCTGTGTACATTCAGAAACATTGAGTTAAAATAAAGCAAAATTATGACTACAATGAATTACGTACATATATAAAAAGTCTGTGGCTAGTGGAACTTGCCTTCCAAAGCTTTTGCCTAGCACACTCACACACACAGACACTATACACATTAGTTTAGAGCACAAATAAATTCCTTCACCTTGGTTTTTGTTTTATAACATCGGCTAGTGCCTACTGTAATCTTGTTAGTGGGAGCATCTTAATAACATTAGGTAGAAAATTGAGGAATTTGATTCCCAAGTAATCAAACATCTGCTTTGTTTTCTCCTTTTTGTGCAACTGTATTTTTAATCCATGCCTGCACCTGGTATTGTTGCGAGCTTCATCATTCACTGGATATTTTGAATACATAAACTGAAGAAGGATATAGCCTCGAACACATTTGGGCAGCTTTCTTGTTGCAGTCCTTATTGCTCTTTTTTGCATGATAAACACATGTTCCGCTGCTGACTAGTTAACCCATATGACTGTTCCATAGCATAGGATACTGTTCCACTGTTCTTATGATCATCTTAACACTTCCTTAAATTTTCAGCCAAATGAGTACCTTAACTATGTCATTATTTAACTGAATGAGAGAATATGCAATATTTAGACCTGAAAAAATTGCAAAAAAAAAAACTGATTTTCCAGGAGCACATAACTCTGACTTATCATGTGGCTTATATAGTCACCACGTAGGTATTAAAATAATCCTGGCAGTCTTTAAATACTTCTTAATGTTATTAGATTGGAAAAGTGTCAAAAAAGTAACTCATCCAGGTGGTAATTATGTAAAAGAAATCGTTCAAGATTCCTAATGATCTTGCTGACTGCCAACTGCCAGACTACTGTATGATATAAATTTAAGGCAAATGTAATAAAATATAGTTCCTTTGTCTTTTCATGATTTAAATAAATTTGTAATGAAACTACTCTTAGGAAAGTAAAAATGTAAAACAATGTATAGTGTAAAAATAACAAGTAAAACATAAAGACCATCTTTACGTAGTTATAAAGTTATCAGGTTAGATTAAGGCTACCTACACATGCAGCTACTCATGAGAAACCCAATAATTTGTTTGAAGCTTTATTTAGAAACTGGTTACAGACTAATAAGTGACTTCGCAGTGTGCAACTCTAACAATAACAGTCGCTACTGCTAACTGCTCATGTTAACAAACAATGATCACAATCGCAGTCTCAGAGATCAGAATGAAAGGCGCACTTCTTATTTTTATTTAAGGACACAAAGTTAATATTTCTTAATAATCAATTGTTAAATACCAAACTGACAATAACTTCTATAATAGAAAAGAAAAAAAACCTGTACCTACTGCTTTAGGTGCACAGTACCTACAAGCAGAAAAACATGCAGCCTATCAGGTGGCAGCATAGAGGTCAGTTGAATTTTACAATCATAAGATTAAAAATTTTACTTTACTTCAGGAATTATAAGTGCTTATACACCCATGCATTGCTCCGGGTGCACATATAGGTTTTAGGTGTGCGATGCATTCATTTGGGTGCGATCAAGGCAATTTACAAATATGTGTACCGTCTAAGGTAAAAAAATAAGGACTGGAACAGAAATAAGTGTAATTTGTAATGGCCACAATAATGATCTCATCATTATCATTTATAAATTTATTTTTAACAATTTCACACTAGGAAAAGAAAGTGCAAAAACGAATAAAGCAGGTGCATATCCTACTTGTGTATTTTTTAAATATCACTATTCTAACCCATTTCTAGTCCAAAAAAAAAATTAATGTGTTTTTAAGGTGCACAACTATCTTTACAGTACTTAGGGTAGAAAAGCATGCAACCTCAGAAAGGTGGATAAAGATCACCTGAATTTCATAATTACAGGAAAAATGATAGTTTTTGTCAATGTCACATATTGAGCATAATATTATATCAAGGCAAGGTAGTTCTGGATATCAAGATTATTTATTATTATTATTAACGTCAGATATCAATAATGTAAAAATAGAACGGTATCATTTGTACTATTTCTATTTGAGTTTTAAAATAAGGTTACCGAAAAAACTCTTCACGTTTATTCACAACGCTACTGCACTTTCTTAATAATTTGGGAACAAGTCAACAAAATAAAAATGACGTTTATATATAAACATTAAAAAATTATTTAAAACAGCTGTAATGTATCATGGTAAAAACTGCTGCAAATTGAATGATAACTTCTACATCGTTGTCATTATCGAATGCCCTAAGGAGATAGTGTAAATAAAATTAAACAAAATCAGAAAGTTTTAGGTTGCATCATTTTCAACCCAACCCTTACTGGATTTTTTTAGACATTAATTTGATGGCGAGAAAAAACAAATAATATCTATCCACTACAAGAATTTAAAATTATATATCATTTTACAAATTTTGTGTTTCCTAATGTTTGGTCCTCCATAATCAACCATTATTGAAATTTAAAGATTAACCATTTTAGCTAAAACATTTGAATTTGAATATTTAGAAACCCCCCAAAACGACTGACCTCGTTTTTTAATGGAAAAGTGCCAATTTTTGTCAATCTATCCCGTTTTCACTCCTTTGCATAAAGTGATTCCTTCAAAAACAGCCCAAGCTGTTCTCTGATAAAGCCTTGCATGTGTACCAATTTTGAAGTTAATGGCCTAATGATTTCAAAGTTGTGGAAACTAACAGGCTGACCAGCAGACGGGCAGACTTATACAAAAATTGTCTCTCACCAAATCACTTTTTACATGTTTTGTAACTGTTTACAATAAAATAATTCTGAATTATTTTTTTCCTTACCATACTTCTGCACTTTATAGCGATGTGGAAGTAAAAGGAAAAGTTATGTATAATACAAACATTGACTCACAAGGAGTCTGTTAGAAAATGCTGAATTATTGATGGTCCAGAGTATTAACATAGTGTACTTTGGGCGTATTTTAGTTTCATGGGCATTTTACATTAAAAGAGGATACTGATTGTTCTGAAAGTTTCAATTACCCTTAGAAACTACATTAATCAAGGTAATAGCCAAAAAAGTGTCAAATTTGTTCAAACCAACTTATGAAATTTGCCTTCATTTTTACGACAAGAACAATATGTGATTTAATATTTAATTTCAGTTTCAATTTTCATTGCAATCAAGTCTTTTGGAACAGCTCATTAAATTACATAAAAATTTCTTAACCAGGCAATAATAATAACAATGTCAAAGTAGGAAATAAGCTGACTACACCTACATTTTATACCCTCCTTTTTCTTCATTTGCTTTTTTCTCTCACCCACAATCCACTGAATGATAATACGTGGTGTGCGTTTCTTCAAAACCTCCTTATTTGTTTCATAAAACGTTCGGACTTCAGTTTTATCAATATCCTTATGGTAAAAAATTTCTTCCTGGAATGCTTTTTTAACAATATCCATTTCTTCTTTATTCCATGACCTACACCTTGATGTTCTACCTAATAAAGAAACAAATATATAAATGAACATTTATAATTCAGAAATAACTGGTTCTCTCTTTTAGACAATTCTTGTTCATCATTTTTGACTGGTTGCTGCAACGATTGAAATAATAAATGTTAAGTAAACTTTGTTAATACATACTGAATGTCCAGATATTCCATTCACATAATCACATATGTAAAAAAAATATTACTTAATGTTATAACAACATGTTTTCTAAAACTCAAAAGGAATAGAGTCACAGGCCCTGGAATTTTTGTAGTTTTAAACAATTTTCGTTACAACTTTTTGATTGCAACCTTTTTCAGTTACGTACGCAGGATAGTGAAGAAGAGTATCAAATCTTTGAAAAGATATTCTTATTGCATCATAATAAAATGAACGGTTTTTAAGAAAAATCCTTTTACATTTTTCTGGCAGTGATTTGAGTCATTTGCAAGCAATGCAAGCAAACTTTGAATGCATTTTTTTAAGAAAACGGCTTATTTTGTTGTTACATAACAAGTTACTTTTTTCGAAGATTATTTACTCTTCTTCACTATTTTGTAGAGCCTTGGTGGTTCAGAGGTAAGGACTTGTGCCTCTGAACCGAAGGGTACTGGGTTCCGAGGTCGTCGATTAGCGCGACAGTGGTTCTGCGCGACACTCTTTAGCGCGACACAACAATAGATCGACTCCATACAGGCAGAAAGATGATTTTTTCAGTATTTGTCTGGCTGACTGTGTGAAGTGTCATAGACAGACCAATGGGAGTGTTCTTATTTCTTATGCTCCTCCCATTGTAACGAGGCCTGACTTGCGGGGTGAATTATACGGTAAAACGGATCAATGGATTTACAAGAACGGTCCCGGGCGCCAGATTTTAGAGGGTTTACTCCCTACGAGGGTGTCTGCGACCTCGTCACAAGACTCCGACCACCGACGTGGCCGGAGTGCCTGGGTAGCTCCGTGGAGAGGGTCCGGTAGCCTGTGATGTAGCAGGCCGTATAGATACCTCCGGGGTTGCGGGCTTTAATCGCTCCCCCGGTATTTACCTGACCTTCCGAAAGTTTATAAGGGTGTAGCAGATTTATTTAAGATTATGACACAGACTGAACGTAGTTTCCACTCTATTTATTACATTATAAGATTTTACAACACACTGGTATGCTCACAATATGAAATGTACTTATCGCTCTAACTTACTCTAAGACAAGTCGTATTGCTGGTGACAGGCCAACGAAATCACTTATTCCCCACGGAAAGAAAATGCGGGAGTCACGCGGACGGAAACCTCGAGTGCGGTGGTTTACAACCCGTGGATGCAGCCGTTAAATGAGTCAAGTGGAGACGCGCTCCTCAAATAGCTAAAAAGGCGCCTAGCCGACGGAGTCGACAACAAGAGATCCAGCGCCTCGACGTCAGGGCGTCGATAAGGAGCGGGAGGGTTACAGGGGAACACCCTGTAAAAGGATATTGTCGTATCCCAACTCGACCTTGGCCTGCTTGTGTACTACAGCGTCCAGACCAGAGTCGACTTGGAACAGTCGTAGTTAATACCCTTAGAAGGTCTGTGTTAAATACAGCATCACCTTCCAGAAGTATTACGACACGCTAACAATGAGGGGATAGGATCGTGAAGGGGAACGGCACTAAATCTCGTGGTCTCGACGTCGACGGGTAGGCACGTGGGGACTGAGGGAAAATATCCGAAAATTCGCTACAATTATATCAAATAAGGCAAAACTAAAATATTCTTACCTCGACGGCGTTAGATAGGTTTATTACGCCACGGACTTGTCTCTCACAATCACGGACAAGAGGGTACGGTATACTGACGTTCCTCTACAACTTCTATAAATTGACTCTAATTTTTTGAATATAATTTCCAGCTAAATATTTTTCAACACGCTACGGCAAACGGTGAACTATCTACCTCAGTAGTTAAATTCTCTCTGTCCAGTCCCCGGCTGAAACATCTTAATCGGTCGAAGATAACTTATCCTTATCTCTGCAGATATGTTTTTACACCGCCGCGATAATTCGAAAATGCGTACTTTTAAGGAATTTTAATGATGAAGATAATAATTTTTACTGCGTGGAACTTTTATTTGTATGAATTATATTATATTTATTTTCAAACAGCCGTTTCCAGTACATACAGCTGTTCTGAAAATATAGACTTCGTCACACGCCCCCCCTTCGTACAGAAAAATATTTGCATACAAATATTTTATCCCTACTGACTTGTTGGCCGTCACCTACCTACAACTAACAATAATGACAACAAAACATTGCAATTCTCAGCAAAAAAAATTTTACTCTACCACTAAACCTTAACCTATTATAAACTTAATACTAGTTATTGTGTAATCGTGTACATTGGGGTCGGTCACTTACGACAACGTTTGCTGGCGGTTGCGTCCCAAGGTCTGGAGTGACACGGTGCCTTCCTTGTGGTCGACGCCTCTTGGTATGTGCCGGGTAGTGTCCTGGAGACCTTGGCTGGGGTTCACCTGCACTACGTAGTTGACGGACGGGGTTCCTCCTCATGTCGACGGGGAACAGCGGAGACGGTGGGTGGTACGGTTTGAGGTCTTTGATGTGGATATTGTGATACCTCTTACCCGCTTCGTCTTTCAGATCGTAGACCACCCGCGACACGACTTTGCTCACGGTGTACGGTCCTGTATATTTCGGGGCCAATTTTGCCGCAAAGCCCCGGGGTGCCGAAGACAGGGGACGATCTACCCGTAGGACGCGGTCACCTACCGCACATCGCCAGTCGCGACGCCTCAGGTTGTAATGGCCGCTCTGCTGAGAAAAGGCCCTATCGAGGTTGATCTTCACGAGTTCGAAGGTCTCCCGCAACTTCTCCACTCGATTCAATTGGCGGTTGATTTGGGGAGCGTCCACGATGGCGTCGTCTCCGTCTGCTGGTTCGGTAGTCGGTATCATGTTCGGTGCCGGCAATTCCCGCCCAAAATTGAGGAACGCCGGAGAGAAGCCGGTCGACTGCTGTTTAGCGGTGTTTATGGCGAACACTAGCTCGGGTAATCTCTCATCCCATCTGGCCTGCTCGCTGTCACAAAACAGCGATATCATGGTCTTTAGCGTGCGGTTGCTTCTCTCCACGGGGTTCGCTTGTGGTGTATACGGGGGTGTTAAACGGTGTTTGATGCCAATTTCTTTGAGCAACCCTTTAAATATGCGACCGGTGAATTGGGGGCCATTGTCGCTAATAATTATTCGTGGGGTCCCGAAGCGCATCATAACCTGTTCGAAGAGCACGTCGGCAACGGCTTTAGCCGACGATTTTCGCAACGGTTTCGCTTCTACCCACTTAGTGAACCTGTCGTGCATGACGACCAGGTAGCAGTTACCCTTCTTGGATCGGGGTAGTGGTCCTACCAGATCTATACTCACGACCTCCCAAGGCCCTTTGCTGACAAACGGCTGCATTTTCCCAGGAAGTTGTTGCTGTGACACCTTGTACCTTTGGCAACGATCACACTGCCGGACATAACGTGCGATGTCTCGGAACATGCCGGGCCAGTAGTAGTTGTGGGTTATGCGCGCTATGGTCTTGGCGACTCCTAAATGCCCCGCGGTGGGCGCATCATGGTTTTGTTCCAGTACCCTTGACCTGAAATTTTTCGGGACGCATATTTTCCACGGGTTGTATACTTCGGGTTCGGCGAACTCGTTGGAGTCCCAGAAGTGTCTATAGAGCTTCCCCCCTTCCACACGGTAGTCCGGAAACGCGTCGGGATTCTTCTGCACCTCGGTGATTTTGTTTATGAACCACGTGCATTGGGTGTCTTCTCGGCTGAAGCAAGCATGTTCCTCCGGCGTATCCGTAGCCGGTAACGCGTTTCGCGATAACGCGTCGGCCACCCGGTTCATGGCGCCTTTCCTGTATTTTATGGCGAAATCGTATTGCTGGAGGAACACACTCCAGCGTGCCAACCTTCCTGAAGGGCTACGGATTGACTGTAGCCACCGGAGGGACATATGGTCGGTTATTACGGTGAAGCTATAGCCTTCCAGATACGGCCGCATCTTTTCTATGCCCCACACTATGGCCAGACATTCTTTTTCTGTTACGGAGTAATTCTTTTCTGGGCCAGTCAGAGTACGGCTAGCATACGCTATTACCCGTTCCCCCTCTTCCAGGTTTTGCGTCAGCGCTACGCCCAGTCCGTCGTTGGAAGCGTCGGTTTGCAACGTGAAGCGCTTCGTAAAGTCTGGGCACGCTAACACTGGGGCCTCGGTGAGTCCGGTCTTTAGGTCGTCGAACGCCTGTTGTTGGTGTACGGTCCAACTCCATTTCTCCTTCTTCTTTAGGAGCCTGGTTAGTGGGGCTGCTACTTGCGAAAAGTCCTTCAGGAACCTTCGGTACCAAGAGCAGACTCCCAAAAACCTACGTAGGCTACGGACGTTGTTCGGCGGGGGCATAGCGCGGATCGCCGCCACCTTATCTGGATCGGTGTGTATTCCCTCCTCGTTCACCACGTGTCCTAAGTATGTGAGGGAACGGCGGCAAAAGTGGCACTTGTCTGGGTTTAGCTGTAGGTTAGCGTTACGGAGTCGGCGGAATACTTCCCGGAGGTTGTTCAGGTGCTGTTCGAAGGTCTCTCCCAACACAATCACGTCGTCCAAATAGGCGAACGCGATGTCGTCCATGTCAGGAGTTATGATCCTATCTAGTAGGCGTTGGAACGTCGCGCTGGCTGAGTGGAGACCGAAGCACATTACCCTGAACTGGAATAAGCCTCTTCCGGGGACGGTGAACGCCGTGATCGGTCGACTTTCCGGCGTCAACGGTATCTGCCAGTATCCCTGCCGCAGGTCTAGGGTGGTGATATACTTAGCTCGCCTCAGTTTGTCTAATATGGCCGAGATGTACGGGAGGGGATACGCATCCTTAACCGATACCTCATTAACTTTGCGGAAGTCTACGCAGAAGCGTGGGGTACCATCTTTCTTTTTGACAATCACGATTGGCGAGCTCCAGGGGCTAGACGACGGCTCTATGATGCCTTCCGCTAACATTCTATCCACCTCTTCATTAATTATTTCCTGCATTTTCGGGTTACGGGGTCTATACCTTTGCTTGATAGGCGTGGTCTTGGCAAGCCGTATACGGTGTTGTGCCAGGTGAGTAGGGCCTTTGATATCTGCGAAAGCTGGTAACTCCTCAGCTAGGAATCGCTGCAGCTCCTGCTGTTCGATGGCAGATACGTGTGGCAAGGAAGGGCCTTCTGTTGATACTTGTTCCCCAGTCGTAAGCTCTGTGCAATCTGCGACGGTGGGCGGTATCAATTCTCCATTTAGTCGGCACTGAGCGGTACGGAGGTCTATATCAAACCCGTGTTCCTTTAGCACGTCCATTCCGAAGAGAATATCGACTGGCAATGTGGGTAAATATAGCATGCGGCGCCTGATAGTCCGTGAGCCAATCCTCATCACCAGGTCGTAAGCCTGTCTGATGTTGATGGCATTGCCGTCGGCGACCCGGGTGGCCACGTCGCCTATGGGGATCGCGGGCATGCCTTTCGCGTGGTAATACTCAGCCACTTTGCCACCCACGAATGAGCGCGTGGCCCCGGTGTCCACCAGCGCCTCGAAGGTCTCTTCGGCGATGCTTATCGCCATAAACGGTCGGTTGTCTGTTACGACGCTTGTTTCCGAGGGTTCGTGTGACGGAAACTACGGGGTCCTCGGTCCGGCGCAGTCCCTTAATAGTTTCCCTGATCTGATAAGCAAGGACATTCTCTCGACAGGGTGCCCGCAGCGCGAGCAAAACAACCTGGCTGACGGCGCTCGACACTGGCCTCTCATGTGCCCAGGTTGGCCGCATCGCCAGCAAGTAGGAGCAAATCTCACTGCTCTATAGGTGTTGTTTCCGGCTTGTACCTCATTTGGGCTAGCTCTCCTGGAGGCTGGTATAAACGTGCGGCGTCGGCTATCGGGTGCTGGCGGTGTTGCCCTGGCGGTGGGGCTCGGTGGGGGAGAGTAGTACGGAGCATGGTTTGACTGTGGCCTCGTCGATAACCCGGCCCCACGCTGGTTACCACGGGTTTCTTGGACGAGGGATTCGACGGACCTAACCTTCTCTATGAATGTTCTAATGTCTGGAATGTCGCAATTCCACAGCATTTGGCGGTATTGAGGTAGAAGATTTCTTTTAAGCCATGTTAGCTCCTTTTCCGGGGACATATTCCCATGTCTCCTGATAAGCGTTTGGAGGTTGGTGGCATACCTTATGACCGGCTCATCCGGTAGCTGGAGCCTCCGGCTTATTTCCGTTTCTATGTCCACCAGGTAGTTAACTGGGAAGTAGAACTGGCGGAAGTCAGTCAGGAAATCCTCCCATCGCTTCCACATGCCCCGGTTGTTGCGGTACCACAACAGGGCTGGTCCATCTAACCATTGTGGGAGGGCGGATAATAGACGGTCGCTGTTGACGCCTGAATATATGCGTATTTCCTCCAAACGTTCTAGAAAGGCAGCTGGGTCGGAAGTTCCGTCAAACTGTACCTTCCAGTTTGGGACATTTTCGGGTTCGCCTGTATATGTCCGGTTGGGAGTATACCCTCTATCTGGTGCTATTTCTGGGTGACCCTCTGGGCCAGTATCGCTATCTTTGCTGTGCTGTGTCGTATCTGGCCTGCCTTCCCGTAGAAACTGAGACAGTCTCATGCGTTGTTCTTCTACGGTGCCACCAGTCGTCAGGCCAAATTTGGCCAATTCAATTTCTAATTCTAGCTTTCTTAGTTTATATATCCACGATACTCAGGCGGCGGGCGGGACGGTATCATTTTCCGTTTCGGAGACGGTAGCTTCGGTGTTTTCTTGCGGAGTGGACATAACGGTGACGGTTTTCGTTAAATAATATACCACGGAACTATATTGGAACGGGACGGTATTGTAACGGGACGGTATTGTAACGGGATGGTATTACCACGGAACGGTTAGCTTTTTTTTGTTTAATAATATGTAACAAAACTGTATCGGAACGGGACGGTATTAGAACGGGACGGTATCAACACGGGAACGGTCGGATTTTTATTCAATAATATGTAACGGAACTATATCGCAACGGAACGGTAATGTAACGGGACGGTATCAATACGGAATGGTCAGTTTTTAGTTACGGCTCCCTGCTCGGCTAAACTGCTCGGGCGCCATTTTGTAACGAGGCCTGACTTGCGGGGTGAATTATACGGTAAAACGGATCAATGGATTTACAGGAACGGTCCCGGGCGCCAGATTTTAGAGGGTTTACTCTCTACGAGGGTGTCTGCGACCTCGTCACAAGACTCCGACCACCGACGTGGCCGGAGTGCCTGGGTAGCTCCGTGGAGAGGGTCCGGTAGCCTGTGATGTAGCAGGCCGTATAGATACCTCCGGGGTTGCGGGCTTTAATCGCTCCCCCGGTATTTACCTGACCTTCCGAAAGTTTATAAGGGTGTAGCAGATTTATTTAAGATTATGAAACAGACTGAACGTAGTTTACACTCTATTTATTACATTATAAGATTTTACAACACACTGGTATGCTCACAATATGAAATGTACTTATCGCTCTAACTTACTCTAAGACAAGTCGTATTGCTGGTGACAGGCCAACGAAATCACTTAGACAAGTCGTATTGCTGGTGACAGGCCAACGAAATCACTTATTCCCCACGGAAAGAAAATGCGGGAGTCACGCGGACGGAAACCTCGAGTGCGGTGGTTTACAACCCGTGGATGCAGCCGTTAAATGAGTCAAGTGGAGACGCGCTCCTCAAATAGCTAAAAAGGCGCCTAGCCGACGGAGTCGACAACAAGAGATCCAGCGCCTCGACGTCAGGGCGTCGATAAGGAGCGGGAGGGTTACAGGGGAACACCCTGTAAAAGGATATTGTCGTATCCCAACTCGACCTTGGCCTGCTTGTGTACTACAGCGTCCAGACCAGAGTCGACTTGGAACAGTCGTAGTTAATACCCTGAGAAGGTCTGTGTTAAATACAGCATCACCTTCCAGAAGTATTACGACACGCTAACAATGAGGGGATAGGATCGTGAAGGGGAACGGCACTAAATCTCGTGGTCTCGACGTCGACGGGTAGGCACGTGGGGACTGAGGGAAAATATCCGAAAATTCGCTACAATTATATCAAATAAGGCAAAACTAAAATATTCTTACCTCGACGGCGTTAGATAGGTTTATTACGCCACGGACTTGTCTCTCACAATCACGGACAAGAGGGTACGGTATACTGACGTTCCTCTACAACTTCTATAAATTGACTCTAATTTTTTGAATATAATTTCCAGCTAAATATTTTTCAACACGCTACGGCAAACAGTGAACTATCTACCTCAGTAGTTAAATTCTCTCTGTCCAGTCCCCGGCTGAAACATCTTAATCGGTCGAAGATAACTTATCCTTATCTCTGCAGATATGTTTTTACACCGCCGCGATAATTCGAAAATGCGTACTTTTAAGGAATTTTAATGATGAAGATAATAATTTTTACTGCGTGGAACTTTTATTTGTATGAATTATATTATATTTATTTTCAAACAGCCGTTTCCAGTACATACAGCTGTTCTGAAAATATAGACTTCGTCACACCATAACATAAACTATATAGAGAACATAAATATTATGTAATTAATGTAGACATTCAAATTTATGTTTTATAGGAGACTTATTTAATTGCATTTTGAATTGTTTGAGTTATTTAGATACAAATAAATATACATAAGGGTAAATAATTGTTTTTGTAGAAGGTATTAATAGTTTAAATTGCAATGACATTTTCCTATAAAAATATTTGTAATGAAAAAATTCATTGACAAGATTAGTTTCATTTTTTAATAAACAGCAAAACCACATTATAATTAACTTTAATGTTTTTTTTTATTATTGCCAAATATTAAAAAAAACTGTCTTTGATGGCATTTATTTTTAATGCTTATTTGCTGCAAAATTGTATTTCAAAATTTATGGTTAATGAGAAAATGTTTAATAAATTCAAAAAAGCTGGCTGCCATGATAGTCTTTTTAACATTGGTTTTTAATGCTCATTTCCTGCAACATTGTCTTTCAATGTTTATAGTTAAGAAATTGTTTATATATATTTTTTAAAAGCTTTCCTCTTTGGAACCTACTTTTCTATATTTTTTAATGCTCATTTGCTGCAAACTTGTGTTTTTTTTAATGTATGATTGGGGAGAAATATTGTTAAAAATAGTTTATTTTGAAATAATATACATACTTAATTACATAATGAAGGAAATAAAAAAAATCATTGGAAATTAACAACATATGATATATATATATATATATATATATATATATATATATATATATATATATATATATATATATATATATATATATATATATATATATATATATATATATATATATATATATGAAGTACAGAGAAATGGGTTTTTGGTAAATTATCACGTAAGATATATTTCAGTTTTTATAAAAGAAAATAAAACTCAACATTTAAACGAATAAAGTTTCAAACATATATATTTAATATACAATTTTTTCTTATTTATTATCATATGTATTGTTTTTAGAGGTGTGCAAAGTTTCGAAATTTCGAACCGAACCCTAACTTGAACCAAACCTTTGGTTCGAAAAATTATTTGCGCTAGGCGATGTTAAACTAGTTCTTAATACGTAATCCTTCAAAATAGCTTGGAGTTCGTTGCTAAAGAATACTTTGAAGTTGAACTTTACAGGCATCCAATGCTGGCAAAGGTAGCGAGGTTATAAAGTCCGTATCAGTCCCATTGAGTCGATAGCGTAATTTCAGGAAATATCATTCATATCTTTGACAGTTTGTGAGACACTGAGACAGCTAATTAACATCACTGAATTATTATATTTTTATATATCCTAGCATCCCAATGCCTTTTTGTGGTTACAACATTATAATGGCAGTGTTCGCAACTGGTTGGTAAAGTAAATTTTCACAATTTATGACTATAATTGCAGATTGCCTTCCGAAAACATTAGATTAAACATACTTTATTTTACAATGATCCAAAACAGTTAAAACAATCCAGAAACAGTATATATATATATATATATATATATATATATATATATATATATATATATATATATGTATATATATATATATATATATATATATATATATATATATATATATATATAGTATATATATATATATATATATATATATATATATATATATATATATATATATATATATATATATATATATATATATATATATATATATATATATATATATATATATATATATATATATATATATATATATATATATATATGCTCACTTTTAAACCACTCATTCAAATTTGCTAAAACTGCCCAGCTAATACCAAACAACAACAAAATATTTATAATTGAGCTTAGCTATTATAGATGTAGAAGTATAAAAAAAGTGTTCAATGTGCCTTTTTGTATTTTTGATTCAACACCGGCTCATCTTAAAAACAAACATCAGCATCAGAGGGCATTTTCATCCAATCGACCTGCAAATTTTGTCAAACCTTTCTTTTTTTTTTCTATGTACCAAATATTGTATGCTACAATGTACCTAATTTTTGTATTTAAGGAAAATATATGTGAACATTGAAGAACTGTAGTTAGTTCAATGTTAAATGTTTAAGAAGTTCGATGTTCGACTATGAACCTTAGACATACTGAGAGGTTCGAACTTCGATGCAACATTTTTGCTTGGGTTCGTTTATAGTTCGGTTTGCACACCTCTAATTGTTATGATTTATAATAGAACATATTTTTATCTTTATGTAAATATAAAGGTAACAACATATAGCATAGTGGTGAAGATTACTGACTGGTAACATATTGTTAATTATTAATTATTTCCAAGTCAAATCATATTTGATAAATATAATAAATCCAAATTAAAAGTGCATTACAATTAACAAAGTGCGTAAACTTGGTTAGTTATAAAAAATACATGGTTGCCTAAGATTTATTAAATTTTTAACATAATATATTATGTACACTAAAAACATAATCATATTTGAATTAAATAAACTGTAAGACACAACGTAAAAACTGAAAATTATATAAAAATGAAACAAACTATTTTCTTATTTCTATATGTTATATTTTAGAACAAACGATATTTATAATTTAATGTGGGTATAAGGTCATTGCCTGTGGTGTAGTGGTGAAAATCTCTGATACTCTAAAGGTAGCAGGTTTGACTCCAGCACTGAAATGAACCCTAGAACCTCTGAAAACATGGCAAATTTTGTTCGGAAGTCAACGGTAAACCACAAGTTGTAATTGCTAGTCAAATTTAGCCTCTCATGAATCTGGCTCACTATAAAGTGAAGTTTTCCTGCATCTGCATAGCACCCGTGAGACATGAACACAAGGTCCACACAAGACTCAGAATTAAGGTAGATATTATAATATAAATATAAAATACAACTATCATTGAATGTTTGTAATACTATTTTTAAGGTTTACCTACATTAAAAGCAATAAACATGCATTACATGTGAACGAGCTCATTTATTGGCATAAATCGAGAGCGTAATCATGTGCTGCGATATACTGTAAATTATCCGATATGTCAGAGAGTTTTATAAATATCCTGATTTATTAATAATGAATATTGCTAAAGATACATTATTAGGCTAATATAAAATTATATAAATCTGACTGTTTTAGTGATGTAAAATTATGTCAAAATTATAGTGATAAATTGTGATCAAACAATTAACATTATATGGTCACAATTAAAAGCAAGCTCCCTCTTAAAGCAAGTTAAATACTGGTAGCAGTTACAGAATGATAACTAAAGAAAGGGACATTAAAGGCGAATTTTTCATAATAAAGTTTTCGCTAACAGCATTAAAATGACAATAGGTATAAAATTGTTTGATAGTGTAAGTTGAAGCATTATAAGTGAATACAATTGTTTTGATTACAGTGTATAAGCTTATACATATTTGTAAAACACGTGTAGAATTTAGATGAACAAATATACTTACTATATACAATAATATAAAAGTATTAAAATTATGAAGAAAAATGTAAAAGTTATACCTGCTTAATTAAAATTACAACAAAAAATGAAGTTATAAAGTACTATCAATTAAAAAATATCAGCCAAGTAGGTACATGAAGCTAAAAAATAAATATGAACATTTCAGGTTTCATCTAGTAAAACTTTTAAGTTACTTTTCTAAACAGTTAAAAATGTAACAAAAAAAATATTGTACCTAGGTCAATACTAAATACAGATGTTGAGACTATTTCTCTGGCTTCACTAATATTTGTTTTCTTTTCTGTAAATGAAGGACGTAGCCAGCACCTAAGTTAACGGGAACAGGTGGCCCTTTGGAATTCTAGATGTTCTTTAACATTTCTGTAACCAGTTTCACTGCTATGTCCTTCATTTACAAAAGAGAACACCAATGTTAGTGAAGCCAAAAAAATAGTCTCAACGTCTGTATTTAATATGGAACAGTTTCACTAAGGAAGGAAAAACATTTTAATAAAAACTTGAAACCAGACATAGTACCTTTATCTGCCTTCTAAGTTTAAATATACAATAAATCTATTGCGAAATAAAATTTAGAAAATGGTTACTGTAAGTGTACAATTTAATGATTAAAAAAATTATACCTCAGTCCTTAGCTCAATACTTTTATGGTTATAGTGTAGGTAATGGTAGTTGCCATCTCATGTCTTTGAATTCAAAACATGCCAACACACACCACACATAAAATAGTATAAAAACAAATGTGTTTGTAACTTGCGCAAAAAATGGACACAAAAATTTATAAAACTAAAAAGTTTATAGATGATTAATATTATCAGTATATGTATTACTAACAATTATTTTCCACAGTCCGTTTCAACAGTCGCAAATACCACTGCTTTCATTTGATACCACTGATGCTGCACCTGTTTCTGGTAACACTTTACTTCTGGTTGCAAGACAACATAAATATTTACAGGACCCTTCTGTAAGAGCATACAAAAAGTAAACTTTTTTATTGCCTTTTATTATAAACAGTAATTATATACATCTATATAAAACATTTATGATATAACTTCAAACTCTTCTTCTTCAGCATCAGGCTAGGCAAGTGCGTGTATATTGCAAACAAAACATTACAAAATTTCAACCAAATCAAAATTATATTCAACATAATAATATAAATCTTTGAAATTTAACACTAACCATATAGAGGGACCAGGTATTCCCTCAAGCCATCAACTGCTTGGCTCACCTTGGATAAGATCTGAACAACCTTGTCACTTTGCTCGGTTTCTGTTTGTGCTTCTCTGAAATTGAAAAAAATGTTGCATGAGAGTATTGAATTTACCACATATTTCTTAATTTTGTAATAAATTGTGCAATATCAGCGGATTATCATAAAGACAATTTCGCTATTCAAGAGGTAACAACGTAAAATATTTCTTTTATATGTAGATCATGGTTTGTGAAGCTTCTAGGCCAACTAGAGACTTCCGGCATTTTTTCACCACACTGGTCAGTTCTGCGAGTCAAGTTTTTCCATCGAAAATTACAAATTTCCTTCTCAAAAATGCTGTATCAAACTTTCTAGAATTGTCACTATCAATTTTGCTAAAATTTCAGCTTCTTCAGGATGCTCCTACTTTACAAATATATCTACCTGCTGGCTCTTGTTCCTACAACTTCAATTTTTGCATACTTCTCTTCACTTATAGTACATTATAACAAAACTGATGAAAATTCGCTACTATAGCGCACTTGCTCCGTTCAGACTTTTTTTTTTATACAAGCAGAAGTGAAATTGAATAGGTAAACCTAACATTTTGAAGAACATCCATGTTAAGAAAATTAAGAGTCATTTCTTGTAACACATTATTTTTTGATAAAGAAATCACAACTGCAAGAGTAAAACTCGATAGGCTACCTAATATATAGTTAAGTAACTTGAATTAAGGGCAGCCAAAAAAGGAAATTTATTTGGCTAATAATTACAAGTTTATTTAATGAGAAAGGTATAAAGAATACTAGTTATGAACTAAACGATGTTATAGCAAGCACGTCTAAAACCAATCTGAATGTTTAGTGTACTTGCTTTAACATTTACAACAGGAACGCTTAAGTAGCATAATTAAATAAAATGGAAAATCACACAATATTTGCAACTAAACGCTTTTATATAAAAAAGACATCACGCGACAGATCTTCGTTCTACTTCTTCTAGATGATGGAAGTCGACGATGACTTATCTCCTCCATTGCCAGTTTGAAGAACGTCCTCGTTCTTGGAAAGGGGGTTGGTTTCTTGAACATCGCTGGCTTCTGACGACCTTCTTGTTCTTCTTCTAACAACCATTATCGTTATCACAAAGAAGATAACACCAATTATAGTTAACCCAAAGTGTGTGGTATGAACTGCTGGGTGCCATGCATGATGCTGGTTGATTTTTTCTAGTTGACTTCTTAACTTTTCGGTTTTCTTAATATGCATTGGATGAAATTTTATTTTATGTTGGGGTGTTACTTCTAATTTTGGAATGATATCTTGGTTCCAAGTAATATTCGTACTTATATCTTCATAATGTTCGTCTTTGATTGTTATTTTGCAATTTTTCTTACTGCATACGAGGGAGGTTTGGTTAGCTATCTGTTTATCTAATTTGGATTTGCATTCTTCTGATATCGACGGTTTTTGATTTGTGATGAGCAGCACGTTCCCATTATTTAACTGAATTGATGTAGTGTAATAATTTGTGACAACCGCGAAAAGGCAGGTGGATGGTTCTTCTAAATTGCACTTTTCTGTATAGGGTTGGTCAGTGCAAACAATGGCTTCTTCTATCGCAGGGCAGTATTCTGCTGTCCATAAATTTTTCTGATGTGTTTCTAGATAATATGAGCTAGGTGGAGTAAGGACTTTATTGTTTTTAGGAACAGGTAAAATACGAAAATAAGAGCCAGGTGTCGGGTGCAGAATTGGAATTTTAAGGAGACATACAATAGTATCTCTGACTGATAAAACGTTAAATTTTGTAAACTCAATTATTTTAAAAATATGGTTAGAATCAAAATTTATTAATTCGTTATCATTATAAATTAATTTTAAATGTTGTTTAATATGATTTAAATCGTGTGAAGTAAAAATCTCTATATTTGTAATTTCATTAAAACTAAGGGAAATGGTGCGTTGTAGTATTTTTATTGACTAATAATTTTCTGCCTAAGGATATTTGAAATTCGATACTTGATCTCTGTTCTACGCGAGAGTATAAGTCTTCAAAACAATTTTTTATGTAATTTAAATTTTTATTTATGTTCTCTTGTTCTTCTTCGAATCGCTGTGTCATCACATTTGCAAATGAATTTAAATTGTCCAACTGAACCATCACGTCTCTTTGATTAGTATACAGGGCGTCTAAATTTTTATTTATTTCTTTAAGATCATCTTGATCAGGATTTCCAGTGATCATTTTAATAACAGATCCCGCTCCGTTTATCAAACCTTTTTTCTCTCTGGAGTGTGTCAATTTTTGTATTTCATTTTTTATTACTGACATTTGGTCATTTAACATTTTAATATGTAGTATAGTTGCATCATGTGTAAAATTTTGATTAACAATTTGTGTATTAATTAAAAGTTGATTATAATTACTTTCAATAAGAGTTAAATTAAAGTAAAAATAGAAACGGTGATAATGATTAAGGATTTTTGCTATACCTATGTAATCTTTGAAAAACCCGTTTGTTTCAATGCTCTGAATCTGCAAGGGTTACACTTGTTGAAGGACGATCATCAGCCAAGGGAGAAAGTTCCTGTAAGGGAAACCGTTTTTTAATTCTTTTTACGTTCTTTAAGTGAGCAGATTGTTTCGTAGAATGAGGTAACAGTAATTTATTATGCGGGATACTTACAGGGCCGGAATGTATTTTGTATAGTGGGTCGGTTTTTCTAACTCTAGACGTCCTGACTGCTACTATGTCAGTGGACACGGTTATGTTATGTTCTCTATTCTGATTTATTTTCTCTAAAATTTTCGTGGCTTTTTCTTTTTGCTTATTGTACAGTGTGTTGTAAAATGGCACGATCTCTTTCAGTCTTTTATTGTTATATTCATTGTATATAGTCTGATTAGGATCAATCGGTTCTAGTTCGTCGTAAGGGCCGTACAAGAGCTTAAAGGGTGAATATCCAGTTAGGGAGTGAATCGATTGATTGTAAATTAAAACCGCAGTAATCATTAAAGATTGTGGGCTTTCTGTTGGATTTTCAATTTTCAATATTCTAATTTTTTCTTAACAAGGTGGAATGTAATCTCTCAACAGGGTAGTTTGAATTTGGATTTTGGGGTGTCGCTATATGGAGGTTAATTTTAAACAAAGAGCAGTATTCTTTCAGTAGAGCGTTGTCGAACTCGCAACCTGCGTCCGAGACGATTGTCTTTACGTAATTATGATGTGTGAAGAAATGACGTAATTTATTTATTATCGTAAGGGCAGTTTTGTCTATTATGTAATATGCTTGAGCGTATTTACTAAATAAATCGATAAAAGTAAGGAATTTACAGTTGTCAAAACTAAACACATCTATGTGAATTACTTCGAAAGGTCTCGTTGCCACTAAAGGACCTGAAAGGGGTGGTTTATAGGGGTGTCGTTCGTATTTAGCTTGAAGGCACACTTCGCATTTGTTAATGTAGTCATTTATGTGTGTCTTCATATTTGGCCAGTAATATTTAGATTTAAGGTGACCATATGTTTCGTTAATGCCATTATGATTAGAATTATGGTAATCTTGTATAAAGTCTAGTTGTCTTTGCTTTGTTAAAACATCTTCAACATATTTGGCGCATTTAATAATTTTAACAGAGCTATTAAACAAGTCGGAGGTAATCAATGTAAAATAGCGTTCTAATTCAGACTGCATAAATAATACGCCATATGTGTTTACGGGATTAATATAGTTTTTCAAAAAAGTTGTAATTTGTTGTAGTTCATGATCTTTCTCAATATAGACTCTTGAACAAGTATTGTTAAATGCTTTGGAAATTTTCGTATCATTTTTCTCACCATAATTAAAAATAATTTGTTGTTTAAAGTGGTTAAGTGGGTTTTCTGAGATTGGCATGTTAAAGATGGGGTTTTGTACAGAAGTGTGTTGTGTCTGTGTGTCTGTTGGTTCATTAGGTTGTTCGTTATTGATTTGTTGGTCATTGATATCTGATCCAAGTTCTTTTAAATCATCGTCAGTCAAAACTCTCAAATCCGAAGGATCTAAATTATTAAAAAGAGACGCTAAGTCTTCGTCTTCTTCGTTAGCATTTATTTCTATCCGCGAAAGGACATCGGCTACAACATTATCCTTACCTCTTTTGTATTTGATTTCATAATCGTACTCTTCTAGCTTCAGTCGCCACTTAACTAGTCGTGAATTGGGGTCTTTGATCGAAAATAGCCAAACCAATGGTTTGTGATCAGTTTCAATATAAAATTTCCTGCCATACAAATAAGGCCTAAAGTGTTTCGTATTTTCTATAATTGAGAGCAATTCTTTTTCTATTGTCGAGTAATTTTTCTCGGCAGAATTTAGAGTTCGCGAGTAAAATGCAATAGGTTTGTCTTTCTGAGAAAGAACGCCGCCAATAGCTATGTTATTTGCGTCTGTCGTAAGATGAAACGTTCTATCAAAGTCAGGGTATGTTAGTATTGGTGAATTTGTAATTAATTCTTTTGATTTTTCGAAAGCTTCTCTATATTCGGAATTATTTATGTCTAACTTACAGTCTTTTTTCAAGCATTTTGTTAAGGGAAAAACTATCTGCAAAATTTTTTATGAAGCGTCTATAGTATCCGATAAGTCCTAGATATGATTTTATTTCTTTTTGTGCTTTGGGTAAAGGGTACTTTTGGATTGCAGAGATTTTATTAGGATTCGGTCTGATCCCGTCCACAGCGATGACGTGCCCAAGAAATTCGACCTCTTTTCTTAAAAATTCAGATTTGTTAAGCTGTACCTTTAAATTACATTCTAATAGCTTATTTAATATTTGTTTTAGGTGAATCATGTGTTCCTGCAGTGCTTTTGAAAAGATGACTATGTCATCCATATAGACGTAACAAGATTTATACAAAAATTCACGTAGAACATTATCCATTACTCGTTGAAACGAGCTTGGCCCTCCTTTAATCCCAAAGGGCATGCGCAGCCGCTCGTAGTGCCCATTGTTTACAGAGAAGGCTGTTTTTTCTATACTATTTGGATGCATTTCGATCTGGTGGAACCCTTGAGCTAAATCTAAAGTTGTGAAATATGTACATTTACCTAGACTGTCCAAAATTTCTTCTATACGCGGTAGAGGGTACCTATCAGTTATTGTTTTATCGTTTAACTTGCGATAATCAACAACTAACCTATATTTTTTTCTTTCCTGAGGCATCAATCTTTTTGGGAACCACCCACACAGGGCTTGCATAGGGTGATATAGAAGGACGTATAATCTTGCCGTCTAATAATTTTTTAATTTGGTTTTGTATCTCTTCCCTCAAATGGAAAGGATAACGATAAGACTTTACGTATACAGGCTCTTCATCCTTGGTCTTAATTTCATGCTTAACAGCGTTAGTAAAGGTTAAATCAGACCCTTCGTGATAAAATATTGTTTTATATTTATGACATAAATTTAATAGTTTTGATTTCTCTTCTGAGTTTAGATGTTCTAACCTTAATTGGTCTAAAATGTTGTCTTGTGGTTTAGTAACATTTTTATTTATGGGTCCTTGTAATTCGCTATAATTTTGAATAGGGGATACGTCAAATTGTTGGTTAAAACATAATGTAATTGACTTTACATTATTTTTCATTGTGCAGGGTACAATGCATACACCATTGTTTGCTTCGGCTATGCATTCTTCCACACAAATGTTTTCTGTTTCAATTTTAGGAACTAATACTGCCCCTTTGTCAATAGTGACAGGTATTTTAACATGACCTTTCACTATTTGTTTAAAAGGTGTAAAATTTGAAGGGTTTAATTGTAGGAAAAATGGAATTTCAATTTTTCCAAATCTAATTGTTTGATTTTCGTAGTTGATTTGTGTTTTTAATTTCTGCATATGTGCAGTACTAATAAGGGCATCGAATCTATCGTGCCAATCCATAACTCTGAAGGAGAATGGAAAATGTACACCATACTCTCGTAATACAGGGTATTTAATATTATCTGTACCCTTTGTAACCTTGTGTACAGACTTAAGGGCAAAACTTTCTTTATAAAAATAATCTGAAAATAATTTGTGTGCTACTTTAGGGTTGATTATGCTATCAGTGGCTCCGGTATCGATCAATATTTTTAAACCTAACGTGGGTATGGTAATAAACGGGAGTTTGGGTTGATAATGAATATTATTGAAGTCAATTTCGATTAATTTCCGGAGGCTGCTAAGTGAAAATCCTGATTATTTTCATCTTCGCAGTCATTCTCTTCAGGATAAGTTGGTTCGTCTTGCTCATAATCCATAGGTGGATTTTCATCATAGTAATCGAAGGAACTTTCTCCTTGATTATTGTAAAGCTCTCTGACACCAGAGGTGGGTCTAGAGCGCGGGTTAGAGAAATTATTTATTCCCTGAGGCTGTGTTCTAAAGTTATTTGTATTCCGAGCAGTACTAATGGACATGGGAGTTGGTGGTGGTTGCCTGTTACCAAACACTTGTGAATTTGAAGGATAATTTCTATGCTGGTAAATTGGCCTAATATTACTAATTGGTCGGCTAGGAAACCGTGGTTGACTAATTGGTTGTTGAAAATTTGGTTGTTGAAAATTTGTGTGTTGAAAATTTGAATAATTTGTGGGTAATCTGTTAAATATAGGGGTTACATTTTTAATCTGAGCCTTTACCTCATTACTATTATTATGAGTTTTGTTTCTTAAACTATTAATAAAATTCGCCTGCATGATTTCATTATCAATACGTTGGCATTCTAGTAACCCTGTTTCAAGAGAATCAATATTTATTAGTCTAAGATGAGAATAATAAGGTTCGAGAGAACCTGCTTTAAATGCCGACACAGCCATACTTTTGAAATATTGTTTTTTATAAGATTTTATAGCTGGTTCTAAATTTTGTAATTCAACAAATTCGTTTAGATTTTTCAACTTCTCCTTAATAACATTAATAAAATCTAGTATTGATTGTGATTTTGTCATAAATACTGTTGTCAAATCTGATAATAATAAATTTTCTGACCTAGGGTCGGAATAGTGTGCCTTAAGGGCCGATTTAATACTATCCCATGTTAAATTTTCAATTGTTAAAAGCACGTCTCGGGCTTCGCCCGTGATCTTAGCTTTAATAAATTCTAATATCATACTATTTATATGAAAATTTTCTGCCGTATTTCCTTCTTGTTTATAATTGCATATAAATAAATCACGCTGGTTTATAAAGTAGGTTAAATGTTTTTGACTACCAGAATACTCCGGATTCATCATAGAGGCTTGAGAAATCATGCTTAAAGTATTTTGCTGAGCCATGATAATTGAGTTGGAGTTATTTTCTAAATTAATTTTATATTTAATTACCTGCAGAATTAGAAAATAGTTTCTAATTCTGCTTCTTCAGCAATTCGATTAAGACGTATAGGAGATCTTTCTCGAATTGACATAAATAACAATTACTACAATCAAATTGGTAAAATATGTGCAATGGAATTTTAAATGTTTACGAAAGGAATTTCTTTGTTAACTTAAATAAATAGGTATATTGTTCAAATGTTTAACATAAACGAGACATAATTGTATGATATAAAAGGAATGTTTTACTTACTGGAAATAGCTCATATTTCTTCTAGTATCGTGTTTCAATGTTCACTCGTCTTGGTGTTTTCACTTGGAAATAATATACCAGGTTGGTTCTTTAAGTGTAAATTTCTTATTGAAAACCAGTCCAAAAAGGCCGAATTCTAAGTTTTGTGCAAAAAGGGACTGTCACAAAATCCTGTTCTTTATCGCAGCGCCAGTTAAGTAACTTGAATTAAGGGCAGCCAAAAAAGAAAATTTATTTGGCTAATAATTACAAGTTTATTTAATGAGAAAGGTATAAAGAATACTAGTTATGAACTAAACGATGTTATAGCAAGCACGTCTAAAACCAATCTGAATGTTTAGTGTACTTGCTTTAACATTTACAACAGGAACGCTTAATTAGCATAATTAAATAAAATGGAAAATCACACAATATTTGCAACTAAACGTTTTTATATGAAAAAGACATCACGCCACAGATCTTCGTTCTACTTCTTCTAGATGATGGAAGTCAACGATGACTTATCTATATATATATATATATATATATATATATATATATATATATATATATATATATATATATATATATATATATATATATATATATAAAGACTTGAAAAACAAGACATTTTTATTACAAATGAAAATAATGGGGTTATAGTTTCCCACATATATTTAAAACTACTTATATTTTGATTCTAATTAACAAATTGTACAACTGACTTACCCATTTTAAAATCTGAAGTAAAGAGCCAGGTCACAGTTCAAATAATACAACTTGTCTTTCTGTTGCTTCGCTCTTCCCTTGTTTTTTGAAAAACGAAGTGTACCTACTTAGGTTAGAAATTAGAGAAACGTGTAGGACATTCTGAGACTTTAAACATTAACCGCGCACCGCACATATTTGCGCTGCGCATGCTGCGTAGCCGTTTTGGTTGTGTGAATTTCACACAGCGTTGCCACTTTCTATTCCAGAATGAATAATTAGATGAGTGAAAATAATTAAATCAAATAAATATTCAGTTTACAGTTTACACACACAGATGATTGTATTACTTACTTTTTTTAACATCGGTAGTAGATAGTCCGGCACCTGGGCTCACCCCCTCCACTTTTTCCTGCGCATGCGCGATGACCTCACGCGCCTGCGCATGGCGTTAACAGCTGACCTGTCACGTTTGACAGCTGTCAATGTCATCTGACCTGTGACAGTTGACAGCTGTCAATGTCACCTGTCAATGTCAGCTGTCAATGTCAATGTCATGTGTCATATGTCACATCTGACCTGTCTGATGACGTCAAATGTTCCAAGATGGCCGATCCTGACTGACAGTGACCTGTCATGTTGTTCCATAGATAACCACAGCCAAGGGTTAGGTCTCTATGTGTGTTTGTTATCAACTGTCTTATGTCACATCTGACCTGTCTGCTGCTGACGTCGAATGTTCCAAGATGGCCACAATCAGGTTAGGTCTCCATGTGTGTGTTTGTTGACATATGTCTGTGGGCTGTCACATCTGACCTGTCTGCTGCTGACGTCAAATGTTCCATAGATACCCACAATCCAGGTTAGGTCTCCACGTGTTTGTCGAATCTCTGCTGTCTGGTTGTTTGTTAAGGTTATGTATGTGTTGTATGACATAAGCATGCTGACTACCCACCATCTGATTGTTTGTTAAGGTTATGTTCGCACACATGCTGATTCCCCGCAATCTGATTGTTGAGGTTGTGTTTGTATTTGTTATGTCGTCAACCCGCTATCTGAATGTTTGTATTGTTGTTGCTAGGTAATTTCGGTTTTGGCGGGAAATTTGAATTTTATTGAAAATTAGCGTCTTTTATGTCCAGAGTCTAACTTGCCTCAGAAGGGATCATTCTATTGTAAATTGGTAAAGTGGGAGAACATTCCCTTATAAGGCGAGTTAGATTATGAACACACTCATTCGGTATAGCCACACATACATATATGATAGAGATATATATATAGACAATTTGAAATATGATTTGAAAGAAAAGCATTCGCCTGAAATTAGATTTGAACCCACAAACCTCGAATCGACCATATACAGGTTTATCACACACGCATCATCGCTATACCAGTTATGCTACACAGACTCACAAGATAAAGTTTGTTCGAGGATGTATATATAAAACAAAAACCGGCTGTTGTTTACATATGATAATTTAAACGTGTTTATCAGGCGGGGTGTGTGGGCGTTATCTCTATTACATTCCAATTTTAACATAAGAGGAACTTTAATTTTAAAAATATTGGGAAATATATCTATAGTAAAATAGATTTAAACACGTTCCAATACATATGTATATCAATCTAAAAACAAAACGTTTAAGTAAACTATTAAATCGATAACAAAACGTATTTACATATGCAAATTAACCTGTTTCCGGAGCTGTAATAAAACTGATATGAGTTTTTACGTAGGTGTCAGTTTATGTGAGTGTTTTATATTACAGTGAATCCAAACAATATTGTGGGGGCGTGTATATATAAGGAGCGATCAAAAACACAAGTAACAAAACTCAATTTAACAACAAACTAACTTTGATATACGAGGATTGTTTAATATGTGTTGTTTGAAATGAATGTAAACAGACTGTTGATATATGAATATATAAAGGGGTTAATCAAAATGCAACAAAATAAAAATAAAACAACTGATTTACATACAATAAAAATTTATTAGGATTAATTAAGTTGTACATATTGATACATAAATAGCATACTATTATTACATAATGGCTCTAACGATGCCTGTTAGAGGTTTATATTCCAATACACTGTCATGAATAACCAAACAATAAACACGCGTATTCTTAGGGAAGTTCGAGCTACTCATAAACTCCACCTTAATGTCCACCGTTGAAGACTTGATTGACTCGTTCTGGTGCTGACAGTCAATCACAAATAGAGCTCGGTCTTTAAACTCGTCATAATTCAAGATAGGCTCCGACATGTTTTTATAACAGAAGCTTTTTTGAACATCTGTATACATGTGATAGGCTTCCGCATATTTAGATTTCTCAAAGTCCATATTCATAGATTCATAAGGGTAGCATTCTGAATAATAGTCAGGCCTCTTCCTTACGTTGTCCTTACGATCTGTTTGAAATGCTATAATCACATATCGAGGTCTTTCCAAGTTGGTTGCAGTTTTAACAGCCCACACATCTCTGTTGATATCTCTGAGCGATGGTAACTCATATATGTCCCATTTGCGGTATGCGAGAAATATAGATGTGTCTTTTGCTATTTTATCCATCAATTCCAATTTCATTTTATCATTGGGAAAGACATGTTTTACCTTTAAAAACATATTGGTTAAGGTAATTTTTGCTCGTGCCGTACCTGTACTGTAATAGCCGTTGGAATCGTTTCGAACTCTTGTAAAGCGGAAAGTTTGTTTGCCACAGAGAACTCCTTTGAAATGATAAAAGAAACTGAAGAGGAACCAAACAGGTATGAGCATGTGAAACTTGTTATCATTTAAGGTGATGTGCTCCGACGACACATTCAGTCCGGCATTGCTAAGAGATTGGGCTTCATTCTTACTGAAGGATAGCAGACTTTTGATGATTGTTGTGGTGTATGGGTCTCGCACTCGTTCCACTTCCTTGTTATTTAACTCATAGGTCATTGATTCAAACAGAGCTGCTCCACCATTATTTGACAGATAACAAGCACCATTGGCATTTTGGCCGGCTACAGGTTCCAGAGCACCTTCGATTATTAGAGCTGACTCGGCCAGACATACGAACGCATCTTGTTGGTTGATGGCTATTTCAATTTCATCGCTGTTACCAAACGATTTAGTTGGTGAATAGTAAGAGCGCAGTTCTTCTCGATCGATGGCATCATCAAACACGGGGTCTTTGAATATTTCTAGTTTTGACGACATGATAACCCAGGCTTTTCAGGAACTCAATATTATCGGGACGAAGCGTACCCCTTGACGTGTCTGACTCAACTGAATTTGTTTTGGTAGATGCACTTGCTTTTATATCCTTAAAGACCAACATACTGAGCCACTTTTATAAGTTTCAAGCGAACAGACACCTCTTCACCTTGAAAGTTGACAGGAACTGAATCTTGGTCGACGATGTCGATGCTTATATTGGAAATCTCTTGCTTGTTCACCGGTAAGTAAATTAAATTTTTAGATTCTATGTCGATTGCGTAGCCAGGATCAACCATCGGAGCAAACTCATACAGCGTATGTGAGGGTTGTCCGTTATAATAGGAACCAGACACAATATTGGTTTCTATGCGAATCAGTCTAACATCCACTATTTCAACAGGTAAATCAGATTCATAAAAGATGTCCGGTTGAAGAACTTGTTTTGAAAAGCCCAACATTCGCCCAATCGAACCATCAAATTCAAAACTGACATTTGTATAACACTTTAGTTTACATTTGATGGTGTTCGGATTAGGTCTCAGAATCAGAGCCTGTTGCTTTTGTTCGTGTGTTGCTGTAGCACCAAGTTCATTTTGAAGTAACTCTTCCAAGTGTGTTATTTCATAAGCACCGGTGGGTATCGTGATGGTTCGCCAACCGGTTCCTTCTTTTACATGAAATTTGTTTTTACCTTCATAGATGTTGGGTATGTTGTTGTAGGTGTGAAAGCCTATCAAAGCAACAGCATAACTACCATCCAAAACAATTGGTGAATGGTAGTCTGACGACAGATGGGAGCTGCGGTCTTTCAACACAAAGGTGTGCGCCATGACTGATACACACAGACTACTGTTTGAGTCTTTTATTGCAAAAATGGTAAACACAAGTGACCACAATTAAATGTGTTGTATGTTTGATACACATCATGATTATACAGTATGGAATAGTCTTTAAGGTAACGTTGTAGCTCCACAGGAGGCTTCAAGTTTCCATACGAGTCAAAGTACTCGACGATGTAACCACGTTTTCTCACAGCAACCCAATGACTGCCTGGTTGCTTGTGTGTTTGCAAATTCATGATGAACGATTCATTTTTACGTGGTCCATTGCGAGGTAGCTCATCTCGCATGTATACACCTCTAAAATATGGGATTTTCATTTTACCAGCAAACTTGACAAGATCTACATTTGTTAGAGGTCTTGCTGGTAAACACTTTAGTTTTTTGGTTTTTGCAGATACAACCCATAACCGGAGCGCTGTTTCTTGAGATATATGCCTTTGCCCAGTCTCTTGCATTTTGGCTTAAATTTCAAGCCACTCCCTCTCCTACCCATCGCGATGGCTTCCATTGTTTTGTTGTGCCGTTCTTCCTCCTCCAGTTTCTGTTTCGCAGACTTGGCATCGTTCACGGCTTTGGCAATACCTGCAGCACCACCACCCAGAGCTCCTAGTGCCGACAGCCCATCAAATATCAGAGGCAACAGCGGAAGGAAACCTCCGCTTTTAGGTATTGGAATAACTCGAGGTTTCTGCACATTCTTACGCCCACCAATGTTTCTAACGATTGTATGAGCTATATCAAACACGGCGTTCTCTGTTGGAATAAGGTTTCTATCTTTTATAACTTCCCCAATCAGACTTATTATGTTTTTAAAGGGAACCTTCTTCTTTGGCTTCGAGTTGATTACATAAAGCCCCTCATCAAGTTTTCTGTTAACTTTCATGGTGTTTGTAACGCCCGCAACGTTTCAGCAAAACCTGTATCCGTCTTTGTTAATAACAACCCTCACTCTGTGACACCAACATGCATACTGACTGGGTGTCTCACTTGCATTCATATATATATACACACCCAAAAAAAATATAGTTTAGTTTAAGTTAAGATGCGTACCAGCAAACACGCTTCGGCCTTACCCATTACAAATATAGAGGATGTTGTTACGGACACAGCTCAACAACAACTGAGGCATGGTCCTCTCTTTCCAAACACCGTTCGCTGTATCATATGTGGTCCTAGTGGGTGTGGTAAAACTAATGTCATGCTGAGTTTATTGTTTGAAGCAAACGGTTTAAAATTTGATAACGTGTATGTGTATTCAAAGTCTCTGTATCAACCGAAATACAAGATGTTAAATGAGATGTTGAATGCAACAAAAGGTGTTGGTTACTATCCTTATAGAGAAAACGATGAAATATTAGATCCGGAAGATGCCAAGGACAACTCTGTGTTTATATTTGACGATGTAGCTTGTAACAAACAAGATAAAATAAGAGCATACTTCAGTATGGGCAGACATAAGAATATTGATTCATTCTATCTCTGTCAAACATATACACGAATACCCAAACATCTGGTACGTGACAACACCAATGTTATTGTGTTATTCAAGCAAGATGAAACCAATTTAAAACTCGTGTACGACGATCATGTGAACCACCGATATGGACTTTAAACAATTTAAAACTATCTGCTACCAATGCTGGAAAGATAATAAGTATGGTGTGTTGGTGATTGTGAAGGAAAACGATGTACACAAAGGTCGATATAGAAAAGGATTCGATAGATATATATTATTCTAACAAACAATGATAGACAGGACAGTCAGCTGTCTAACACAGCTGTCATACAGGTGTCTAACACAGCTGTCTAACACAGCTGTCTAACACAGCTGTCTAACACAGCTGTCTAACACAGCTGTCTAACACAGCTGTCTAACACAGCTGTCTAACACAACTGTCTAACATGACAGCCGGACATCGTGATAAATAAGAAGACATGTACCATGACGGAGTCAGTATACGTTAAACCACCACACAACCTGTATCGCTCAAACAAATGATTAGTCCGGCTGGTAACACCGACCAGTTGTAGCATAATGGAAGTGCTGGGTAAGGAAGAGAGAAAAGTTAAGAAAAGGATTTTACAACTGGCTGACAATATTCGAAAAAACATTTAATGCTTAAACTTAACAGAGCTGAGAATGATGATGCTCTGCAACGTTTATATAAACCAATTGTTGAGCCGCTAAGTGAAATATCTAAAAACACATCAGCACTGCAGCAGCAGCCGCAACCACCACAGGCTGAACAAATCAAAGACGAAGTCGATATACCAGAAACGAAACCTCAAGTAGAGTTCCTGAAAGACCATGAAGTTTTTGAAGCTGAACCAAGGGAAGAGGCTGAGGAGACAAGTTCCGAAGAGGATATCCCAACATTTGAAGAGCTTGAGGCAGACCTACAAACTGTCACATCCAACCCTGCATATCAAGAATTTTTGGAGCAATATCCTAAACGAGTTCGATATTATGTAGACAAGTATTTTACTGAACCACCAAGGCTCGCTACCATTGATCAAACGTATGGTGCTCGCTACGCTAAAGATACCGGTAGCTGGAGTCTTGGTAACAAACACTTAGACTTTACTGATGCTGAGATTCAACTGGGCCAAAGGAGATACCCGCAAACACAAGGTCTGCTAGAATTGTTATTTATGAAAAGACCCAGGGGGTATACTTATGACGATCTTCAACACTATAGAGATATTCTAGAAGCAACTAGTGTTCATAAAATGAACTATGATCCTAACGCACCAACCAAGGGTTGTTCCTCTGAAAAGTATCTGACTCTAATAAAACCAGTGATAAATCCACGAGGTCGTAGATCCTCAACTCCTCAAGGTTTTGGTACACATATGAGGAAGACGATGACGACAGCAGCGTCAGACATCTTAACAAAAAACAAAAGACTGAACCTAAAACTCAGAGTGATAAGAGCAGCGATAGCAACGGCATTAGCCCTAACAACATCAGCACCAACAACTATATGATACAAAATAACAAACAAATAGCATATGTGTATTGGAATGACATAAACGAGTTGGTTGACAGACTTAGACTTTTAGTGGCTTCCCAAGTTGCAGGTAATAATGCTCATAACAACGAAATTCAGTCAATCTTGGAAGAACTAAAAGAAGCTAGTGTTATCACCTAGTAAACCCACAGCCATGAAGAGGCACCAACAACAACAACAGTACCAACGCAACACTGAACCATCTAATGTTAATAATTCTATAAATGTATTCCAACAAACGGGCAAGAGTTTACATACTTGTACTTAGAATCAAATAAAAGTCTTTGTTAAAATTAATGTGTTTTTATTTTGTAATACAATTAAAAAGTATGTCGTAAAGCAATAATATCCTGAACAAACTTATCTTGTGGTACATCTGCTATCTGTATGTTGTTTCTATGTGCTGTAAGGTATTTCACTTCAGTCTTGATTCTGTTAGAGATTTACTGAATTTGGATCGTACAGCTTGTTTAGGATCACTTGGGCGTTGGGGTGTTTGTTTTTAAAGTTCCTCACAGCTCTTGGGAAACTTTTCGTTTGTGTTCTTACGGCATGATATGGATAGGGGCGCCTTTCTCGTTTCTTGCAAGTAAACCAAACACACTTATTTTTTCCGGGTTACTTGGTTTTGGGGATATATCTTCAAGATGTTCTGTGACTTTAGCATTTGTTTCTCGCATACGCTGCACCTCATCATTTATCTCCATTAATTTTACTCCAATCGCATCTAGGCTGTCCCTGTATTTCTGATCAAATTCGTTTAGGAAAAAATCAAAAATAATTTGGTTGCACTTATCATAAAACTGATTGGATATCCAACAAGCCAAATTTAATATCAAATCTTTGCACACATATATACCAGATATCGTGTCGTTTTCACCGCGCGCTCCACCAATGTTTAATACGTATGTAGCTGTTGCTGGTGTTGCTTGAGATGTTGCGTCCGTTTTTAGGGTGTCGGTATTCCGACCCTTGGAAGCGACTCTAAGTGGGCTCCTTCGGTTGGAACATTTGGCATATCGGTATTCCGATAACCCAAATGTTCCTTCAGCTGACTGTTGTAATAGGCAATCAACTCTTTAGTTTTCTTATTTTCCAACCAATGATATAATTTTTTCTCACCACTGTTGCACAATTTTGTGGCATTAAAATAACCAGTGTTCTTATCGATAATAAATTAAAAGTCTCCAAATAAACCATACCAGAAGTTGTCTTTAATTTGATGGTAACACACATCACTTAATGTAGCCATTTTGAAACAGATTTGGGTAGAGCAAACTGCAGCACGTCTTTTCTCAACGACAACTCAATTATAACTGAGCTTAAAGCGAACTCTAACAGAGAAACTAGGTCATAGACAGGAAATAACAACTGATAACAGCTGGATTCTAACTCTGCCCCGGGTCTGTCTCTGAAAACTAGGTCACCTACCGGAAATGACAACAGATAGCAAGTGTACAGACAGGTTCTAACACGTTAGCTGTCTGTATTTAGCTGTAATATCTGTCAAACATGTTATTCAAATCACATTTGTCTGTTTGTTTCGTGTGTGAAATTCAAATTTCCCTCGCTAAAACTGAGTAACACAGCATGTCCGTTTGTTATTCCATACATCTGTCAGTCTAAGTAAAGACATCAGGCTGTCATGACATGTGTGTGTGTGTGTTATATCCTTTCAACAACGTGTACAAGCTCAAACAAGGTTATCTATGATACTTGTTGGCAATCAATTGTCTGTCTGTCTGTGTGTTATTACACAGATCTGTCAGTCTAAGCAAAGACATGTGTGTTATATCCTTTCAACGTGTACAAGCTAAAACAAGGTTATCTATGATACTTGTTGGCAATCAATTGTCTGTCTGTCTGTTATTCCATACATCTGTCAGTTTAAGTAAAGACATCTAACTGTCATAACCTATATGTGTCATATATCCTTTCAAAACAACCGTGTGTACAAGCTCAAACAAGACTAGGGTCACACACAAGCACACTTGTTCAGTATGTGTTAAGCTGTGAAACAAGGATGACGTCTCTTGTTGTATGTAAGTATACTCTTATATTATTTACCAGTCTGTTTGCATTCAAATAACAAATACAAACGTAACCTCAACAATCAGATAGCGGGGGAACCAGCATGCTTATATGTCATACGACACATACATAACCTTAACAAACAATCAGACAGCTGGTATTCGACAAACACATGGAGACCTAACCTGGATTGTTGCTATCTATGGAACATTTGACGTCAGCAGCAGACAGGCCAGATGTGACATAAGACAGTTGATAACAAACACACACACACATAGAGACCTAACCCGGGTTGTGGCTATCTATGGAACATCATGACAGGTCACTGTCAGTCAGGATCGGCCATCTTAGAACGTTTGACGTCATCAGACAGGTCAAATGTGCTATGTGACAGATGACACGACATTGACAGCTGTCACAGGTCAGCTGTCAACGGTGACAGGTGACATTGACAGCTGACACAGGTCAGATGACATTGACAGCTGTCAACCGTGACAGGTCAGCTGTCAACGCCATGCGCATGCGCGTGACGTCATCGCGCATGTGCAGGAAAAAGGTGGAGGGGGTGAGTCCAGGTGCCGGACTATCTACTATCGGTCTAGTCCGCGACAATGGTCAAGTAGGGGTACGGATCTTTAACGTGTCCGTGCGATGTTGGGCACGTTAAAGATCCATACCCTTCTTATAGAAGGGCCGAGGTTTGCCAATATTTCCAGGGTAGCAAGGTGAAACTGCTCCCTGGCGTCGGAGATTGGCCATAGTTGCGGGAATAGACCGACGTTAAAAATTGTCATACAGTCAATAAAAATTAATATTGCGAAAAGAAAACTAATAAAGATATGTAAGGACAGAACTGCGGACATGGATATAAAGCTGGATGGCCAACAACTTCACGAAATAAAAATATTTATGTACCTTGAAAGTATTATTACTGTTGATGATACAATGAAACTGGCAAGAAGGATCTCGATGGCAAAGTAATCATTTAATAAACAAAAAGCCTTGTCTTCACACTGATAAACATTTTAATTTGGACCTGATGTAAATGTTCATCAATTCATATGTATTTGAAATGTAGACATGGAATATGTCAGAAATGCTTAATGAAAGAGGAAAAGCTTTATTGAACATAACACTGCAACATAATAACTTTCGGATAACATTATTTGAAAGACACATACTTGTGAAAGGGGAAAAGTTCCATTCTCTTTGTAACCTGCTGGTCAAAGTACAACTTTACTTCCCATGCATTACAACATTCCAGTAGCAGATTATCATTAGGTCTTTGTGAGTGAAACGATCGTTTCGGCTTTAAGAATGTGTTGCGGTGGTTTTGGTTCTCCGAGTGTACTTATCAGTGCTCATCACATGTTCCAATCTTCACTTAGTTTATCCTATATTCTTGAGGATTGTGTATATGAGCAGAAGCTTTAGTTTATTAGTGAATTTTCTTTTAAAAAAATTCACTAATGAGGAGATCCCGACTTTTAGATTGTATCACACCGATAACTCAAAAAAAAATGGGCCAATTTTGATCAAATTCCATATGTACCTTCCTTTTGCGAGTGGCTTGCTTAAGTTCGTTAGCCAAGAAAATCGGCCAAGGTTTTCCCGAAAAATTTTGTTTTCTTTCGAAAAAAATTATATCTCCAGAAATAACAAAGCAATGGAACCAAATTTTGTATGCTTATTTGTATTATAAAGAATGAATCATGTATCACGACTTAGGTCTGTAAGTTTAAAGGCAAAAAAGTTATAGGCATTTAAAGGAAAAAAATGGGGTTTTCTTCAAAACGTCAAAGTCGCGATTTGAAACGACAAAATTGGCAACATTTAAGCAAACAAGCTAAAACAAATACGGTTTATGTAAAGAAAATGTCGCAAAGAGAGGGTTCTGTAAACCCTTAATTTTTTGCTTCAACCGTCATTGTCCTTCATTTTACATAAATGTTTACAGAATATTCATTTCAAATAGAGACTTTCTCTGATGCTTTGGCAGTGGCTTTAGTTAAGCTTATGGTTTATCGATCTATAATTTTTAGCTAATTTTCGTGAAAAAAATTCGTTAATGAGGAGACCACGACTTTTGAATTTTAGAAAGATTTTTTCAAATGAGTGCAAGCTAGGCGTCCTAGAATCCATATCCGGGTTTAGTTTCAGTTTTTATCTGTTTATATATATGCAGGATGGCGCATTTCTACGGTAAAGCTCAATTATGTAATTGCTATTATACCTACAAGATACGAGAAAAAATTGTATACGTTAATTATAAGTGTCTTGAGCTGCATCTTATACAATTATTTTGACAATCACGGGATGACACATAAGTCGTTCATGATACCTATAATTTTTCTTCCGAACACATCCCTTATATTATTGCATTTTTGTCTTTTTTATCGAAATATGATGCATGTTTGTAAGAAAAAAGCCTGGACGCAGCCAGTGCCTTATGCCTCTTGAATGCAAGCAGGCATCAATTTGGTTACCGGTATAACCTATATAGTAGAAACAATGTACCATATTTTATCAAAATAACTTACTGCCTGAAAATGTACAAAAATTTTTTGAAAATAAACTTAAATGTGCTCAAGAAAAGTTGTTTCCTAGCCAACGAACCTTAGGTTAATAGCAAATTGAGTTATTGAAATTTGAAGCATTTAATGAAAATTCGCTACCAAAACGCACTTACTGCGTTCCTATTTTTTTGTGCATGGAACAGTGTATGAGTCACAAAAAACTAGTACGGTATGCTATGCTCTACGTTTGACTTGAACCATTTCCTTAGACCCAAATTTGAATGTTTATCTGCCAGAAAAGTAGGTATGTTGGGATTGTCCTCAGATTTGCTAAATTTATCATCATCCGTAATAATACTTTCAAAGTACATGAACATTTTAATTGTTCAAGCTGTTGCATATTTAAGCTTTGTATTCATTTTCGCTGTCCTCTACTTATGTTGTGTACCCTTATTTTCGTCGTATTGATGTTTAGTTTGATATTTTTAAAACAACATCTAGCATACTCAACATCCTTTGTAATTATTTTTCCGTTTCTAATAATCGCTATCATGTCATCTGCGTAACATTCAATGGAACCCTTGTCTATTTATTTTGTTATTTATATATAGTTATTTTATCTTTTGAAAAAACAAAGATGAAGCCCTGATCAAATACGAGTTTATATTATAATAAAGCCTGAGTTTTTAAGTTAACCTACCTGCTTATTTATTTCTAAGGGCAAGGGCTGATTTAGAAGAATGTTCGAAATAAAAGCCAACACATGTATAGAAGGCCATCAAACGATCGTAAATGCCTACCTGCTACCTGCTGTCTTCGACCCTAAATAACTGTTCTGTATAACAGTGTAGTCAGAACATAATAGGTAGTTTATTATGGTGTGGTTCAGTTATATCTTATAGAAGTCTGGACGCAGCAGTTGCGTTATGGTAGTGCATTTTTATTAAATGCTTCAAATGTGAATAACTCAATTTTCTATTAACTTGAAAAGTTTAATTTTGGTATGTTGTAAGGTCTTTCCTAAGGCAATATAACCACTAAATTTAATTAAAATAACTTTGTAATTTTCGGAGGGAAAAATTTTTTCGAATGAAAATTCAAAATTTGAATAACACAATTTTCTATAAACGTAGAAAGTTGAATTTTAGTAGGTACGTACTACGGTCCCTCCCAAGGCAAAATATCCATTAAATTTCATTAAAACAGTTTTGTAATTTTCGGAGAATTTTTTTTCTCTAAAACTCAACATTTTCCCGGAAAACCCTGCCCGATTTTCCTGGCTAACGATCTCATCCAAGCCATTAATAAAAAAAGGCACTTGCTGTGTTTCATCGAAATTGGTTAATTATTTTTTGAGTTATCAGATGGATACATATATATATATATATATATATATATATATATATATATATATATATATATATATATATATATATATATATATATATATATATATACATATAAAAATCGAAACAGACCCCGGATATGGGTTCTAAGGGTCTTAGTTCGCACTCATTTGAAAAAATGTTTGTCAAGTCTCACCATCGATACCTCTCTATTAGTGAATTTAATTTAATAACAGTTTATTTTAAAACTTAAAAAAAAATAAAGAATATAGGTTATAACTTGAATGCCAACTTTTTATCATGGAAATGTAAAATAATAAAATATTGTTTTAAAAAGCATATTATTGTTGGAAACTGGGATGCGGTTAAACAAAGAGAAAACCGAAGATTTTTCTTACCGTTAACTTTGAACACGCACTTCATGACTTTTCTTTATAGGTTAATGAATTCGTCGTAGAATACTAAAAATTATGGAAAAGCCATTAGAAAAAAAAAACCTAATTGTTTTCATCAACTGTTAATGCCCTTACTTGGTGAAATCGTTCCATACTAAATAAATACGTGGAAACTATTTCTTTGGCTTCACAAATGTTGGTTTTATTTTCTGTAACCGGTTTTGCTGCTTGACATCTTTTGTCTGAGAAAGCTATCAAGCAGCGAAACCGGTTACAGAAAATAAAACTAACATTTGCAAGGCAGCAGAGAAATAGTCTCCACGTCTGTACCTACCTTGTTTATTTGCAATTTTAGCTTTTTGATTTATTTTACACACACACACAGATATATATATATATATATATATATATATATATATATATATATATATATATATATATATATATATATATATATATATATATATATATATATATATATATATATATAATGTGTGTGTATTAGTGTCACGACGATAACTCGAAAAATAAACAAATAAAGGCTTTTAATATAGTCGGTAAGTCGTTAGAAGGTGGTTTGGCTCATTATTTCAAAGCCCCTGCATTACAATTTTGAAAAAAATTCCTAAAATGAATGAGAACTACCTCCTTCCCATAAAACCTCTATGCGGGTTCACTTTCAAACTTTATACGGAAAGGTTTCCGCGGTCATTAGTGTGAGATAAACTTGGTTCTTGGGTTGAAGTACGTCTAGAATTTACGAAAACTCGACGTTCTGGCTCCTGTTTTGGAGCCATTTTCAAGAAGTTAAGAAAATATGAAATCTAAGGTCTCCCTTATACTGTGCTGATACCTAAGAGACGATCACTGGCGGGATTTGGGGGTAGGCAGATTGAGGCCTCGTAATCGAGCTACAACTAAACCTACCCTTAGCCACCGCTTTAAGGAGTAGGCAGATTGCCTTTTATAATATATATATATATATATATATATATATATATATATATATATATATATATATATATATATATATATATATATATATATATATATATACAAAGTTATCCAAATTTGTCGGACGATATTGAACACTATATAGAAGCTTTATTATCCCAGTAGTTATCCGAGTGGTGTGGTAATAATAACGTTTACTATTTATTTCTAAAATCTTCAAAACAATCACCTGACCTGATATTAGTTTTAAAACTTATAACGATTTTGAGAGAAAATAATTGAGAAAGTTACATATTTCGGAAACGGTCCATATATAACATATACGATATTATTGGTCAATAAATAGAGGAAACTTTACAGAGAATAGTAGCAATGGATTAAAAAATGCCGTGTCCTATTTAAAAACTTATGTTAAGCTCGCGACGGGCCGCTGGGGCAGGTTGTATATTGATAAATGTTTTCTAAATATGTGCTTTAGGCAGGCAGAAGCATAATCTAATTATATCTATACTATTAGTATAGGGCGCAACGCCGTACTTTATCATTTCGTTGACTTACCGAATTATATATATATATATATATATATATATATATATATATATATATATATATATATATATATATATATATATATATATATATATATATATATATATATATATATATATATATATATATATATATATATATTTGTGTGTGTGTATGTATGTATGATATTTATGTCGGGGCAGGTATATTATTTGTACAAATTGCTTGAATAAGTTCATTCGCCAGGTAAATGGGACCTCGTTTTTTCGAAAAAATATAAAGCTATTTGAATAAAATTTGGTACATAGGTTTCTAGTATAAAGATTATAATACTATCACCGCAAATTTGATGTTTTTGAGTAAAAGAACAATTAGCTTATTCAAACTTAATTTTTTTACTATAAATTAGCTGCCAGAAGAATACCAAATTTAGTATTTTAAAAACAGCAAAAACTGAAAGACGCTAGGTCATAGACTAGCCACAAAAATCGTTGATAACTTTTACATTTGGCAAAATGGCACAAAGTCAGGCTCATAGACCTATCTATTATGTCATTGGTCAGACTAGTGTTTTGGAAGGCGATTTGGCCAATATTAGAAAGTCAAGTAGAATAAGTACAAAGACGCACGAAATTTAAAATTATATTATTCAAGGGCAATGATTTCTTTTTGTTTTGAAAATAGAAAATAAATCAAATAAATGCACGAGCAAGTCTAAAAGAAGAACAAGGTTTCGCCTGGAGTTGTCCTGACATCACACTGAAGTTTTTTCCTATACCTAACTGAATCATTAAGTAGTTACTTAATGTTACATTTCATTCTCATTAAAAGGTTATTTTCGATTTTGAGCGCTAACCCGTGAAAATAGATAGTGTTCACAAATAATTCTAGTAAGCCATCATAGTCTGGAAACAAATTGCAAACTTTTTATAGGCCTACTCTAACGATCTAAATGTAGTTTGGAATTTGGTAAAGATAATAATTTGATACCTAGTTTTTCATTACAGATGTCTGACATTAAACATAATTTACCTACACTTTCACAACAAACTTTGACATTGGTTAATAGTTGTTTCCATGATATAAGTACCTACCTACCTACTCTTTTCTCCACGGTCATCATATTCTTATGCTGCTTTACTTGGCAAATATAGTAAATAATAACGCATTATACGCTGATATGTGTTTCTATTACACTAACTAACAAACAAATAAACTCTAAAAAAATCTACAAATTAAAGGCACAGACATAAAACAGTTGTTTAATGAATTTTCCTCGTCAATTACAAAACGTATAAGATAGCGGGATAATACTTCATTTTGAAATTGGCGCGAAGCGATCCGGACGGTTTTATTGGCTGATATATTCTCCACAACAGACATCCCGGCTGTTTCAATCCTCGCGTTATATTTCGGTTAAGCCATGCTCAGTACCTTTTTTTATTATAACAACATTTATTGTAAGATGTTCGTGGTGCAGTATACACTAAGATATGCCTTTTTTGACTTTTAATAATTATTAACAAAAAAAATCTGCTTAATAATGGTACAGATAAAGGTATGAATTGGAATGCTCTTAAAAACTCTACAAACATTATAATTTTTTGTACTTACTTTTGCTAAACCTGCTACTTATTCAAAAGGCAGTCAGACTTAAATATTTACGTTTTATTTTTATAAAATATTGTAGGTATCCAATGCTGCTCAATTATAGACACTTAATTGTACTGTTAAATATTAAAAGTTAAGATTTTAGCTTAATAATGGGAAATTGACTTATTATAACATTTCAAATATATTTATGAACATTCGCTGCAAAAACGCGTTGCCTGCTTACTTTTTTTCAATACTTACTATTTTAACTTGCAGATTTATGAAAACAAGTTTTTTATGAAAATTCGCTACTATTCCGCATTTGCTAAAGATAATTGAAATTCAGCGCGTTCCGACAACTCTCATAGGAGCCTTGTTTTTTCTTCACATATCGCAAAAAACTTTGTTTGGCTTTTAGGTCTCCGTAAAAATGGACTTAGAAATCCTAAAAAATATATTGTATTTTTTTAAGTTTAATTTACTTCTCTTTTTACTTGGAATAGGTAGCGGTAATTTGAGTTTTCTCATTTATATACGTAATTAGTGAATCTAAATGACCCCACGAGACTAAAAAATATAATATATTCATGCATTGGTATATACTATATCAAAACACAATGCCGCAAAACTGTTTGCCTATTTCAGTTCTGACTAGAGCTACTCGAGCTAAACCACGCCTATCAAGGGAATACATTACACATTACAGTCGACCAATCTACTATTGAAGATTCTTATTAAGTAAGTAGGTGTATGGAGGGTTGCAAACATATAGGCAGTGTCGCTCAAAACTGCTGGACTCCTGGGTTCGACACCATGGTTTTCCTTTCACCTTTTCAGTACACACTGTAACATTAACATCAACCGAGGTTCTGTCATTGTATCTGAGCAAGTTGAATGTCTGCACGTTTCGCCCTTCGGAGGGGGCGTAAAGCCGTCGGTCTCGTGTCGATGTTATGTTGGGCAAGTTAAAGATCCCCACCCTCCTTACAGAGAGGCAGAGGTTCGGCAAAATTTCCAGGATAGCGAGGTAAAACTGCTCCATGGCGTCGGTGATTGCCCATAGACGCGGAAATAGGCCGACGTGAAAGAAACAAAACACACACACACTATTTTGTAAAAAAAAACTGAAAAAAGCGTTACAATCAAAAACTGTCTTTTGAAAACATAACTGTAAAGTCCTGGATGTTATTATTTTTTAAATTTAAAAAAAAAGTTATTGCTACTCTTGACTTCATTTCTGTTGGGAAGACAAAATCTTAAAATTCTTATTAATAGTAACAACAATAGTAATAATAATAATAATATATAATAACATTTATTAGTGGAGCAGTTGAATGTCAAAAATCTAGGTAGATATATTCGAACGGAATTTCTGGGCACCCTGTAAAATTATTAATTTTTTCAGTATTTTCCAAAGGTAATGGTTCAATGTCATAAAGTTTTTAAAACACATTAAAGGCAATCATTTATAAAGGATTTTTACATTCTTTCGCCAAATGTATTCTAACTATTAACAGCATACATAAATTTTCAAGTATATATTTAAGTCCTTTTGTAAGCCTACAAACAAGGAGCGTTACTTTCTTTTTATATCATTGTTTTGGAAATGTTTTAGATTTAATTGACACCATGGTACCTTTCTTATGGCAATTATATAAATAGCATTTATAAAGTTAAAAAATTGAAGGAAAACCTATTGTACACAAGTGCTGAAGACAGTTATGTTAAGGCTATGCCAACCTGAGCAACCTGGAAAGGTCGCCCTTATATAATATAATAATGAAGCAGTCTAACCGAAATGTTCATATGGAAAACAATTTTTGTGGAGTACACTGTTGATATATTATGTTACCAATTCATTATTGTGGTAACTTAAGATTCTTGACAATAAAACAATTTTTACTATAAATCCCCGATTTTGAATTTTTCAGTTTACAGAAAATAACTATTTTAGACCAAAGAACCATAGTGTCTATTTATGATAATTAAATATACAGGATACTTTTTTTACTTACCAAGAGCATAATTCAACTCTGCCTGGGTAAGGGATTCTCTAGAGTGATCACCTTCTGAGCAAGAATGTTCTAGTCCTCGTCTGATTGAATTGTGATTTTTTCTTTTTTCTGATTGTCACACACTCCAGGAGTTTTTAACCCTTCTTTTTTCTTGGAAGAATAATTTTCTAGCAGTGTAGAAATTCTAGTAATGTCATCCTTCTTTTTTGTCATGACGTAGCGTGGACATCATGGATTTTTTTTGGTGGGACCTAAAATCTGAGACCCTATTTTCCAGCCTTGGATCAATATTGTTTGAGGCCGCTTCTGTGACCAAATGCTGCCTGAGTAATCTGGTCCTCATAAGTTGATTATCAGGAATTCCTGATTGTGCAGATAGCTTCCTTATCAATGCACATGCCTGAAAAGTTAGCTGATTGCGACACTCGGATGGTTCTCCAAAAACATATCTGTTAACTTGATTCACACCTGCTTGCTCTCTGTATTTCAGTATTAAATTAATATACTTAAATCCCAATTCCCTGTGAATGAGTAAAGCATTATCATGCCCTAATTTACCAGTGAACTTGACTCGAGCCCATTTTTTACTTTGTTCCTTTGAGATCTGATCATCACTTTCTATCTAGTTGTCCTCAACTATTTCAAAATTCTTATAATCGTCTATGAGTAGTCTTTGAGTTTCGCCTGGTCTCTTCCTATTAAACACGGCAAGATGGGTAAGTGTATATTCGGCCAGTTTGATCCAGTCAGACTTACAGAAGACTTTTTCGAGGTAGGCAGTATAATACTTCATTTTATCTTCCAGGTATTCTCTAAACTGAGCAATACTTTCAGTTTTTGGAAGAAGAACTTTTTTAGGACGCTTTTTTATTTTCTGTGATTCTGTTCCTTTTCTGTTTATTGTTATATGAAACTCTAATTCAAAAACTAATGACAAGTTTTTCATTTTCTTCAAACCTTCCTCATCATTATTTTTAATAGATTCCATCTCTAAGAGTTTGCATAACTTTTTAAGTTCGGTTCCTAGTGAAGTAGCAGTTGCGGGTGCCCTATATAAGCCACTTTCTTTGTTGAAGCGTGAAACGTCATTAATCACGTCTATGATTAATGGCACATTTCTTGCATCCATTAATTCACACAAATTTTGAATTACTGGACTTCTCTCTCTTGCTGCAAGAATCAATTTGCCAAATGCCCTAAGGTGTGCTCTTATTTGCGCACTATGGTGTTCTGATGTATATTTCCTACAAAGATAATTGCCATAATGGATAACAACTTCATCAAACCGAATAATGTTTGTGACATTATCATCTCGTAAGAAAGGAAAAACTTGCAATCTGAGCTCATCAAATGCATTATGGTGTAAATGATTTGCCCATTTCTTACATTCAGGCTGTATATATATTCTACCAGCCTTATGATATTTAAGGTCACATCGTTTTATGTGATTTCGAATACTATATTTACTGTAATAACCATTACAGCTAGTTTGACACGACATATTGACTAAATAATTAAGGTATGTCATATTTTACATTTCACTTTGCATTACGTTTTTATTTGGAATCCAAAAGACCTGAAATTTAAGAAACTTATTCTTGGATACCTAATCTAGGCAAAGAGTGATTTTGAGCAAATTCTGTGACAAAAAATTGTCAAATCATGGTTTGGCAAAAACGTTGTATTTTCATTATAAACGGGACATTTGCTTACAAAAATCTTTATTGCCTTCCTCAAACCTCAATCTAGTACTATATTTTCAGTCTAAGGCTTTAATTGGGACAGTTCAACAAGCTACAAATATAGTGTATTTTAAACATTTTATTGAACCCCCTCTTAACATGAGTATTTTGCATAGCCAGACTACTTACTGTCTGTGGTGAAGTATTGACATTATTTGAAAAAGTTTTCAGTGAAATGAAAATATAAAAATATAGTGGCTGAAGTGTTTCTTTATACATGTGTGACTAACCCATTTCAGTGTTTTCATTAAGCTGCTTTTATAAATGATAATCATGATAGCTTAAATCAAATGGAAACTATAAAGGAACATGTATTTTAAAGGCCAATACAGAATTAGTGGAATTGGTATACCTTTTCATATTATAAACTGGTACTGCTTTTTAAATAAAAAACTTTATGATTTCAGTAAACTGATGTCTTGCTGAATTTGAAATCTAAATCTTTAGGACAGTTGTTTTGAAGTAATATACGAAATCAAAACAAGTGACTTATATTGCAAATTCGACAATTATTCACTGACATCGTATAAAACACCTGTTTATAATATGCAATGATAATATATATATATATATATATATATATATATATATATATATATATATATATATATATATATATATATATATATATATATATATATATATATATATATATATATATGTATATACGTAAACATATAAAATTTTTAACTGACCCCGGATATGGGTTCTAAGGGTTCTAGTTCGCGGTCATTTGAAAACATTTTTGCAAAGGCTCACCATCGATCCCTCTATATCTTTTTATTACAAAAATTTAATAAAAATAATCAGCAGGTGAAGTAGAAATTCATCAGATAATTAATTTAAAATACTTCCACCTTTGACTTCACTTACCAAATTTTGAATGACGTTACTTACTTTCATTATAAATATCCAGTTTCCTATTTGCTACTGGAGAAGTAGGTGGTTTCCTTGTAATATCATGGCAAAGACTTTTCAACTTATCAGAACGAACTAGAAATAGCAACAGTAAAAGGATGCATATAATTCTAAAATGGAGAGACTATATTTACCTTCCAATATAGCAGGCCTTTCTACGCTTAATTTGATTTTCTTTCTTTTCTCTTTATTGGTGAAGGACAGGGGTTTCACATGTTCTTTATTTGAAGAATTGTTCCTGCTTCTGAAATCACCTACAATAAAAATAGTTCACAGTCTTAAAAGATTTACTTGCTTCCTTACTGAAAGGATTAGATACATTTTTTCGTATACTTATTTTGAAACTACCTATAGTAACACACTACAATGCAAAACAATTTTTAAAACAATAGTTTTCACTATATAAAGTAAATAACTTCAAATTTAATGTTTTCAGACTATATCACATAACAGAAAAGAATACTAATTTTCTTGTTCAAGACAAGTGGCAACTATTTACTCATTCTTAGAGCAATTTCATCTTAATGGCTAAGACTCCAGCAGTCAATGAAAAAGAAAAAATAATGAAATTTGCTTAATGCCACTTAGCTGACTAAACCGTCATTTTAAGGTAACAGGATGTTAAAATTTTATGTCTGTTCGATATAGTATATGAATATATGCAGGGTTTCCCACTTAAGACGGATTTCTCTTTAACTAACAATATAAAAAATATAAAAGAGTGTTTCATAAGCTTCACCAAATAAAATTATCCATGTTTTAAAAATATTTTTAAATATAGGTACAGGATGCTCCATGTAAGTGGTACCTAACATCTTTTTTCAAATGGAACAGCCTGTATATTATTCGATTTTTGAGTTCTTTGTTAAGTTTAAAGGTGACTCTGATAACACATTAGTGTATTTAATTTGCACTGTTTTGGCATCAATTAATGTTTAAAACAAAATTGAATTTGCATTGTCTAGAAAAGATTATTGCAATATCTATAAAATGCAACAAGTTAGCAAAAAAACAGTTTTCACTGCTGTTTTCATCATACATAAGCCTACCTACAAATTATTACTTTTTATACTAGCTTATAAACTGGGTCTGCAATGAATGTTTGAAATCTAGAGTTTTCATTCATGGATAACTTGATTGTTTCAAATAGAATGGTATACTATTTTTTTTTCATAGATAGACATATAATTTCGTTCGATTTCGATTCATATGGGCATCTCGGTATCTATATCTAGCGGTTTAGAAGATACTGACATTTTCTATTTTACTAATGCTTCTGTGGCATTATTCCAAATTCGATGTCGAAATGAGGTTGCATCTCAACTTTTGTACCAGTTTTGTAAATGTAAACTTGAAGAAAAAATGGCAGAAAGATATATATATATATATATATATATATATATATATATATATATATATATATATATATATATATATATATATATATATATATATATATTATATTTATCTACTTACCATTTTCCGTTCTCTGTGATGATTAGGATTATCATTATTTCTTACTGATATTTTCATTTAATTAAAAAATTATTAAATAAGTATTCAATATAAATCCAAAACATTACATAGTATTACTTTGTAGTCTACTTTAGAGTTAAATTGTTAGATCTGGCAACGTTGTTTCATATTTCAAGTGATGTGACGTCATTCGCGACATGCGCAGTTTGTCTGAACGCTATATTCAACGTTTACCGTAATCTACATGTCTACCTGTTACTCACCTGTTTCACAAGATTCCATAGACATGTCTATTTTTGTATGCTCCGCGGTCCAAGAGGCATTGAATTTGCTCCTATTCAAAGTGCCATTGAATTCGCTGCTATTCCAACACGCATCTCCTAAAACAAAGTACATAAATTACAATTAGGGTGGGCAATCAAAGGCTAAATTGTTAAAAAATGAATATAGATTTTGAGGAATTGATAGTTCTATTGTTACTTATCCAAATAATGCCCATCAAGAATGATTTTCTCTAGTGATGGGAAAAACTGTTATATTGCTTTAACAGGTCTCAACAGTTTCTGTTATTTAGAAATAACAGTTAAATATAACAGGTTCAACATAACAGTATGAACTATGAATTATGAAGAATTCCACGTAGACGTAGTAACAGTAGCTGAACCCGTCCGGTGGTGTAGTTGGGTAAAGGAGATTCGCTGCTACACGGGTTCAATCCCCGGGCGATGTAACTATCAGTTGATCCGGCCTGAGGTGTGAAAGTGATTAATTTGAATAAAAAGACAAAAATAATTATGAAACAATATGTGGATAGAGCAAAAACTTTAGATATCTCTAATTCTCTGAAACATAATTTAAATTGTTTACTATACTAGGCAATACTATATAATGTTTAAAATAAAAAAGTATTTTTGTTTTATGTTTAAAACAATTAATACATTTTTTATTTAAAAAAAATGATGAAGAGGTTTTTCTGGGTATTTATCACTAATAATAATTTGGTAAAAAATCAACAATGAAAAATTTCTTTCGAATTTTCTTTACTAATTAAGTATTAGTTAAGCATTGAGCTTGAAAACCTCTATAGCCATCTTTTCCTTGAAAATGAGAGTTATATGAAATACATGAATTATTGTAAGCAAAAAAAAAAATAAATATATATTTTTTAAATTAAAACTAATTTTTTCTCTACCTATAGGGTGAAGTGTGTCTGGTTTCAACTATACCGGGTACAGGGAATATTTTTATAATTTCATTAAAATTGGTACTGTTCCTGAGATTTTTAAAGTTTCAGCGATTAGTAGTAGTAGTGTCCGTGTAGTAGTAGTGTCCGTATGCCGTATCCTCATCAACAACCTGTTAGAATTTAAAAGTTTCATTGTAGCGACGATCTTACGTTTCCAAAGCTGTGAGCACACTAGTATAAAGTGTAAAGTATTATGTTATGAAGTAAAGTCCGCTCTATACCCAATTCCCAGTCTCATGTCCATTCTACCTGTTATAACAGTGGCGGATGAAAACAGTATTATGTTATGAAGTAAAGTCCGCTCTATACTCTATACCCAATTCCCAGTCTCATGTCCATTCATCCTGTTATAACAGTTGCGGATGAAAACCGATGTTGAATCATCGTAGCCAGTTGCAGTGCAACAGAAACAGATACGAGTCCGAGTTCTAGTGTAAAGTTTCTGGTTCTCCTGTACTTGTTATTTTTATATGTCCATAACAGGTTGTTACTGTTGTCGCTCGGCAACAGTTAAAAAATAACAGACTGTTAAATAACAACCCATCACTAATTTTCTCTTATTGCGGCATAGTGGCATACTTACCGGAAAGCGTCTTTCCCAACAACAAATTTTTGTTTGTTCTGTCGCTTATCTGGTCCATCATCGCTATTTTCTAGTTAGGCGGCAAACTATAAATAAATTAACAAAACTACAAAAGTTTCTTATGCACTGTACAACAGAAAACAGTAATCTAGTCCTTAATACTTGTTCACTGCAAACACTCAAATCTCGCAAGTGCGCCCAAACACATAACTAAAGAACAAAGATTGCTTTGAACACGGATGGTTTAGAATGAGAAAGAATTGCGCAAATTTCAAACAATGAAACAGGATACTAGAGGAAATAACTTGTTATGGAATTAGGCAATAGAATCTGTTCGCGCTAATTTCAAAATTAAATTTTGACCCCGCTTTGTAATTGTGCAGACAATACAACTAATCAGCCGTTTTCTTTCTGTGCGCTTGATTTGTAGAATTTTTAAAATTTGGTTTGGTTGCTACCCTGTCGTATATATATATATATATATATATATATATATATATATATATATATATATATATATATATATATATATATATATATATATATATATATATAAACATATAAAAACTTAAACTGACCCCTGATATGGGTTCTAGGCGTCCTAGTTCGCGCTCATTTGGAAAAATTTTTTCAATATTCAAAAGTCGGGATCTCCCCAATAGTGAATTTCTTCTAAGAAAATTCACTAAAAATGGTCCCATAAATCATAGAACAGACGACTATGGACCGCGAAATTAAATAACAATCGAGGGAACGCGAATCATATTTGCTAGATTGCCGATTTTACAAATAATATACATTAGTTAGTTTATGAGTAGCAATAAAAGGGTAAATGTATTCTCACCATAATTAGAAACGCAGACCGGTTTCGCTTTAATTAGCGCTCGTCAGTGTGCTATACTGATTACAGCGAGAACACACCTATAAATTAATACGGCTATGGTAACCAGCCTCCTAAACTATTGGTAGATGAACGGCAGGGTCGCCATCTGGGTGGGGAACCAGGTAGTATGTTGTCACGACAGCTCCAATTAACACAAAATGTTATAAATAGAGACTGTGTACAACCAACTAACAATTTTGTAAATTATCAGCCCTGGCCGATTTCTTCCCCTTATACAGGGACAATGTATGTAAGGCTATATTTATTCTTACCATAATTAGAAACGCAGAGAGGTTCCGCTCTAATTAGAGCTCGTCAGTGCGCTATAAAAATTACAGCGAGAACACACTTATATAAAGTAATACGGCTTTGGTAGCCAGCCTGCTAGAACATTGTGAGATGCACGAATATAGCGTTACATTGTCCCTGTATTAGTGATGAAGAAATGGGTCAGGGCTGACAATTTAAAGTATTGTTGGTTGGTTGTACACAGTCTCTATTTATAACATTTTGTATTAATTGGAGCTGTCGTGACAAAATACTACCTGGTTCCGCACCAAGATGGCGAACCTGTCGTACATCTCACAATGTTCTAGTAGGCTGGCTACCAGCATACCCGTATTACTTTATAGGTGTGTTCTCGCTATAATTAGTATAGCGCATTGACGAGCTCTAATTACAGCGACACCGGTCTGCGTTTCTAAGATGGTGAGAATACATTTAGCTTAACATGCATTGTCCCTGTATTAGAGAAGAAATGGGTCAGGGCTGACCAGTTGTAAAATTGTTAGCTGGTTGTACACAGTATGTATATATGTAACATTTTGTGCTCATAGCAGCTGTCGTAACAGCATACTACCTGGTTCCGCACAGAGATGGCGACCCTATCGTACATCTCACAATGTTCTGGAATAGCAATTAACAAGCCTATGACCTGGCGTGACCTAACCTTAATGGCTTTGGTTACAATGAATTATAACCTTGAACTGGAATAGAAAACCCGCATGAATCGCAGTCGCGGCAAATTTTCCAACAGAAAGAGGTGGGACATAAAAAGTGTTGCTGTATTTTAATTGTACCCATTTATTTTTTATTACGGTTTAAATCTCATAGAAACCATTACGTTTTTATCAATTTGTAACATAATTTTCTTGCCATATCTAAATATAAAAATAGATGTTTCAAACAAATTACTTGCAAAATCAGTAGTAGCTAATTGAAAGCTCGTAGTGGACTCCTATAAGGTTTAAGAATGTTAAAAAATAAGAGTGCAAGTAAGTATGACAAAAGTTAAATGTACTATAGCTTGAGACTATTGAAAGTGTGATTTGAACTATCTATCCGAAATGCTATGTAACAAGAAGATTTTCTCTAGCACAGAAGAAATCTCATTGCCAATTTTCAGAAATAGCTCCAATATCACTTTACGAGACAAGAAACGTTCAGTTTTGTCATTTCTGATAGTCGGGCTTTCATTGCTTGTCACCACTTTATTCTGAGATACTTATGTCTGGTTGCGCTAACAAATATCTTGGTAAATTTGTAGATTATTCCACAGTCAGGTTTCTGAATATATGTCTTTTCTCAGGAATATATTTAGAAACACCCATGTATGCATAAACGACAAAATAAATGTTGTGGTTAAAACTCCCAAACAATTATCCGTACCTGGAGCGAATTGGGGTGCTGGGCGGAGAAGAACATTAAAAAGATATTTAAGTGAAAAATGCGAAAAAAATTAGCATTTTAGCTGAACTTCCATCAGATGCTTTTTTTTTCACATTTTGCAGCTTTACTTTCTCTTAATTGTGTTTACCCCATACCACACCACGAGTCCCGTAACTTTCTTGGTGGTTGAAACCACAAGAATTATTTCGTGGTTTATAGGGGTGGTAATAAGCATGTTAAAAAAAGAGCGAACGTTTCGCCACCACTTAATTTCTTTCCCAAGAGATTATCGGTTTGACGAAATGAAAAGCTAGGGCAAGGAAAACTCATTAAAATGCACCTCTACATAAATGTTTTGTAAGTGGTTGGCTGGCATGGTTTCTCCCGTTCCCCCATAAATGACGCCCTGTTCGCCCAATTTAAAAGCTAGTGGAAAGAAAAACCACATAACAATATACAATTTACATCTTGATATGCCCGCTCTTTTGTCCAGAGGACTTCCAAGTTGTGGAATTCCTTGCCGGCACATGTTTTCATTCTCCACCGAACCCCCAAACCTTCAAGCCCAGAATTAACAAGTTGCCTCTTTCCTCCTTGTTGACACCCACGGCACGATAGTATTTAGCCTGTAAGCCCTCGTGGTGTGTTGTTGAAATAAAAATATCTGCAGAAGTTAAGGGTGGGGTGGGGGGTAGGTGGTGGTAAAGAAATTGCCCGCCAACAGCCCCCACTACCGACCAACCACCTTATTATTCTTGCGAAGACAATTTTGAAACTACAAAAATTACAAACATCTTTTCATTCTGTATCCATTTATGCCATTTAAAAAAAATAACTACATGTTATTCATTGTACGAGTCATCAGGATTAACCTCACTGGATAGAATATTTGCGATAAACCAGATATTCAATCCACTTAACCTTGATCAACTTTTGAAATATGAGTCCCAAGCTCGAAAAGTGCAAAACAAATAAATATATTGTAGCAATAATATATAGGTATTATGCCCCCATGCAGATTTCGAGACACTGCTCAGCAGTAATTTCTATCAATACTCTTATTTCTTCAAAAATTTGATTACAACATGGCAAGTAATAGCCAGGCCAGTCAACAAGAAGTTGACCTTCTCTAGCTAATTGGACTAAGTTAATAAAGATTGAGTAAAATTATACCAATGGACAAACGGATGCCATACGCATTAAAAATAAAACAATATATATGGTTTTACGTCACACTTTTTATTTATTCAACCTGAGCACCACTCATACAGTCAATACTTGGACCTGGATTAGTTAACCGGTTGGATTTCGCTGATGTCGTGATAAATTTTAAGTATACTTAACACCTATACCCCTCACCCCACCCCAACTTGGTTTAACGCCTGGTACACAGGATCATAAACTGACGTACAAAATGTAACTCTACTTTTATTAAATATTTGAAGTGTTACTATTTTTCGTTAGATGGTGCGAAGATCATGCACGTATCAAATCTCATCGCTGCATTGTTTATGTCAAAAAAATGTTGACTGTCCTGGCAGCTGCTGCGCCTGGTGAACTCAATCTTTATTATTCTCAACTTTTACTTTCAATTAACAAAATAATAAATTCCTTAAATCCTAAACAAACTTGATATGTACATTTTTGATGTTTTTAATAAAATCCTGGTTGCAAAAAGAAATCAATTATTGTCAATTTGGCGTATTAACGTACATAAGACATAAGAAAAGAAATAAAAGAAAATTATTTGCTCTGAATTTCAACCGAATTGCTTAATAATCTCTTCCAAATGGGATTAGGATTTTTGTATTATAATTGAAAATAAAGGCCCATAGCTTCAGTATTGATAATTAAGTACACTATGTCATGTGTAGCAGCAAGTGAATTAATTTTATTTATTATTAGATTTAATATATAATCTAGATAATTGTACATTTATATTTATTGCAACAATGAGTTCGAATTTTCTAAAAGAATTGTTAGGTATGATGTTGTCTTAACCAAATTATTAATTAATAATAATTTCAACTGTAGCTCACTTTCTATATAAGTAATAGTTTAAAATGATTTCATCATTATTTATGGGAACTGATGTTCAAATAAACATAATAATAAATATGGGATACTTATAAGATTACAGTATCCATTTTCTAATTAGTCAATGCTTGAATGAAGCAGAGACAATTGACTAACAATAATATTCTAATGTTAGTCAATGCCAGAATTAAGCCAAGACCTTCATGTGGCGCATTTTAGTAATAAAATCAGAGAGCGTTAATGAAATTGATTTTTCTAGTATTGTCAGATAGGGAAGTTAAAAGAATTCGCTATTAAAAAAGTATAAAATATTTTAACAGAATAAACGAACTATTAGTTATCGAAATTAATCAACATGAGTAGATAATAATTTAGGAGATTTAAAATTTTTGTTGAAGCGATTGCGTTTCTGAATAGATACAGATCAATTAAATCAATTCTTGTTTGAACAACTTGCAATTTTGGTATTCGGAGACTTCAGGAAAACGAATATGTAACAGGTGTCGAAAATGAACGTTACGTGTCTCATTGAACAGTTTGGAAACTTGACGTGCTTGAAGAATGCTATACACGGCATGTGACTTCCCAGTGATGTTAACCCCGACGGTCCTTTTTTCGGTGGAAAGTACCCATTTTTTCGGTAGATAGCGCATAAAATCAGTAGATTTTACATTAGCTACTTTTCGGTAGATGGTGCACAAAATCGGTAGATTTTTACATAAATGCAGAGCTTTGTGAATTCCTTTAAAATTAATATATACGGGTTTTCTGTATGCTACTTTACTATAAGTTAGAAATGAAATTATTGCTGATTTCTTCTAAATTAGGTAGATACTCGCTTTCGTGAAATATGCATATTTGAACATACATCTTCTTTGCAAGCTATATTTAAACAGTTTACGTACACTATTCAATGAATAATTGAATTAAACACAAATCTGGACAAAATGTATTTAATTAATGAACAATGTGAAATAAATAACTTCTCCAACAAGGCAGATTGTTATTGACTAATATATAGACAAGGAATAAAAACAATGCTCTCTCTGTTTACAACCAAATGAAAATTAGTTAAGACAATGCCGTGACTTTCAGCGAAATAACAAAGAGTATATAATAAGTATACGTAGAAAGTATAAGTATAAGTACAAGTATTTAATAAGGTACACCGATAAAAACACGCATAAAAAGTGTGCTAAAAGAATAAAAATGATTGCTGAAAAAAATTGATAGGATGAAGGCAAAATATATAGGGCATATTTTAAAACATCTTTCTGATAGTTTTATTCGAAAGATACATACCTAGACAAAAAGGAAGAGGTAGATCAAAAGGAAAACTTCTGGAAAACATGGTACAATATTGATAGAGGGCGGAAGCTACAGTGAATTAAAATGGGCAGTTGCAGACGGAGAGCCACGATTGCGTCAGGTGGTATCGCCTCATGATTATTTATTTATAAGAGCCTCGGTAGTTCAGTCCTAAGAACGTGTGCCTCTGAACCGAAGGGTACTGGGTTCAATCTCAGGGTTTTCCATTCACTTTTTCAGTACATACTGTAGCACTAACATCAACCGAGGTTGTGGCATTGTATTTGAGCAAGTTGAATGTCTGCACGTTTCGCCCTTCAGAGGGGGCGTGAGGCCGTCGGTCCCGTGCCCATGAGATGTTGAGTACGTTGAATATCCCTAATATCCTAGCAGGACGACAGGGTTCGGCAAAATTTCCAGGATAGTGAGGTGAAACTATTAACTGGCGACGGTGGTTGGCCATAGTCGCGGAAGTAGACTGACGTTAAACAAACAAACACATACATATATTTATATGGTTCTAAGGCTGACTTAACATTAATTGAGCTAAAATTTCCATGGTCATAATGTTAAATAAAACATTTTTACACAGCAATATATAGTTGCATATTTATACGACGACTTACGTACATAATAAATAAGACCATTATATAAGCACATATGCACTTTGCATTATTCTAAGTGAGATGTAATACACGAAACACGTGCCACCACTTCGTTGCGGAACTAGATAGCCTACCTGGTTCCGCAACGAGATGGCGGCACGTGTTTCGTGTCTTACATCTAACTTAGTTTTGGAAGGCTGGCTACCATAGCCGTATTACTTTATAGGTGTATTTTCGCTGCAATTAGTATACCGTAGTGACGAGCTCTAATTAGAGCGAAATCGGTCTACGGTTCTAATTGTGGTAAGAATGCATCTCGCCTTACATGTATTATTATATTAACAACAGGTGAAAAATAGTGAATAAACCAATTTTCTTACCTTTGAGTTTGTAAACACCATCAACTGACTCTAAAACCGGCACAGGTAGAGCTACCTATTTAATTACACATCAATACTCAATAGGTAAATATTTTGCAAGTGGGACTATCTGGACGCTGTCGCATAAAACTCTCTTACTTTTTTATCTCAGAATTCTGACTTTTTAGGTCACAATTCTGATTTTCTATCACAGAATTCTGACTTTTTATGTCACAATTTTAACTTCTTTATCTCAGAATTATTAGAAAATAATTTCTAACGTGACCCCTGGACGCCGTCGTATCCAACCATCTTGGCATTTCTTTTTGTTTTTTTATGTCTAATTGAATTTTTTCTTATTATATTTAAGAAGTGTGCTGATTTCCGCTTCTCGACTGTTTCCTAAATTGAGAACAAAAATATTTTTGTCACAAAACTTTAATTTATAATCTGCAGGTTCTTGAAAAACTATGTGCATAGAAAATACCTATTACAAGCTCTTTTTCATTTCATTCTAAAAATACACAGTTTCATTATAATTTTATTAGGTATTATAATAGTCATAATATTCATTACATATGTTTAAAGTTTAAAACTATTTGTTTTATATTTACAATAATTACAAAAGTGTAGGAATGCAATGAAACATCTCTGTTTCAGTATTCTCATACTGAAGTAAAACATATTTGGTAACGTAGCTAAAACTCATGTTTTTGCTTGTGTCCAGCTATTTACGCTAGTACTTATAAAGAAGTAGTGTTCATAGCTGGACGTCCAGCTATGATGCGGTTTGTCCAGCAACTTACGCATTGACATATATATATATATATATATATATATATATATATATATATATATATATATATATATATATAATATAATGAGAAATAATTGGTTTTCGGGTTGAACCACGACCAGAATTTTGTGCAATTTGATGTTTCGGCTCTCGTTTTGTGACCATTTTATAGAGGTTAAGGCTTAGTACTATTTTATGGCCTCCAGATTTCACTAGGAATTGTCTCAGGTCTCAGTGTGTGTGTGTGTATATATATATATATATATATATATATATATATATATATATATATATATATATATATATATAATACAAAAATAAATAACGATTAATAAACAATAATAATAGTAATCAGTAAATTTACTAAAAATATTAAACAATGTTTATAAAATTTTTCAGTTCAATAAAATATAATATTCTATTTCTGTTGGCTTCCAACATTGGGGTTTTTACATTCAAAAACATATATACAGAGCGAAATTTAATTAGTGCCCTAAACGTGGGACAATTAAATAAAACATTTATATACTGAGTAAATTTAAAATGATTATTGTAATTCCACTCTGCATATAAATATTTTTGAGTAGAAAAAACCCATTGTTGGAAGCAAACAGAAATATAATATTATATTTTATTGGAATACAAAATTTAGAAATTTTGTTTAATATTTTTTTGTAAATTTACTGATTATTAATATTAATTGTTATTTATTTTTGTATTGTATATAACGATTTAATATTAAGGTTGATATTGAGAAGAAGCTGTATAATATAAATAAGAATGGAAAATTTATATGTACAAGCTTTTTACTTACCCTTTTTCACTTACTGACTCTTGTCAATGTTTCCCGTATGAGCGCCACAATTCTTCCAACTACTTCCTTTTTTTAGTGTACCTAACCCACTAAGCATGGTAACTTACAAATGCTTACCGCAACGTTAAATAATCTACCATTAAGTAAGTTAAGTTTGCAACATTTCTAAATGTTTGCAGGCAAAAAACCAATGCAAACTTACAAATGAAACTTTAACGTAACTTTCAAATATAATATCTCCTTTCCCGGCTTGTTGTTTTTCTCCATTTGTAAGCTCACGTAAAGTTACAATTGTAATGTTTCTGAAAGTTTGTTTTAATTTGTAAACAAAATTTATTTGAATTCCCTCGTGTATTCTCGATCGTATGTCATCGTCGTCCAATAGCAGCATAGCAACACCCATGATATAATGACTTAGAAGATATATGATATTGCGCATATGCCCCGCCTCCTTCTATGACGTCACGCGGTGAGTAACGTTATAGAAGTCCAACTACACATTAAAACAAAGTCATTCGCAGTCAAAAAGTTTCTATACGTCATTGACGTCAGCTTAATTCGGTTGAAGTTACGCATATATTGCCTTTTTCAGATAATATAGATCGCAGCACTAAATTTAATCTTTTGCATTTTTATTACTTCCAACTGTATGCACTTAAATATAAGTAAAATACGTAATTTGTTAAGAGGTTGTGATGAAACGTCAAACCCCACTGCACGACAGCATATTATTGTTCCATTGGACTCACCACTTGACACCATGCGCGTGACAGGTCTAAAAATAGGTAGCCGGAATATCATATCTCTCGTTATTTGTATCATGAGCAACACCGACGCCAACAGCACACTGACTCTGACAAAGCGCCCGGCATTAATTAATGGCGGTTTGTTGTTTACATTTTTTATAATTGCGTCATCATAAGTTGTTATTTGATCTATGTCTATTTATTTTCCTGGAAATTTTAAAGATTGAACAATCTTATTGTAGCTTGAATTGTTTGAATTTTGGGTAATTATTGTCTGGAGTGTAGATTATGAAACATGGAGTATATCCACAAACATTTCAGGTAAGAATCTCTAAAACAGCAATAAAATTAGTCACTTTTCTGTTGCATAATTGTTTTGGTATGTGGCTATTGGTGAATTATAAAATATCTGCATTTATATTTTTATTTATTTTTATGAAATATACTCTACAAAAAAGAAAACCTAATTGTTAAATTTTGTTATGTCCTTAGAAGCAGCCTGGAGATGTCTTACCTGGTCAGACCAATTCATTTTAAAACGTTAAATATGATTGACCTATGGAAGCATGTGGCTTATGCATAGCAATCGACATCATAAGAACAGTGGAACAGTATCATATGCTATGGAACAGTCATATGGGTTAACTAGTCAGCAGCGGAACATGTGTTTATCATGCAAAAAAGAGCAATAAGGACTGCAACAAGAAAGCTGCCCAAATGTGTTCGAGGCTATATCCTTCTTCAGTTTATGTATTCAAAATATCCAGTGAATGATGAAGCTCGCAACAATACCAGGTGCAGGCATGGATTAAAAATACAGTTGCACAAAAAGGAGAAAACAAAGCAGATGTTTGATTACTTGGGAATCAAATTCCTCAATTTTCTACCTAATGTTATTAAGATGCTGCCACTAACAAGATTACAGTAGGCACTAGCCGATGTTATAAAACAAAAACCAAGGTGAAGGAATTTATTTGTGCTCTAAACTAATGTGTATAGTGTCTGTGTGTGTGAGTGTGCTAGGCAAACGCTTTGGAAGGCAAGTTCCACTAGCCACAGACTTTTTATATATGTACGTAATTCATTGTAGTCATAATTTTGCTTTATTTTAACTCAATGTTTCTGAATGTACACAGACATTGGCGGTACTATACTTACTCGATAGGGATAGTTACGACATGCGTGAACACTTTCAGAGACTGTCGCCATATTTAAGCTATTTTCGCAGTAAAGTTGTATTCATTTCCCTGCACTTGATTTATCCATTGCTTTCTTACGTTTGCTTAATTAAACTTTTTCTAAAATCGAAATGAACGCACCATTTTAGATATTTCTTTTTCACAATAGTATTTGATATGTTGACTTTATTTTATGTAACATGTTACCTACCACATATTTTAGAAGCTAAAAAAATTCTCGCCTCTCCAAACAGAATGCTGCAGAAGACTTTGTTTTTGTTATTGGTGTTTCACACGTTTTTCTAGACGACTAAGAGTTATTTAGTAAAACAATATCAAAAACAATTAATTGGTATTCATTTAGAAACAAGAATTTTTGAAATCGGTCAATTAATAACGATATCACGAGTTCAAGTTATCTATTTTGTCGCTGAGTTTTGACTAGAACTGCATTTTAGGCTAAACATGGACACTTGCTATATGTCTTAAATATCTCTATCGAGTAACTATAGTCGGTACTTATCTTTATAAGTACCGACTGTCTTTACAGTGACTTACCATGTACATTTGATGGTCAATAAAGTCTATATATCTATCTATCAGCAGAAATGAAATGTGTTGTAAGTTTTTAATTTTTTTATGTAATAAAGATTTTATTCTAATTAACATTGTCTTAAGTCATTTTTTACTGTTTTACAAGAAATATATATTATGTATAAATACACCTATACCTATATTCAGTATCAGTTTGTAACTTGAAATAAATTCAGTTAATCAAATAGTTTCCTTTTTCAAAAATGCTTGGACACATTGGTTAGTAATTCAAGTTGCAGTCTTTTAAAAAATCTATCAGTATGTACCATATTTGAAAAATGACTTCATCGATAATTTCTTTAAATCAACCCTTACGTTTTTGTTGGCTTTTTTAAAGTTCTAACATGTAAAGTTGTAGAAAACCAGCAGTTTTAAATTTTTTATTCATTATTTACACAATTTTTTTTCGTGCTATCAACTCAAGATTTATAATAAAAATTTGAAATTTGGTCGTTTTGTATTGCTTGATGTGTACTTTAAAAAAAGCTAAGGTTGTCATTTACAAAAATTATCAATGACATTTGACACAAATTGTATAATACATTTTTGAAAAGATTGTAACTGAGAATATTATCTGACTCCGAGCATTTTTAAAAAAAAGCTTAAGTAGATTAATTTGAATTATCCCAAGTTACAAACTTGCACCGTATGTATAATATATACAATTGCAGATAAGTTGCAAATGTAAGTTTAAATTTTACAACTTTGCTAGGTCCTTTTAAAATTGAAGCTTGCTGTAAGGCAACATGTGTAAGTATAAAGAAAGTTTGTAATAGCTCACTACAGTAAATTTGCAGTAAAGTTACAAAAGAAACACTTGCATATGTAAAGTCACTGGGGGGAAGATTTGCCATTTGCAACAAACTTGCAGGAAGCTTTCTGCAAGTTATCTATCAAACTTACACTTGCTTTGGAAAAGATTCTGCAATGTTAATGCAATATTACCTTGCTCAGTGGGAGCACATCATTTATATATATATATATATATATATATATATATATATATATATATATATATATATATATATATATATATATATATATATATATATATATATATATATATATACATATCCTGTTTCAAATGATTATCTATATATATATATATATATATATATATATATATATATATATATATATATATATATATATATATATATATATATATATATATATCCTGTTTCAAATGATTATCTGCCCTGACTAGCCTTAATTTTTTAAATTAAAGTTGATTTTTTTATAAAGAAAAATTATCTATCATTTATAAACTTGAGCAATGAGATTCCGTTCCAAGGGGTGTTTTAGAAATAGTACCTAACTATATTTTCAATAATAGGTTATGGACAATTTTATTACACAATTTCTTATTTCGTGATCAAATTTTGAATTTTATATAAATAATGTTCACTTAGTTTATAAATACCTTATTATTATCAATAGCATCAAATCTAATGCAATGCCTCTCCCGTTTCTTTCTTTCTTCTCGTCTCTTTGATTCCCATGTAAACGCGTCTGTGCGTTTGGTGATGTAGACTCCTTTGTATCGTCTCCTATGAACGATCGCTGACTGCTGCTGCTTATTCACACTTATTTTTACTATCATTTTGAATAATTCTTCTTTAAATTTCACTTACTGACTTTTAACTATACGGTTTTTAATTTATTTATTTATAGGTTAAATATTCCATGCAAACAAAACTTTACAAAAACCTTCTTCTTATTTCCCAAACAACTGATCTTCGTAATTATATAATGTCAACTTCTTATCTTTTAGATTTTAAAACAAACACGTGCTACTCCTTAACGACCTCGCTTTTCCCTAACAATGCGATGACTTCTGCTATGGGAAACTACCTAACTCTTTAAAGATTCTGTAAATAATGAACTGCTTCCCTCATTTTGGCATCGTTTATTGTTTCTATTTACATATCAATTTTCTTGTTTATATTTGGGTTATTATTTGCATTATATCGATTGTTTTGGTTATAATTTTGATTATTTTGATTTCGGTTCCAAAAATTGTGCTCGATTATAAATAATCAAAGCATAATTTGACATTGACCTTTTCTTTGAGGGTACAATTTTCCAAAATACAGTTTCTCTTTTAATAGAGCTTGAGCTCATTCACCCCAGCAATGATACATAAATGTATTTTCAAAATCGTTAAAGCTTTCGATTCCTGCCTCTATGCTAATGTACCATAACAGTGCTTCTTCAATTAGCATAGCTCTGATAATTTCCTTCGCTTCTTCAAAATCATACATGGGTTTAATTTTATTTTTTAAAGAGTTTATAAAAATACGCGGGTGCATCGTACTAGTTCTCCCATTAAATTTAAAATTTATATCAATATTTGGATTTATGATCGTACGTCCTTCTCTATTTTGGATACTTTCTAAGCATTTTTGAATGTCCTTTGCTTGCGTAATTTCTATAGCCGATACATTTTGATCCATGTGGTCTATTTTATTATTCTGCAAGTATAAAACTTCATTCACCTGTTGCTTTACTTGTTCATACTTCGTTTTCATATCAACATACACATGATATATTTTTCTTTCTATTTGTTTTTTGTTTTATGTATGTATTTTGTTCTGCCCTTCGAACTTCTTTTTCTATCTCCGTTTTCATATCTATAGCAACCATAATTATATTCTATATATATATATATATATATATATATATATATATATATATATATATATATATATATATATATATATATATATACAGCGAGAAATTAATATAATTGACGCCCAAGTATGTGAGGCTCGAGTAAATTAATATAATTGGCTCCAACAACGTGAGACGCAGGTGAAATAGGCCCAATTTAATTATATATATATATATATATATATATATATATATATATATATATATATATATATATATATATATATATATATATATATATATCATGTAATGGGCGAGGAAATTGGCGAACAAAATTATTAATAATCAAGCTGAATTAACCCTTTGATGGGCAAGTCATTGTCTTGGATGTTTTCTCTTGTGTGTGTGAATTAAATTCTGGTCCATATTTTTATTAACTCTGTTCTATGGTCGCGAGGTATATAAATGAATGAAAACGCCCCAAACAGGTACGGTCGAAGTTTTATAATTATGTCAGCCGGCAGACGTGAGCTCTGAGAGTCAGAGATAAGTCGCCGAAATTTCCAGAGGTCCATGGTAAATATACTAGGGTACCTCGAGGATTCGACAGGCCACAGTGGGGTATTTTAATATACGACAATATTCCCGATGTAATTAAATTGTCTCGCATTATAAGGGTGATTTTAGTTAAGAACAAAGCAATGCGTAAAATAACCACAGTCTGGATACGCTCAATAAGCAGGTCTGTTTAATATTTCACGTAAACGAACCACGTTCCCACACATAATATGTTGAAAGAGTCAAGTGGAGTAAACCCTTTGTCATATAACTCATAGCAAGATTGGTGTCTTATCGAAGCGCTAGAAGATATAACACTGTCGACTGGGATGTCTGGTTTTGTAAATACCAGACAGATGTCTGGGAAATAAGAAATAAAGGAATGCAATAGAGACACCTGCTGGCTGTATAACTGTGTGAAATATGACATCTGGTTCTTTCTATCTTAAAACTGCTAATAACTAGGGCAATATTAATGCAAATTATAGGTCATTGCAAATATGGTAATGTTCACTGCAGAAAGGCAACAGATGAAATTCCTATAAAGAGAGAGAATGTCTTTCGCCGTCTGAAGTTCTTAAATGTAATTGTAATCGCATCCACGAGTATTATTAGCTATGTGATAATTATTTTGGCATTATCATTTTCTCTTCCGAAACTTTCACGAATCTAGTTCTTAAATGGGCAGGACATTGAACATCATTTATCAGTCGATATTTTCGTTGTAAACAAATGAGAAGCACAGAAGTATATTTCATTTGCAAATCGTTTTCCCAGCATATTCACATGACCACAGGGCTTGCAATAATTAAATACAGACTATGTCGACCATGCGCTGACCTGCAACACCTTAGACAGTTGTAAAATCTAATTTGAAAAGGGGAAGTAATTTTAACCTGTATTACAGTCGTATGTCAAATAAGTTCACATATAAAAATAAAACAGGACACGAAACATTTTATGTACATGTATATTAACATAAGAGAATTTAATATTGCTTTGGTGTCATATGCACAATGAGGACATTATTCTGTGTTTTGCTTATTAATATTTTGTACGTAGCATATTGTTATTATTGTATAATTTATATAGATTTAAGGTGTCATTGCATAAATATAAATGCCGGCAACAAGCGAATTAGCAACAAGTAAGGGTGCACAGGTAAACTTGCAGAATGGGTTTCACAAGTTGAGTAATGAATGTTTACAATTATAATTTAAAAAAATAAAAAATAATAATGATGATGATAAGCTCTGAAAACAGTATGTACAGGAGGTTTTCTATGTGGGACGTATACACATGATAGAGGGGAGCCACGCTACAAATCACGAGCGGGACGCAATAAGGTAGATTATGGTACAAACGTTTGAAATGCTGTCGACTTCAACAACAGGGCCTGCATTATAATTCATTACACGGGAAGGGGAATGAAACCGATATAATAACGCGGATGATTTCAGGCTAGAATCAGACATTCTTTGGTCCTCCTCCGGGAACCTATCTTGTCCAGAAGAGTATATCTTGTGATACACACCACGTGCCAGGACACGAGCACTGGTGTCGAAGCAGGAAAAATCGGCCGGTCCTCCTTTTTCGCGATATTTAAAACCTACCTTGTCCAGAAGAGTATATCTTGTGATACACACCAAGTGCCAGGACACGAGCACTGGCGTCGAAGCAGGAAAACTCGGCTGGTCCTTCTTTTCGCGATATTCAAAAACCTGTCCTGACTCAGAGAGCTATCTTGTGGTAAAACGCTACGTGCCAGAACACGAGCACTAGCGTCGAAGCAGGAAAACTCGGCTGGTCCTCCTTTTCGCGATATTCAAAACATGCCCTGACTCAGAGAGCTATCTTGTGGTAAAACGCTACGTGCCAGAACACGAGCACTAGCGTCGAAGCAAGAAAACTCGGCTGGTCCTCCTTTTTGCGATATTCAAAACCTACCTTGACTCGAAGGGTAATTTTGTGGCAAACGCCAAGTGCCGGAATCCGCACATAAGTGTTAAAACGGAGAACTCGGCCAGCATTCCCCGCGAGACAACCGCCCACAATACTAGGGAACTTACAAAGCACCAAATACTAGTGCCAGATTCCCGCACACGGTAAAAGGGATCTTCTTCCTCCGAAAAACCTCCACCTCGCCTCAGTGCAGGGAAATACCTGACGCAGTTCTATTTCTCGGGTCTGCTCTTTCCTATCCGGAAACCCAGAATGTGGGAACCGTCCCCTCCGTTAGGCGAAACCCAGGATACGAGCAGTCGTCCTCGAGTGGAGACCATGCAGCAGCCTGACAGACCGGAAAAGGATGCATCAGACGGTGAGTTGAACATTGTTATGATTGGTGCCGATGATCCTGTAAGTTTCCCGGCCTTGAGCAAAATTTGCGTGCCTTGAAAGTGCTATCTAGGAGCAAGGGGGGTGCTATGGGGCATTCGTAATAGTACAGGGTTCTATAGTTGTATTAAACTTGGGGCATCGAAAATTATTCTTAAAGGAAATCATTAATACATTTAAATATTGTCAAAATTTAACATGTACAACCTGATCATGAGTCCTGTAGGTTTACCTGTACGCACACCATTTTAAAGGCACTGGGCTAGAGCGGGCGAAGAAATAGGCGTTAAGCGGGCTATTACGAACAAAGTGGACTGTAATTTGCGTTTGTTAATTAAGTAACGTTTTTAATGAAAAGAGAAGGGGCAAAAGCAGTGGAAATTGATGCAAACTCGTGAATGACCAAAAAGCCACTTACCTTTGTGAATTTCTTCTCTTGTCGAGTACTGGACTCACAGAAACTCGTGCGTGCCCCGGAAAAGGCTATCCTGGGTTGCTGGTGCGTTTAATGGATTTGTTAAGGCTGGTTTGACTGTATCACACACACATATAATTTTAAGGTAGCGGTACTCTACGATATCGCGGTTTTGCGTTGCTGACTACTTAAGTTGTGTTCTTCTTGCCGATTCGTGGAATTCTGGTCTGTTCTTCTTATCGCAAAATAAAGATTATAAATTCCACTGCTTTTACACTATACGAGGAGCGAACATCCCGCCCGGCCAAAATGGCTGCTATAAGCAAGACATTTTTCTACACAAAAAAAATAATTAACGCGAAGGAGAAGCGATAACATGCGGCGGATAAGAAAAAAGAGAACAAGAAACAAAATAAATGATTATCCCGGTTAGCAAGAATCCACAAAACAATAAAAAGACTTAAAATAAAAATTAAATTAAATTAGAAACAAATACTACTACTACTAGTCATTAGTTGGCAACGGGCACAACTTCACCAAAGGGCGACGAAGGATACCATTCGAGGTCTTTACAATAGCAACTCTTACGACACCATCAGGACCAGGAATTAGAGACAATAGACGACCTAGTAGCCATTTAGAAGGCGGAAGTTTTTCAGCTTTCACGGCCACCATCGCCCCAATAGTAGGAAGAGCACCAGCGTCAAGCCACTTGCTTCGTTGTTGTAGGGTGTGAAGGTACTCCTTGTGCCAGCGAATCCAAAAATCATGGTGCATACGTTGGAGAAGTTGCCATCTTGACAGACGAGTTAAGGGGACAGACGACAAATCGGGAGTTGGAAGCGTAGAAACTGGCTCCATATGAAGAAAGTGTCCAGGAGTTAAAGCGTGAATGTCATCGATATCCGAACTCATGGGATTTAAAGGTCGGGAGTTCAAGACAGATTCTATAAGCGTCAGGACAGTGTAGAATTCTTCGTACGATAGGATTTGTTGGCCAACAACACGAGAGAGATGAGATTTTACACTCTTGATACCAGATTCCCAAAGACCACCGAAATGTGGTGCAGAAGGGGGGTTGAAATGCCAATGGATTCCTTCCCTAGCAGTGGCATCAGAAAAAATGCGTTTAAGCTCCTTGGCGGAGCCAACGAAATTTGTACCACAATCACTATAGAGATTATCACATCGACCACGACGAGCAATAAATCGTTGGAGGGCAGCGAGAAAAGCGTCAGTCGAAAGACTACAGGCAGGTTCTAGATGTATAGCCTTAGTCGCGAAACACACAAAGAGGCAAATATATGCCTTAGAGGTTTTAGCACCTCGGTATCGATTCATAGTGATCGCGAATGGACCACCAAAATCTACCCCAGTATGCGAGAATGGTTTGACTTGCGAAACTCGAGAAAGGGGTAAGTCACCCATAGGTGGCTGATAAGGTTGAGGCTTTATTTTCCAACATGGCATACATTTCGAAATAACAGTGTTTATGGCACGTCTTGCAGACAAAATCCAAAAATTCTGACACAACAAAAAGTGAAGAGCGCGAGGGCCAATATGAAGATACCTTTTATGGTATTGTTCAATTAAAAGCACCGTGAGTCGGCACTTTTGTGGAAGTAAGAGCGGATGCTTTCGCTCATAAGACAAACTTGAGTGAGTCAAGCGACCACCTACACGCAAAAGACCAGTACTGTCTTGAAATACGGCGAGTTTTCTCCAGGACTTAGGGAATTTTTTACTAGATAACTCCTTTTCAAAGTAGACCGCTTGAGTGCGCTTGACCAGAAGGGTCAGAGCATCATGAAGCTCTAACCGAGATAGCGGTCCAAATTTCGCAATAGAAGAATGTCTAGAATTAAAAGCGAAGCGTAATACGTATGACAAAATAGACTGTATGTAATGTAAAGAAGAATGATTTTCTAACAAATCATCAAGCAGATTTTCTTCACCTGTAAATGTTAAAAGCGAAACTGTCCTTTCCTCAACAGAGACCTCTTCAGACTGCAGCTCTGAAGACGGGGAGCAGGCAGACAGCTCAGAACGACATAGTAGCGATGGACCATTGAACCAAATATCATGGGCGAGAAATTGAGAAGGATGAACACCTCGAGAGGCGATATCGGCGGGATTATTAGCAGAATCTATATAATGCCAAAATTCAGAAGAAACCCTTTCGTGAATGTAGGCAACTCGATTTGCCACAAAGGTTTTCCAACGATGAGGCGAAGATTTGATCCAACTCAAGACGATTTGCGAATCTGACCAGGCAAAAATTCTTTCGAAAGTCATGCGAGTCTGATAAACGTTCAGAAGAAACGATAGGAGTTTCGCCAACAAAACTGCACCACACAGTTCTAGCCTAGGAATGGTTAGTTTCTTAACCGGAGCGACTTTGGTTTTAGAGCAAACAAACTGAACAAAAACTGTTTTGTCAGGGCGGAGGCATCGTATATAAACAACGGCAGCGTAACCCTTTTCAGAAGAGTCACAGAACCCATGTAATTCATAACCACATCCAGAATGAGGTGGAAGGATTTTTCTAGGAATGCGTAAATTGCTTAGTAAACCGAGTTCATTTCGATAACGGTTCCAAGCCTCAACAATATGCGAGGGCGGGGTTTGGTCCCAATCTAATTTAGAAGTCCACAGCGACTGGATTAGAATCTTTTGAAAAATAGTAATAGGCGAAAGAAATCCAAGCGGGTCAAAGATTCTGGCCAGTTCCGAGAGCATGTTGCGTTTCGTACAGGGTTTCCCCAACGGCGAGACTGAGAAAAAGAATGTATCCTCAGAGGGACTCCACTGCAGACCGAGAATTTTTAAAGGAGTGTCGTTTGCCAGTGAACCAAAAATAAGCGGATTTTGCGACAAATGTTCCGGAGGTAAATGTGAAAGTAATGCGGAACAGTTACTAGACCATTTTCTAAGCTCAAAGCCGCCTCGTTCAAAAAGCGAGATCAGCTCTGACTGTAAAAGCTTTGCGTCTTCATAAGAAGAGCAGCCGGTTACAACATCATCAACATAAGTGTCGTTTAAAATGGCGGCAGAAGCTAGCGGGTAAGAGCCCCCTTCGTCATTCACTAACTGATGAAGAGTGCGTATCGCGAGAAAGGGGGATGGCGTTAGTCCATATACAAGCGTAACCAGGTTATAGTCCACCAAAGGTTCATCAGAAGCAAACCTCCAAACAATTCTTTGATAATCATGCTGTGATTGGTCGACAAGAATGTTACGATACATCATTTTGATGTCAGCACACAAGACATAATTATGAAGGCGAAAGTGACACAGAATTGTGGCAATATCTTGTTGTAGTTTTGGTCCAGTATGTAGACAATCGTTAAGAGAGCTTTGGTTGGGAAGTTTCGCCGAACCATTAAAAACTACCCTGAGTTTAGTAGACAAGCTATTTGGTTTCAAAATGCAATGATGCGGAATATAATATGCGTCGGGAGAATCTTTATTGTCATAAACACGTTTCATGTGGCCTAGTTCCAAATATTCTCTCATAAAAGCAGAATATTGGGTATACAAGTCCATGTTTCTAGCAAGGCGGCGTTCCAGGGAAAGAAATCTTTGGACGACGAGGTCGCGAATGCCAGGAAAAATAGGCAGCGACTCAGATTTAAATGGGAGCGAAACGATATATTTGCCAGAAGGAGAGCGAGATATTTTAGTCTTAAAATGATGTTCACAAAAAATATCTTCATTAGAGTGATGCGACGAAGTCGGAACACTTTCCACTTCCCAAAAATCCCTAAGGGTGCGATCGAGATTTGATTCAAAGTTACTGCACAAGAAAGAAGAGACAGCAGAAGAATGAACTGTGTTGCCAATCTTACCCATGAGCACATAACCAAAGACGGTGTTGACGGCATCAGGTTGACCTTCCCCACCGGAAATGCGTCCATTTAAAAGGATTTTAGAAAAAACGTCGGCTCCTAACAATATATCGACCTGACCTGGACGATTAAAATGGCGATCAGCCAATTTTAAATTGCGAATGTGAGACCAATTGGAAGAGCAAATAGCGGTTGCTGGCAAATTATCACAAATGGCGTTCAAGATCAATGCGTCGACAGTAAAATTGAAAGAATCTTGACCAACCGGTCTTCCAGTGAGCGTTACACAACCACTCTGAGAAGAAGTCTGCATAGATGCCAGTCCTTTGATTGCAAACATGCAGTTTTGCTTAGGCAACCCCAAACGCTTAAAAGCCCTTTGCGAGATAAAAGACATCATACTACCTCCATCCAAAAGGCATCTCATAATCTGATAATTTCCATGGTTATCAAGAACTTCAATCAGCGCAGTGGCCAATAAGACCGTGGTTTGATTAGATACAATCCCAGAAGCAGCAAAGACCTGCTCTTGGTCGAGCGGAGCGGAAGGAACTGGAGATCTGGAAGGGTTATTACACACTGGCGACGGAATAGGCGCGGAGCTTTTATCAAAATGCAAGAGCGTATGATGACGCTGACCACACTTGCGACAGGACCTGGTAGATTTGCATTTGTTAAGATAATGTAGGCTACTTAAACAGTTGTGGCAAAGACGAGAAGATTTAACAAAATTATAGCGATCTTTTGGAGTTTTATTACAAAATGAGGAGCAATTATAAATAGAATGCGAAGAATCTTTGCAAAACACACAAGTATGTAAGATAGATTTACAATTTAAATTGTCAGCGAAAAAAGCGGAAGTTCGAGGCGTTGGTCTAGCTTGCGATTTGTCAGAATATTTCTTTTGAGAGTGCGAAAGGAATGACTTCTGATTCATAGCATCACCAGCGATACAATATTTATTTAGAAAGTCAAGCAATTGCGTAAATGTAGGGACCTCGGTGGAAGCGTGGTCTAACTCAAATTTCGTCAACATGTTCCTGTCAAGGCGTTTTGACACCAACATAAACATAACAAAGTCCCATTGGTCTGTAGGAAAGCCTAAAGTGTTTAAAGCAGAAAGATTTTCCGAAATAATGTCTAGCGAATTGCGAATATTGACGTGGTCATCAGAATTAAATTTCGAAATGCTATCTATAGCATGCCAGTGCTCTTGGGCACGCAGACGTTTGTTAGAATAACGAGTGACTAATGTATTATAAGCTATCTGATAATTGTCAGCGGTCAGAGGCAAAGATCTTATTAGAGATAACGGCGGGCCTTCTACTGATATAGTTAGATAATGAAACTTTTCAATGTCGGAATATGCGGGACAGTCATGTACTAAGGCATTGAATAAATCGATAAAAGTGTTAAAGGTTTTATAGTCACCTCTAAATTTAGGAATTTCTATTTTAGCTAGCCTTGCTTTAGCACCTTCATTAAGACCAGCTGTATTTGAATTTAGAATTTCCTGGACATTTGTTTTATTGTCAGGGAATAACCTAGAACAAATGGCTTTAATTTCAAAATAAGCGTCCATAAATCCAGCGTAGATAGTGTTTTCATCAGAAGCGTTTCCATGTTCACTACTTAAAATTACAGAAACGATATTTTCGTGCGTTTGAATAAACTGTTCCCTTAAATAGTCGATTTCGGAAGATCTAACCCTAAGTAAATTATAAAGCGAAACATCTGACTGGGCTTTCTGGGCTAGAGAAGACAATGTGTCTATTTCAGATAGCTGAATATTGCGTTGGTTTTTGTATTTCCTTAATTTAGTGTCAGTCATGATATTAATTGAATAGGCCTCGTATATGGAAATATAACAGATATACGTACCAATGTGAAACAAAGAATTATTCAGGTACAAATTGATAAGAATGAAACAGAAGCAAAGAGCGATATATGCGTGAAATGATATGCGTCGACTCCTAAAGCCGTGCTCGTTGTTCAAAATAAAGCAAAATTTAACTGAATGGCGGATTCTTGCGATAAGAAAATAACTTTTAAAAATTCTATAATTATAAAGGTTCTAGCGATATATACATGAAAATTGCGGGAAATTAATTTAAAATCTGAATTGAATACAGCTAAACCAGCGCGCTTTAGTTATTTTCAAAATTAACAAAGTTGAATAGCCAAATTTACTTGCGTATTATTTCCGAGACAAAAAACTATCCGGCGTCGAAGGACCAAGAAATGGGCTAGAGCGGGCGAAGAAATAGGCGTTAAGCGGGCTATTACGAACAAAGTGGACTGTAATTTGCGTTTGTTAATTAAGTAACGTTTTTAATGAAAAGAGAAGGGGCAAAAGCAGTGGAAATTGATGCAAACTCGTGAATGACCAAAAAGCCACTTACCTTTGTGAATTTCTTCTCTTGTCGAGTACTGGACTCACAGAAACTCGTGCGTGCCCCGGAAAAGGCTATCCTGGGTTGCTGGTGCGTTTAATGGATTTGTTAAGGCTGGTTTGACTGTATCACACACACATATAATTTTAAGGTAGCGGTACTCTACGATATCGCGGTTTTGCGTTGCTGACTACTTAAGTTGTGTTCTTCTTGCCGATTCGTGGAATTCTGGTCTGTTCTTCTTATCGCAAAATAAAGATTATAAATTCCACTGCTTTTACACTATACGAGGAGCGAACAGGCACTATTATCCATTTAGATATTGCCATACTTGTTTGATGTAAATTGAAATTTTAAAGCTGAAATGTTATTTGCCTTAATTTTAAGCAGGAAAATAATATATACATTTAAAATGTTGCCAAGCCTAGTGTATTTAAGTTGAGTTGAAACACTGAGAGTTTATGTAGTCATTTTAGGGTTGCCAGAGTTATTTTTGATTAAATTCAATATCTAGAATAATATGTGTTTGCATCCTGTGTAGACATTTATCACACGTGGCCAGATTTAATTAGCTTAAAAGTTGAAATCATGAATATTACCAGCTGGTGTTTATGTATATCCTAAGAATGTAAGTTTTGCTCCTACCAAATAGCAATAGCAAATAGTTTCGTGTGCCTAATAACAATTATAATGTAAAATTTGCACCTATTGACGTCAAAGTGTAGCAGTTACTGAAAAGTTGAAATGTTTCGGCCCTATTATAATGTTTGTATTAATATTTGTGTGTCCAGTGCTTTGTACCTCCGAGTTAGACATCTTGGTCGCGGGGGCGAAACTCTACGAGTTACGAAACTTGAAATTACGAACCGTAAATGACTTATATATACAAGTAAAGAATCTGAATACATAGTTTATTCCATGCCAGCATTTTGAATCTGAAACTTAAAGCCAAATAAAGGGGGAATATGTCCTGGAATAAAATACAGAATTTGAGATTTAAAAACCAAATATAAGGGAAAAATATTTCTTGAAACAGAAATTGAATTTGAAATGAAACATGAAAGTGGAATATGTCTTGAAACAAAATACTGAATCTGAAACTAGAATCCAAATATGAAAAGGGAAACATGTTATAAATAGAACACTGAATCTGAAATTGATATCAAAGTAATTTCCTTGGTATGATGTGGTATGCATTTTTGTAGTTTAGTAAGGTCCGTAAAATGAGCCTTCATGGCATGGCATTGCTTCCCCTGATGCGTGACAAAATTTGTACAATGTCCAACCCGCAGTTATGTCTTCAAGGGACATCCAGGCGAAGTTTCACTCCATGACGTGCCAATTTCGACCAAGACCCATAGGGCACCCACGACGTGAAAGTCGACGTGATTTGCAAACAAATTAAGCATAATTGGTTTGAAATAGCAGCGTGGAGGTCCATAAGTCATTTCAGTTCGCGCCTATATATGCTTTCCGCATGAAGGGGAGTGAACGGGAGTTTAGGGTTATTCTCAACAGTAGAGTCGAGCTTTTGGAAAATATAAAACATAGGATAATCTTCCCATCACGTACACTGCAGTTTGCTATGTAATTTTTCTGAGTGAAGCAAACGACGCCTAGGTGAATTTCCCGCTTCTTGAAGTGCTACTATCCGACCAAGACCCATGAAAGTCGTCGCGAAAACAAATATATTGAGCATGATAGAAAATGGGAAAGGCAGCCTAGGCGTGTAATACTGCAAGTCAAATAAAGAAATTCAAAATTCATGCATTTTCGTGAAGGGAAGTGTGCAACACGCCGGACGGATAGGCGTCGGGCTTCCACTGTATTGTGTGTCCTGTTTCCAGTAAAACCAAAAAAATTGAAAAAAAGGGAAAATCTGAAAACAAAACATAAATATTATCTGAATCTTCTTTTCACTAACCGCACGGCACTGGAACAGGATACACAGGGTTGTGGAATTTCTGAGGTGCACCGTCAGCTGTTCGCCTTCGATAATAGAGAACGGGTGTTGCATTTCCACATCTGGTAGTAGCAATAAGGGGGATTTAGTTCAGAATTATCTGTTTCAAAGAAGCGCCGAGGTGTCTGCTGGGCAATTTAACCTTTGTATTAAATGGAACTTTTCTTATGCAATATATCCAATTAAAAGAACGATTGTGTTTCCTTCTATGTCTCTTTCTCACCATCCTCAATTCATGGCTAGAACTTTCGGTTACTACTGCTGCATAGGATCCAATGAATGATCATAGGCCAAAGTTACTTGTAATAGTGACCCAGATGACTGTGAGACGCGGGTGGAAGACGTGTGTAAGGTAGGTGGTTCTCACTCGCTCTATCACTGTGCAAGTATATGGTGAGTAGAATCGGAGCCCAGTGGCGGAGATGATGAAGCGTTTATTCACATGCTGTACCAAATCTTGTTATTAACAACAGTGTTTTTATACGTTATATTAAAGTGTCTTAAGTAAGGGGGGGTTTGTGTTGTAATAAAGGGTGGAAGGGGGAGAATATTACACTTTCGAGCCGTGACCAGGATTGCAAGTTAATTTGCAGTAAAATTAACGCATTTGCAGTAAAATTAACGTTATGTTGCAGTAACTTTGCAAATAATTAATTACGCTTGCAGTTTTTCTGGGTTACTACAAATTCTAAAGTCGCTTAAAAAGCGACTTACACTGTTGCATGTGGAAGGATAGCCATGATTTAAAAATTGAGGTTTTGGGAGAGAGGGGGGGAGAGAGATGCAATTGAGTTGATTTTGTAATTCTATATAATACTACCGGCAAATGCCTGTTTCAGGAAACGTAGACATGAACATAGACGATGGATCACGCGAGACGAGTGGAGCCTCGCTGGTAATTGACGAGGCACGCATGGAGGAAGAGCAGGCAGAAATAGGTATCCGCACTGAAGATCAGACTGTAAATTCGCCACCAAGATATGTGCATAGGAAAGGTAACTTGATGGCAGGAATGTTTGACATAATATTAGAAAGACAAACGGTTGCATATGAGGCCCAACGAGAGATTCTGTCGCAAGGCATAAATACGTTTACTGAAATGTCGCTCGAGTTGCAGCAGCAGTCTCGATCATTTAGAGAAGGTTTTGAGTCCCTGAGAAATGAAATCCGGGCAAGTACGCAGAACTTCCGAAGCACTCCCCGTGGTGACCGCAGTCCCACAGCATCTATTCCCACTTCCCAGATAGTGGTCTCGCATCCTGAGCCACCCCCTAAATTCTCCAGCTCCCGAGAAACGAACCCGGTTCACTTCTTGGAGGATCTGTCTCGATACTTCACAAAAATGCGTACATCTGAGTCGCAAAAGCTCGACATTGTACTGGGATGCCTAGAAGGTCCAACTAGGAACTGGGCAGATATATACAGTACGCAGTGGCTTGAGTACACGGACTTCCGCCTCGATTTCTTAAATACATTTTGGTCTTCGCTTGAGCAAGACAAGCTTAGGCACATGATACGAACGACCATTTGGTCGGAGAGACACAGTATGTCGGAACATTTCGCCTACTACGTAAGTTTGGCTAGGATTCTCATCACCCCAATTCCAGAGGGGAGCTTGGTGGAACAACTTATGCGCCACTTTCCGTTGCAGGTACAGTCGCTATGGCATTTAACGGGTCAGGCATCCCTAACCAAGGCGGCTGAATTCTTAAAGTGTCAGGAAGACATAGTGAACTTCCGGAAGAATTCCCCGATGAGGTTGAACCGAGACGAGCACATGAGGGTCCACCATACGAGACCTGCTCGAGCTGCGCCCTGTTCCGTGCCCGAGAATCGCCATTCCCGCCATGTGAATGCGATACAGTTCACTCCGGTGTCGGGAAACTCCAACGAGTCGAATTAGATGGGCCAAATTATTCGACTTGCTCACAGCCCTGGCCCACAGGCACCTCTACGAGTAGGAGACTGTCCGTTCACAATAAAGGCTATGAAATATTGCGTAAAATGGGATGGGAGGATTGGAATGGATTGGGTAAGTTTCATCAAGGTATCTTAGACCCGGTAAATATAGTGGATACGAACGGTACGCGACGTTCAAGTAAGGATAAGCTGACAATGGCACATGTGTCTGCCCAATCCGTTTTGAAGACCAACACGTTTCGACTACCGGAGGTCATTGTTCAGATCGGTGAGGAAAAGATTGCTGCTGTCATTGACTCGGGCGCTGAGGTCAATGCGATCTCCGATGAATTGGCTGACCGACTTCAGAAGACAATGAAGCAAGTACCTGTGCTTCCGCTAAAATCACTACAAATACAGGGGGCGTTCAGCAAGAAATCAAGGCGAATAACACGCCAGATGTTTCTCACGATGCAAATTGGGGGCAGGAATTACGAGGTCTGCTGTCTCGTCATTCCAGAGCTAGTAAGACCATTGATACTAGGGATTGACTGGCTGGTCACGAACAAATGTATACTGTCACTGGAGGAGCGCAAGTTGACAATACAGGGTGAGAATGGCGTGGTATGTGTACCAGTCTCAGTAAGGTCTGGGGACACATCTGACAATATAGGGGACATCTAATTAATATGCAAAGATATTACAACATGTCAAGTTCTTGGATCTAGAAGCAGAGAGGCACTAATCCATGAGAAGTCAGCTGCAGCTCACCTGCCGGAAGCCGAAAAGAAGCTCTTGAAGCAATTACTGCTCAGATATGCGGAGGCATTCCAGGATAGGCCCGGACTAACGCATCTCTACACGCAACAGCTAAAACTCAAGGATAATGAGCCCGTAATGAGGCGAAGCTACCCCGTGCCATTCACTTTAAGGCCGATGGTAGAGAAGAAGTTGGCCGAAATGGAAAATATGGGCGTGATTGAGAGGGCTGCGTCTCCCTACTGTAGTCCCATGACTGTCGTGAAGAAGAAGTCGGGAGACATCCGGATATGTCTTGACGCGAGGGCGATCAATGAAAAAATAGTGGCTTCCATAATTGCAACTACCTGTCGAGCATTGATTTGGTGTCATCGTACTGGCAGATTCCACTGACACCGGAGAGTCGGGCCTGCACTGCATTCTCATACAATGGTCGCACGTACGTTTATAAGGTGATGACTTTTGGACTTAAGACAGCTACAAGTGGATTCAGCAGGTGCATGGACATTGTACTCGCGCCGGACGTTCGCTCTTTTGCGAAAACTTTTCCGACCATCTATCACACCTGGCTCAAGTCTTTCAGAAACTGCTGAATGGAGGGATGACGGTCAACCTGGACAAGTCGAATTTTGTTAAGGAAAGTGTACCATTCCTTGGCCACATCCTGACCCCTGGCGGAATACGCATGAACCAGGAAAAATTGGTAGCTATTAGGCAGTTTCCCGTACCGAGAAATGTAAAGCAATTGCGCGGCTTCCTAGGCCTATGTCAGTTTTATAAGCGCTTCTGTCCACACAACAGTGAACATACTCGTGGTTTGAGGCATTTGCTCAAGAAAGGAGTGAGAGGGCATGGGGTAAGGAGGAGGAAATGTGCTTTCAGAAGTTAAAAGAGAAATTCATCGAGAGTGTTATGCTCATACATCCTGATCTAACCAAGGAATTTGTTCTGGACACAGACAGCTCGTATTATGGTTTAGGTGGAGTGCTTTATCAACCACAGCCAAATGGAGAAGTTGGTGTAGTGGCATTTCTGAGTCGGAGCCTTCAGGGGCCCGAACTCAATTACACAACCACAGAAAAGGAGTTATTGGCAATTGTGTATGCATTGCAGAAATGTCGGGTGTACCTGTTGGGCAACAAAATCACCGTAAGAACTGACCACAAAGCACTGATATTCCTCGAAGACTAAGTTCACCAACGACAGAATGCTGAGGTGGCAATTGTTCCTGCAGCAATTTGACTTGAAGGTTGAGCACATACAAGGTAGTAAAAACAAAGTAGCAGACTTTCTTTCGAGGAATCCAGCAGTCGAGGCAGAGAATATTCAGCAGACAGGCCAAGTAACTATTGCCACGTTTATGGTCGATGATACGCCACTACTACTAGGAGACCTGCGACGACTGAGGGAGTTGCAGAGGCAGGATCCCGGCATAAACGAGATAATATTGGCCAAGGAAAGTGAGCAGAATAGTGACATCCAGCAGGATGACACTGGGGATTGTTATGCAATAGAAGACGGAGTGTTGCTTTTCCCGGATAAGTTCCGCGGAACTTCCACGATAGAGACCCCACATGACTTGCGTGATAGGCTTGTATGGCACTACCACTTTGAACTAGGACATTTTGGTCCATCGAAGGTATATACAGTGATGCGTGAGGTATTTCACTGGAAGGACATGAGGAATCACGTGAGGCGCTTACTCAAGGGATGTGACTTGTGCCAGAAGACAAAGCGGAGAAATCGAAACTTTGAAGGTATAATGCGTCCCATCGTTACAAGCAAAGCTGGTGAGATAGTCGCGGTGGACTTATTCGGGCCCCTTCCCACAGCCGAGGGCGGTTTCAAGTACATTTTCCTCATGGTTGATGTTTTCTCGAAGTTCGTCAAGTTGTTTCCCCTACGCAGAGCCACCACAGCTGCCGCACTAAAGTGCTTGCGAAACGGTCTTATTCAAGTAATGAATATAGAACGGATCCTGTCAGATCATGGGACCCAGTTTACGTCACAACGCTGGACAGATGCTCTGAGGGCGATGGACATTCAGCCGGTGTTCTCATCGATACGACACCCAAGTTCGAACCCTGCTGAAAGGTATATGCGAGAGCTAGGCAGATTCTTTCGGGCCTATTGCCATGAATGCCATTCTTCTTGGGCTCGTTATACCTCCAATGTGGAGAAGTGTTTCAATTCTGCACCTCACACCAGTACGTCACTGCCCCCAAGTTACGTTGTCACAGGACAGAGACCCGAGCTATCATTAGACTCTGAGTTGAGGAACTATGTGTCAGAGAAGCGACTATCCGCGCAAGAAATAAATAATCGTGTACGTGAGCATCTTAAAAGAATGGCAGAACAAAGAAAGAGGCAGCAGAAGAAACCAACACTAGCTTTTAAAGTCGGAGATTTAGTACTCCTGAAAACGAATACGCCCTCGTGTGCCGCCACTGGACAGACGCATAAGTTCAGCTTGCTGTATGAAGGCCCGTTTGTAGTAACCAAGATTGTTCACCCTAACGCGCATGAGATAAGGAGCCCAGATGGGACTGCGGCGCTGAGGGGATGCTTCAACACGAGCAATCTGGTAAGATATCATGCTAAGCGATAACGATTTCTTATAAGACTGAGCGTTACACGGGTACATACCCGTGTAACGCTCAGTCTACGACAGAGTAAGATGACGACTAAGCTAGTGCAACGATTCAGAGATGTATTCGGTGACGACAGCGACACCGAAGCAATGGCCAATGACTTAGTGACCGTAGCCACTAAGTCTGACAAGGTGGTTGTCGACATGGAAAACACCGCTATGATGAAAGAGGGAGTCGATGACACCCCGGTGCTAACGGATCGCTGTCTAGAGGAAACCTTCGATGCCGCATTCCAGGGACTGTATTAGAAGGCAGTTCTCGGCTGTGCAGAAATAAAAAGGGCCAGGGAGGCACCGCAGGCGAAACGGAGGAAAAAACAGAGACGCGGACGGCGCTCCTCGCGGAAGCGAGCTGATTAACATGTAAGAAAACTTCTCATGACACTAAGCTAGGGCTGGGTGCAATCTAAATGGGTGGAATGGGGCAAATTAAAGGAAGAATCGGTGCTTTCACTCGCGGACGTAAACAAATCTCGATTCCTGGACAGTCATGACGCGACCTGACCACGTCCCATGTCTAGGAACTTGAGCTTCAGGTACCATGCCGGACATCTGACAGAATCTCTTGTGAGGGTGTTTGTAAAAAAAAGTTTAGTGATCGAAATTTCTGGACACAGGACACCGAGAGGTGTTTGTCATCATTTGACGAGACATGAGTGACGAGAGGTCATGCATTTGGACAGGAGGGTGAGTTGAACTATTGTACATTTGTGATTAGTGAAACATGTTTGACATTTCCTGCCACTAGTTGCCTTAGTATTTAAGTTACATTTAAGTTATTATATGAGGGCCGTTTTATTGTTATAGTCACTAAGTTAAGCTTACATTAAGGTGTGTGGGGTGGCTCATTTGTTATGGTCAGTATGTTAATAATGACGCAGGAATGCTCGGGGCAGCGAAGGATACGGGCCTGAATTTGGTTATTCATGGCCGGGCAATCTTGTTATTCGGGCCCAGGTATTTCTCCCACAGTGCAGGGCAGGCGCTCGTTTATTCCTGGGTTGTGTGCTTCTGCTGTATAACTCTTCTCGTTGATTTTAATGTTAGTTTTAATTTTTCTTATGCCCTACACGTTGACACTCTTGCAGTCAGTAAACCCTTGTTCCCTACAAAAATGTTAAGCCCCGGTCAGACTAAAGAACCATCCTGACGGATGCACAATAAATTCTTCTCTTCGAGTATTATAAAAGTCTTCCTGTCAGCAGTCCGACTTTCAATGAGGCCAGAAGTTCTAAATTGGCCACGGCGGCAGAGTTAAAGTGCCGGTCGTAACGCGCACCTGTTGACCCGCCACCTGTTAAAAGGAAGCGTGTATAGCAGAGCGATTGAGCTAGTATCAAGCGGAGGCATAGGCGTAGTCGCCAGGACATACATAGACGTGTGTATGTGGGTATGGGTTTCTCAAGTTTTACACTCCTCAACTATGTATTTTCGGAGTGTGAAACTTCCGGCGGCCATGTAATGGGCGAGGAAATTGGCGAACAAAACTATTAATAATCAAGCTGAATTAACCCTTTGATGGGTAAGTCATTGTCTTGGATGTTTTCTCTTGTGTGTGTGAATTCAATTCTGGTCCATATTTTTATTAACTCTGTTCTATGGTCGGGAGGTATATAAATGAATGAAAACGCCCCAAACAGGTACGGTCGAAGTTTTATAATTATGTCAGCCGGCAGACGTGAGCTCTGAGAGTCAGAGATAAGTCGCCGAAATTTCCAGAGGTCCATGGTAAATATACTAGGGTACCTCGAGGATTCGACAGGCCACAGTGGGGTATTTTAATATACGACAACATTCCCGATGTAATTAAATTGTCTCGCATTATAAGGGTGATTTTAGTTAAGAACAAAGCAATGCGTAAAATAACCACAGTCTGGATACGCTCGATAAGCAGGTCTGTTTAATATTTCACGTAAACGAACCACGTTCCCACACATAATATGTTGAAAGAGTCAAGTGGAGTAAACCCTTTGTCATATAACTCATAGCAAGATTGGTGTCTCATCGAAGCGCTAGAAGATATAACACTGTCGACTGGGATGTCTGGTTTTGTAAATACGAGATAGATGTCTGGGAAATAAGAAATAAAGGAATGCAATAGAGACACCTGCTGGCTGTATAACTGTATGAAATATGACATCTGGTTCTTTCTATCTTAAAACTGCTAATATCTAGGGCAATATTAATGCAAATTATAGGTCATTGCAAATATGGTAATGTTCACTGCAGAAAGGCAACAGATGAAATTCCGATAAAGAGAGAGAATGTATTTCGCCGTCTGAAGTTCTTAAATGTAATTGTAATCGCATCCACGAGTATTATTAGCTATGTGATAATTATTTTTGCATTATCATTTTCTCTTCCGAAACTTCCACGAATTTAGTTCTTAAATGGGCAGGCCATTGAACATCATTTATCAGTCGATATTTTCGTTGTAAATAAATGAGAAGCACAGAAGTATATTTCATTTGCAAATCGTTTTCCCAGCATGTTCACATGACCACAGGGCTTGCACTAATTAAATACAGACTATGTCGACCATGGGCTGACCTGCAACACCTTAGACAGTTGTAAAATCTAATTTGAAAAGGGGAAGTAATTTTAACCTGTATTACAGTCGTATGTCAAATAAGTTCACATATAAAAATAAAACAGGACACAAAATATTTTATGTACATTTATATTAACATAAGAGAATTTAATACTGCTTTGGTGTCATATGCACAATGAGGACATTAGTCTGTGTTTTGCTTATTAATATTTTGTACGTAGCACATTGTTATTATTGTATAATTTACATAGATTTAAGGTGTCATTGCATAAATATAAATGCCGGCAACAAGCGAATTAGCAACAAGTAAGGGTGCACAGGTAAACTTGCAGAATGGGTTTCACAAGTTGAGTAATAAATGTTTACAATTATAATTTAAAAAATAAAATAAAATAATAATGATAATAAGCTCTGAAAACAGTATGTACAGGAGGTTTTCTATGTGGGACGTATACACATGATAGAGGGGAGCCACGCTACAAATCACGAGCGGGACGCAATAAGGTCGATTATGGTACAAACGTTTGAAATGCTGTAGACTTTAACAACAGGGCCTGCATTATAATTCATTACACGGGAAGGGGAATGAAACCGATATAAAAACGCGGATGATTTCAGGCTAAAATCAGGCATTCTTTGGTCTTCAAAGAGTGTCCTCCTCCAAGAACCTACCTTGTCCAGAAGAGTATATCTTGTGATACACACCACGTGCCAGGACACGAGCACTGGTGTCGAAGCAGGAAAAATCAGCTGGTCCTCCTTTTTCGCGATATTTAAAACCTACCTTGTCCAGAAGAGTATATCTTGTGATACACACCAAGTGCCAGGACACGAGCACTGGTCCTCCTTTTCGCGATATTCAAAAACGTGCCCTGGCTCAGAGAGCTATCTTGTGGTAAAACGCTACGTGCCAGAACACGAGCACTAGCGTCGAAGCAGGAAAACTCGGCTGGTCCTCCTTTTCGCGATATTCAAAACCTGCCCTGACTCAGAGAGCTATCTTGTGGTAAAACGCTACGTGCCAGAACACGAGCACTAGCGTCGAAGCAAGAAAACTCGGCTGGTCCTCCTTTTTGCGATATTCAAAACCTACCTTGATTCGAAGGGTAATTTTGTGACAAACGCCAAGTGCCGGAATCCGCACATAAGTGTTAAAACGGAGAACTCGGCCAGCATTCCCCGCGAGACAACCGCCCACAATACTAGGGAACTTGCAAAGCACCAAATACTAGTGCCAGATTCCCGCACACGGTAAAAGGGATCTTCTTCCTCCGAAAAACCTCCACCCCGCCTCAGTGCAGGGAAATACCTGACGCAGTTCTATTTCTCGGGTCTGCTCTTTCCTATCCGGAAACCCAGAGGGTGGGAACCGTCCCCGCCGTTAGGCGAAACCCAGGATACGAGCAGCCGTCCTCGAGTGGAGACCATGCAGCAGCCTGACAGACCGGAAAAGGATGCATCAGACGGTGAGTTGAACATTGTTATGATTCGTGCCGATGATCCTGTAAATTTCCCGGCCTTGAGCAAAATTTGCGTGCCTTGAAAGTGCTATCTAGGAGCAAGGGGGGTGCTATGGGGCAGTCGTAATAGTACAGGGTTCGATACTTGTATTAAACTTGGTGCATCGAAAATTATTCTTAAAGGAAATCATTAATACATTTAAATATTGTCAAAATTTAACATGTGCAACCTTATCATGAGTTTTGTAGCTTTGCCTGCCCGTACACTATTTAAAGGAATTATTATTCGTTGAAATATTGCCACACTTGTTTGATGTAAATTGAAATTTTAAAGCTGAAATGTTATTTGCCTTAATTTTAAGCAGGAAAATAATGTATACATTTAAAATGTTGCCAAGCCTAGTGTATTTAAGTTGAGTTGAAACACCGAGAGTTTATGTAGTCATTTTAGGGTTGCCAGAGTTATTTTTGATTAAATTCAATATCTAGAATAATATGTGTTTGCATCATGTGTAGACATTTATCACACGTGGCCAGATTTAATTAGCTTAAAAGTTGAAATCATGAATATTACCAGCTGGTGTTTATGTATATCCTAAGAATGTAAGTTTTGCTCCTACCAAATAGCACTTAATATGTGTGTGTTAGTTTCGTGTGCCTAATAACAATTATAATGTAAAATTTGCACCTATTGACGTCAAAGTGTAGCAGTTACTGAAAAGTTGAAATGTTTCGGCCCTATTATAATGTTTGTTAGTTTTAAGTATTAATATTTGTGTGTCCAGTGCTTTGTACCTCCGAGTTAGTAGACATCTTGGTCGCGGGGGCGAAACTCTACGAGTTACGAAACTTGAAATTACGAACCGTAAATGACTTATATATACAAGTAAAGAATCTAAATACATAGTTTATTCCATGCCAGCATTTTGAATCTGAAACTTAAAGCCAAATAAAGGGGGAATATGTCCTGGAATAAAATACAGAATTTGAGATTTAAAAAACCAAATATAAGGGAAAAATATTTCTTGAAACAGAAATTGAATTTGAAATGAAACATGAAAGTGGAATATGTCTTGAAACAAAATACTGAATCTGAAACTAGAATCCAAATATGAAAAGGGAAACATGTTATAAATAGAACACTGAATCTGAAATTGAAATCAAAGTAATTTCCTTGGTATGATGTGGTATGCATTTTTGTAGTTTAGTAAGGTCCGTAAAATGAGCCTTCATGGCATGGCATTGCTTCCCCTGATGCGTGACAACATTTGTACAATGTACAACCCGCAGTTATGTCTTCAAGGGACATCCAGGCGAAGTTTCACTCCATGACGTGCCAATTTCGACCAAGACCCATAGGGCACCCACGACGTGAAAGTCGACGTGATTTGCAAACAAATTAAGCATAATTGGTGTGAAATAGCAGCGTGGAGGTCCATAAGTCATTTCAGTTCGCGCCTATATGCCTAGGCGTGTAATACTGCAAGTCAAAGAAAAAAAATGCAAAATTCATGCATGTACGTGAAGGGAAGTGTGCAACACGCCGGACGGATGGGCGTCGGGCTTCCACTGTATTATGTGTCCTGTTTCCAGTAAAACCAAAAAAATTGAAAAAAAAGGGAAAATCTGAAAACAAAACATAAATATTATCTGAATCTTCTTTTCACTAATCGCACGCCACTGGAACGGGATACACAGGGTTGTGGAATTTCTGAGGTGCACCGTCAGCTGTTCGCCTTCGATAATAGAGAACGGGTGTTGCATTTCCACATCTGGTAGTAGCAATAAGGGGGGATTTAGTTCAGAATTATCTGTTTCAAAGAAGCGCCGAGGTGTCTAGCTGGGCAATTTAACCTTTGTATTAAATGGAACTTTGTCTTATGCAATATATCCAATTAAAAGAACGATTGTGTTTCCTTCTCTGTCTCTTTCTCACCATCCTCAATTCATGGCTAGAACTTTCGGTTACTACTGCTGCATAGGATCCAGTGGATGATCATAGGCGAAAGTTACTTGTAATAGTGACCCAGATGACTGCGAGACGCGGGTGGAAAACGTGTGTAAGGTAGGTGATTCTCACTCGCTCTATCACTGTGCGTGTATATGATGAGTAGAATCGGAGCCCAGTGGCGGAGATGATGGAGCGTTTATTCACATGCTGTACCAAATCTTGTTATTAACAACAGTGTTTTTATACGCTATATTAAAGTGTCATTAAGTAAGGGGGGGTTTGTGTTGTAATAAAGGGTGGAAAGGGGAGAATATTACAATATATATATATATATATATATATATATATATATATATATATATATATATATATATATATATATATATATATATATATATATATATATATATATAAATATATATAAGACAATTATTCTATTATTGAGGGTTTTCAAAGAAATAAACAATTATGTTGCTCTGTAACAAGAGTATTTAATTTTAATCACTATTTTACAATAATATACAATATTTACACCTTACCTGTAACAAGAGAAACGACAATTAAAGTTTCTTTCTCCGTTACACCTCTAATTATACTTTATTTTAAATAATCTTCTAGTTTAATTATTTAAAACAATACACGCGTGTTTTCATTTTCTCTCTGTTTCTCTGTCTCTATCTCACTGTCTTCATCAGTCTTACCATCTCTACTACCAACTACTGTAGCGCGGCAGATTCAATTAAAGAAAGTATTTCTTTACATCTCCCCCCTTGGGCTGAAAACTCGCAATAACAGCTGTTTCTCGAATTATGTATCTTTTTCTAAATCTTCTTTGTTTGCTTCTTCTTCAATTTCTGAGATCGGTGTTAGTTTTGTTATATGGAATAGGCCTGTCTCTGATTTTTTTCTTCCTGTGTTTATCTTGTATATCGTGTTTGATATTTTCTCTATTATTTCGAAAGGTCCTATTCGTAGTTCGTCTAATTTTTTTCTATTTAGTTTATTACCGTTCTCTATATATACTTTGTCTCCTATATTGAGTTCTAGTTGTTTTCGGTTTTTATAAAATAGTTTTTTATTGTAATTATGTGATCTAATAGTATTTTCCAATGCTAGTCTTTTATCTCTAATCCAATCTTCCATATCTGTTTCTTTCTTTACTTCATCAGGTTCCGTAGAAACGTTCGTGCCATCTAATAAATAAATTGGTGCAAAACCTGTTATTGAGTGTTCTGTTTCGTTGTATTTTTCAACACATTCTTTTGCCACTGTTGTCCAAGCTTTTTTCTCTTTCCGTTCATTCATTCTACATCTAATTTTGTTTACTATTGTCTGATTAAGTCTCTCGTTCAAGCCGTTGGAAGATGGTGTATTTACTGCAGTAAATATCAGTTTTATATTATTTTTTTCTAGGAATTCTTTAAATTCCTTCGAGTTGATTCCTAGATATTGATCTGTGAGGATCACTCCAATTTCATCTGTTTCCGTCACATCTTTCACTAATTTTATAAAATCGTTGGCACTTTGCGTTTTTGATGATGAAATGAAAGCATATCTTGTAAAGTGGTCCACTAGCAAATGCAAATATTTTTTTGTAGATCTAGATCCACCGAGGCCGCCAATGGTGTCTATTGACATTATTTCGAACGGTTTCGTTGCTGGTCCTAAATACGACATTAACCCGTATTTTCCTTGACCTCTCGATTTATTTTTTTTACATACCTCACAATTTTGACATGCTTCTTTGATATCTCTTGTTAGATTTTTCGCTGTGTATACCGTGCGAATTTTTCTTTGCATTTGTCTGATACCTATATGATACCATTCCTCGTGGACATCTTTTATTATTTTCTTACTAAATTCCTCTGATAAAATTATTTTCTCTTTTTTCTTATTTTTTTGTAAAAAATTCCATCTTTTTTTATTATTTCTGGATTCCCGTTTTTTATTGTCTGGTTTTTCTCTTGATCTCTCTTTATATCATCTATTTTTATTAAATTAACTATTCTCAACAGTTCTTCTTTGTCCTCTTTTGAATCTAACACTGGGTTTCTGCTCAGGCAGTCCGCTTCTAGATTATTCTTTCCTGGTAAATATATTATTTTAAAATCATATTGTGATAAATAATATGTTAGATCACCTAGTTCTTCGTCCGTTCTAGCCTTTATATTTAAATTTTCCAAAGGTTTATGATCTGAATATACTGTAAAGGGTTTTCCTATTAGCCAGTATTGCCAGTATTTTACTGCTTCTTTTATTGCCAGACACTCTAAATATATAGCTTTTTTCCTTTTTTGCATTTCATTAAGCTTTTTTGAGAAATATGCAACTGGCTTTTCTTTCTTATCTGGTTGTTCTTGTTTAAGCACTGCGCCAATTTGTTCATAATAAAGTCTGGCAGTCCAACTGCTATTAATGTTGTTAGTGTTATTGTGTCCATATCTCTATTCATATCTAGCAGAAGTCTTTCCTTTTTCATTGCATAGTCAATGAGGGATCCTTCCTTATATCTAAATGATAAAGCATATGTAACTGTATTCCATCCTTTATCAGCAAAAGTATCTAAGAACCTTTGTTTCCATTCAGTCCACCTAGCTGTAACTGTCAACTTTGTTAAGGTTGCACAGTGCCAGTCTGAACAAGATTTATCTAAGAATAATCTTAATATCTCTATCTTCATATCATCTTCTGTAATATTGAATCTTGTACACTCTTTCTCAAATGTATCTATCCATTGTTTTGCATTTGAGTGCTTACTGGTAAATTTTTCAATTATATACTTATCTGCTATATGTTTTAGATTTTTCTCTCCTTCTTTTTTTTCTGATGCTTCTATTAATTTTTCTAATATCTTACTCAGGTCATCCTTTTTTGTTTCTTTTTCATCTGCTTCTTGTAAATATTCACCTGCAAATTGAATATTATCATCTTCATCTATATATTTTTTCTTCAACTCTTCTGTCATAGAAATCCACACTTTTCTTGATTGATGTCTCTTCTTCAAACTATTCTTTGCTTTCAAGAAATTTTCTGTTTTCATCAATTCTGTATGGTTTCCCATGTATTTATTTTCTCCTTGTAAAACATACCTCAATCCATCTTCTGTTTTTATTGAGGTTATGGCAATTGTATTTGACTTCTCGTCTTTCGGAGTAGCGACTATTGTAAATTCAAATTGCAACTTATCCATATCTAGTTGACTAAAATTGTCGTTTTATAAGACAATTATTCTATTATTGAGGGTTTTCAAAGAAATAAACAATTATGTTGCTCTGTAACAAGAGTATTTAATTTTAATCACTATTTTACAATAATATACAATATTTACACCTTACCTGTAACAAGAGAAACGACAATTAAAGTTTCTTTCTCCGTTACACCTCTAATTATACTTTATTTTAAATAATCTTCTAGTTTAATTATTTAAAACAATACACGCGTGTTTTCATTTTCTCTCTGTTTCTCTGTCTCTATCTCACTGTCTTCATCAGTCTTACCATTACTACCAACTACTGTAGCGCGGCATATTCAATTAAAGAAAGTATTTCTTTACATATATATATATATATATATATATATATATATATATATATATATATATATATATATATATATATATATATATATATATATATATATATATATATGCAAAATTAGCTTAAAAATAATAAGAAAATTGAAAATTAGGCCAAAAATTTAAACGGGGTATTTAAATAAAATAAAATCAGGAGTATATACTGTGAAACATGGAGTCTATTAAGCCCGATATGTTGGGAGCCAATTTTATTTTGATAAAACTTGATTTAAAATAATTGACTGATTGTATATATATATATATATATATATATATATATATATATATATATATATATATATATATATATATATATATAATACTAATTGTTTTTGAATTTTATTATATATTTTATTTTATAATGCCCCACTGTTGGGCGTCAATTATATTAATTTGGCTTTTGAATTTTTATATTATATTTACTGATATTGGCTTGAATTTTATTTTTATATTTATATTATATTATATTTTATTAATATGTTAATTCAATGTTTTTATATTTCTATTTATTTTATATGGAAAAATGATATTTAAAATGATAATGATATTACACCATGTGTTATGGGTGACTCTGTATATTTTATAATGTGAAACTTTATCTGAATAAAATGTTTTATGACTCTTGTATTAATTGTGATTTAAGCTATCTCAGGGTTATTTGGGTTGCCTATCCTTCTACTATATATATATATATATTATGTCAAATAAATTGTATTCAAATATTTTAATATACTTACGCTATCTCAGTGGTGAGTTCTGCTAAAATAGGGAAAAAATAGCCTGCAAATATTTATAGTAACCTTATTTTATCTTATTTTGTTTCAAAGAATTATGTTTAAATTCGTAAACAAATTTTATTGGCACAATTTCAAATTTAAAATCTAAACGGATCCGTTGTCATAATTTGTCAAACTTATATTATCAATTTACAATGATTAATCTTAGTACCCGAATTTTCGGCTGTCATTCAAATGTTCTGATTAATAAATATGGATCCTTGACCTGCACTCCCTCTGTATTCGCAATGTTGAACTATGGTTAAATTATCCTATAAGATTTCTACTTTATGCATTTAAATCTTAGTTTCCCATAAACACATTTGCTTAAAATGATATTTGACAGAATGGGCTGTCTTTTTATTGAAATATTTGTCTTGTTGAGCTGATATACATTAAACAAAATAAATCTCTAACCTAGGCTTCCTCGCTAATGGTAGTGGGTATCCTCAAATGTAAGTATTCTTCATATATTTACTGCTTATCTCGTACTTTCTTACGTTAAAAACTTGATGTAACGTCTCTTCTTTGTTTTAGCGGCAAATTGAACTTTCCTTGCACAATTTATGCTTTAAAATATTTTATTTTTAAATGGGAAGCAAGAATGACGCTCTCTGGCATCTGAATTTCATCAACAACCAACAATAACTCATAACAAAAGCGGAAATGTTGCCCAAATTCATCTAACATTTGGTGTTTCCTGTCTGATCAGAGCATTCTCTCTTCCAATTAATTAATACATGTTTGACAGATATTCTCCTTGGAAACCGTCGAGTAAGTTGGATATTCTATTCTTAAAATTGACATCTGACCTAACCTTATTTCTACATAACATAACCAACAATAATTTTCTAACATTAATTCATTTTATGCTGTAATCTTGATTTAAAAGTTCCAGAACACTTAACACTATTTTTAGTAACTTCCAGTTCATTGTTTTTACAAACACAGAACACATATATGGGTACATTTCAGTTCATTGTTCACATAAATAAAACTAAATTTACATATTGAAAACATCATACAGGGGTTTGTTTTGTTCATTACCTTCAGGTAATTGATTTAGAACATAATTCTTTGGTATGTATTTCATGCTTAATATTTCAATCTATCTACATATAGATTTTTGGCTCTTTTAATTTCACTTTAACTGAGATATTTTCCAAATTGCTAGTTATACTTTTTAAGAATTATAATTAATGATCATTTCAACAAATTATGGCTATATATCTTTCATTGCTTCTCCAAATAACACTGACTAACAATAATAGTGAATGTGCTTGCATTTTAATGTTATTATTTTGTTTTCTGTTTTAGTGTACAGTAAAATATGTCGAACGATGTGGATATGTATACAATATACAGATAACCCATATGCATTACGTGTAAACCGTAAGTATTTTACTTACTACTGACCAGTGATACTACTACTACCCCCCATTACTAATCTGGTCACCCAATTTTTTAATCAATAATCAGAATTTAACATTATCATAGTAGTTTCCATAAGGGTTTTCATTTTTGTTTTTATAACTTTATATGGCCTTTGCAATTCTCAGCACAATATATATATATATATATATATATATATATATATATATATATATATATATATATATATATCCAATTAAAAGAACATGTTTCACAGTATATACTCCTGATTTTATTTTATTTAAATACCCCGTTTAAATATATATATATATATATATATATATATATATATATATATATATATATATATATATATATATATATATATATATACGTACAGGGTGGTGATAAAGTTTGGAATAATAGGAATATCTGTATATAGGTGAACTTAGTTTAGCTTAACATTCTTTTAGCTAATACTAGTATATACAGGTATTGCATAAATGAAAAGTCACGTCAACGTCACCTTTTTTAAATAGAACACCCTGTACATTTTAGCATGTTTGGCTCCGTTAAAAAAGTCTAGCTATGTCTCATGCATGATGTCCTATACCTATCTTCAACTATTTATTAATTATTGACGATTGGAAATTAGACATTTTCGATGAAAATAAAAAACGATTTTTCCGAGCGTTCTTTTGAAAAGTTAACCTCTTCACAGAGCTACAATGAACCAATCTACCCACAATAAGAATATCTGAAAGGTTAGCTTAAATAAACGTTCGGACAATTCAAATTTTATTTTCATTGAAAGTGTCTAATTTTCGATTGTCAATAATTCGTAAGTGCGTCTATCTACGAATATGGCAATTGAGACACAACTAGTTAGTTAGAACTTTCTAATTAATGAGTAATATTTACAACTATTTACAAAAGCAAGTAGTTCGTTAAAACCAATAAAACAGAAAATGCACTATAATAATGCGACTAAATTCAGTCACAATTTGAAGAACTCCATACATCGCAATACAGTTTTTAGACCTGACGATCGTTTTGCTAACAAAGTTAGCATTATTAGAGTGATGAATAAACTGTTTATCGATGCCTCTGATGACGCCAACTTTGTTAGCGAAACGATCATTAGGTCTAAAAACGGTATTCTGATAAATTGGGTTCTACAAATTGCACTTATCAGTGCTCATCACAGGTGCCAATCTTCACTCATTAAGGCTACGCTGATATGCAATTATTACACAAGTACTCAATTACTTTTAATTTTAATTAACAAAAGACCGGACACAGCTCGAAAAATGGATGCTGCCTTGTCCATCGTATTGGATAATAATTTTCCACCTCGCCGTTCATCCATTTCGACTTGTGCTCTGTCACTAATCTGGCGCCATCTACGTCATTATGTTGTAAAACCTTACCCGCCGCTCTCTCAGTACACCGAATGGGCCGCCAACCAATCACGCCAGTGTATAGTGGTGTCTCCTCTCCTCTATAGATGTCGCCTGATGGCCTACCTGCAATTTATTCGTTGAGAATTTTATGCTGGTAACACTGGGCCATCCCGAAACATTAATGTTCTCAATTAGATTTTGCCGCCCAGAGTAATTCACCGCACTATCAAGAACTATCAAGAGAATCATCGCCTGATTTATCACCGTGTGCGCACACACCACTTTGATATCGCCGCAAGGCATCCACCGGTGCCACTGCTTTGAATCGATTGTATCCCTTTACCCCTTGTAGGGACGTGATTTCGTACCCGTCGTTGCCCATCACCTTGATAACTCGATAAGGCCCATCATATTTGTTACCAATCTTCTGATTGATCCCCTTTTCTGCCAGACAGGTAGCCACCTTTCGCCAAAGCTCTAAGTCAACCAATTTGTATTCGATTGCAGCATTCCGCCGTTTAACATACCTATCTTTCATTCGCCTCGAGGTGCTGGTCAATATCTCGTCAGCCCTTCGCCTTGCTGCTAGCAGTCTCACCTCGTCCCCCTGAGCGGTACTCTGCGGATGAGTCAGGTCCGCCGTCAACCCAGTTTGATAGGAGAACAACAAATCACCTGAGGCAGATCTGGTACTCGCGTTCATTGTATGATCGGTACCCAATCCCCTTTCAGGCAGTTGTTCTTTGCATCTCGCCTCACTCCTCGCACTAACCGCCAGTGCCTCAAGTGCGATTCGTCGGCTCCACCTGGCCGTTCGCCCTTGCGATAGCAATAGCATTCTGTACATGCTTTTTACCGTTTTCTGTAAAAAAGACAGCAAATACCTTGACGCGAAATGCCAATCCCCGGTCGGACATAATTCGCCTTAAATTCTCTATGACTTCTACTGAGCTCAATGTACGTGTGGGTTTTGCTATGACAAACTTAGTAAAAGAGTCAATCACCATCAAGAGGTAACTGTTTCGCCGTACACTTTTGACAAAGCTCTTTGAGAGCGTCAGCGCACTCCTGAACCAGTGTTGACCTGATTTTGGCCGCGCAGACTGCCCGGAGGACCGCCTGGCTATCCGAGCAAATGTACATACATTTCTCGGGGCTCCTCCTCACATCCTGTCTATTGGCCACAGACAGGATAGCGTACACCTTTGTTTCGAATGCCGTAGTATATGCGCCGACAGTATAACTCTCGTGCCCCAGGACTTCGATGTATATTCCTGCCCCGGAGGATTGTTGATCCTCCAGCTGCGATCCGTCGGTGAAACAGACCAAGCTTGCGGGCTGGAATGCAACCTCATTTTCCCTCCACTGATCCCTACTGGGGATCCTGGGGGTATATGGCCTAGTCAACCTAATATCGTCCTCGGCATCCCGTACCTTGATGGCGGAAATCGGACTCTTGCATGCCCTATTACTGCTCCCTCTCCGCACCAGTTTCCAGAGTCTCGCATTCTAAGATGCAACGCCATAGCCTCCCTTCTGATGCACATGGGAAGCGGTGGCAGCATCAACAAGACCTCTAGCGCGGCTGAGGGTGTCGTCCTCATAGCGCCTGTGATACCCAGGATCGAAGAACATAGCTAATTTGCTCTCCCCGTAGTGTAGGGCCGTTTCCACGTTATGCGTCACAGAGTGGAACGCCGTCTCCATCGATTTCCCCGCTAGTACGCGTGCTGACCTTTATGGAAGGGGTAATCCTTGAGGATCCCCCCAGCATAAACCTATCAACTATCTTTTCCAATGCCTTAAGCAGGAAGGATGTAAGGCTGATTAACCTGTACGCCTTGGCCAGCGTGTAGTCCTCCCTTCCCGGTTTGGTAATGAAGACCCTCCTAACCCGGCGCTAGGCCTTTCGGACGTAGCCCCACGCCAGGCTGGCCCGGAAACCTCCCTTATGTTAGGAAGCAGTATATCCAAGCCCCTCTGGAGCAGGACCGGAATAATCCCATCACAGCCTGCGGACTTGAATGGAGCGAACTCGCTCACCGCCCAGGTTATAGAGCCATCTGTGACCACCCCCTCCGCCAGCTGCCAGTCTGCATTCGGGAACGTCCACCGGCCCAGGTCGGCAGCCCCCGTGACGGCTCCACCGCCCTTAAGGTAAACTTCAGCGAGGTGTAGCAGGGTTTCCTCGCCGGTGCTAGTCCAGCTCCCGTCCGGTTTCCTTAAGGATCCTACATTACTGCCTACCCCCTGTTTAAGTACTCTTACCAGCCTGCGTCCGGCAGGGAATTGACTTCCCCGCAGTACGCGCGCCAACCAGCTCGTTTACTCCGTCGTAATTCCTTCTTAAACTCCTTTCTGGCAGTCCTAAACGCGTCCCAGGCCGCCTCACTCGAATCTCGGACGGCTCGGTTTAAGGCCCTCCGAGTCCGCCCGTGTAGTGCGGCGAGATCCCCGTTCCACCATCTGACTTTGATGGACGGTTCCCCCTAAGTGGTGACGCGGCCTCGTAGGCTGCCATTATTTTACCTTCTAGAACCTCGACCACGCTATCTAATGCCTCTATAGAGTCTTCTCCCGTCTGGGCACCTTGGCGACCCACCCAGGCCTGTTACATAGGCATCCCAGTGGGTCTTCCTCGGATTTCTCCTGAGGAGAGGACTCTCACGGGCCACATCCAATTTATCATACGATGATCAGACATTGGTATGTGTTCCGTCACCCTCCAGCTAGATATATCCTCCGTTATTCCTCTGCTCGCTAACGTGATGTTGATCACCTCCTGCCAGGTACGATTGACAAACGTCGGAGCTGTACCTCTGTTTAATACCTCTAGGTTCGTTGTAGCTAAATACTTTAGTAGAGCGTCACCGCGTGGGTTGGTGTTTGTGCTGCCCCACGAACTGTGGTGAGAATTGGCATCGCTGCCTATAATAAGTTGTAACCCATGCTCCCTCGCGAAATCGACGTTACGCACCAATTCCTCCGACGGAGGCAGCCCCCGTCGATCGTAGGGAACACAAAGGCTGCACATTATAACCTTAAGCCTAATATTACTCAGCTTATACTCTAGGATGGCTGCTGTGGCGTCCCTGGACCAGAGCTGCGGCAGCAACATCACGTCCAGATCCCTCGTCGCCAGTATGCATGTCCTAGGTTGTTCTTCCTCTGCTTCGCCACAAACTAGGATGTTGAAGCCGATTCCTCCAAGCCTTCTCAATTGCTTCCTACAAACATAAGGCTCTTGGATCAACACAACGCCGTCTGGACCGCCTGCGAGGAGCTTTTCCAGCTCCCCAGTGGCATCCCGGCTATGTTGGAGGTTGATCTGGCCCACCCGCAGTAGCCCCGCGAATTAAACGGCGATGCCGACCGGACCGAGGCCCCGTCTGGTCAGAGCCCGTCCGCGTGTCCGCCCCGGAACGGGCGGAGACGACCGCACTCCATGTCGGAACTCTGGTTACGCTCAGAGTCACCAATTCGAAGTGCAGCCTTGCCCGTCCAGCTTGCGAGCCACCCCGGGCCCCAACGAGAAGACCAGACGCCATGCCCCAGGTCCTCCTGCCGTCTCCAGGTGCCGCCATTGCCCAACATTGAGCGAGCGGTTCTGGAGCGCAAGCATCCTGATCACGTCCTCTAGTCCACCTCTTGACTCCTGAGCCAAAAGCCGATCCGGATCGGCCATGGGGCGCCCCCTGCCCTTACGGCGCTGAAGGCGATCTCCCCCACCACCGTCCCGGACCAGCCGTTGAGAAGCCAACTCAGGGACTCGCCGTCCTCGGCGGTCACCAAGAACCACCCTGGATCAACTATCCCCGAGTTTCGGAAGTGGAGCTGCAACGCCCCGTCGGATACCGACATGGCTTCCAACTTCCCCGCCACCAGACTCCTACTTATTGGCTCGGCCTCTTCCATCAGGACTACGCTATCCCCCCGCCCCCGGTTGGAGGTGATGACCACCTGCATATCCCTCCTACCCACCGGACCGGACGCTCCCGAGGGGCCAGGGCCCGCCCCAGCAGCCGGGGTGGCGGCTGTGCCCCCCACCCCCTTCCCGCAGGAGTGGGGACACATTAGACTCTCTCCCTTCACCATAGCTACTCGATGATATGTCCTGCCTAACAATTTACTTAGTCGGCGGACGTGAACAGCCTGCTTCTTGCCTCCAGGCTTGTCGCTGCTACCGTGACTGCAGCGGCCTCCTGAACTGCCGTCGCCAGCCGCTTAGGACAGTCTACCTGCCTGTGACCCGTGTGGTAGCACAAGCCTCTCTAGTGAAACAATAAAATGGGCTTGCGGCCGAAGTGCTGCTTTCCAACTCTTCCAGGAAAGCTGGTAGTCAACAAACCTGCAGAATCATGTCTTGGCTGCATCTTTTAATTTTCTCAGGCTGGCAAAGAGTGTCTCCTGCTCCGTCGAAACATGCGCCTCGCCTAGCTGATCCACCATCGTCAACCACCTGTCGATATTGGCAAACCGGTCCTTCGTGGTCAAACATCTCCGCCATACTGCCCGCCATCCTCAGTTGTTCTGGCTCCATCGATACCCGCCTGGATGAAGAACCTTCCACCACACATGTTGCACTACTTGCTCCACATGGACCACTGCTTGCTGCACTTTGTGCACCACCGGTGTGATCCGGTTCACAAGGAGCATTCACGACAAAAATGGATGCATTCACGCTACAGACAGCAACACCTGCACTACCTGCTGTAGCACCCTTGTCACCCGCTATAACACCTATGCTACCCTGTGCAGCGCTGGGCCCGCCCTGGCCACGCTGCCCGCTACGAATTCGCCCCATAATCTTTTCAACGATCACGCGAAGCACCACCGCTCCCATGCTCTGTGCTCTGTGCTCTGTTATCGTTTACCGGCATCATCTCCGCCTCAAATCCAGGATCTGAGTTATCGTCTCTTTTCACCGGACCCGCCAGTCGTCATATTTTATGAGCCAATTAACTGAAATTCAATTAAATATTCAGTTTTCCAGATTGGTTCACCTTTAGAGAATTCCCAAAATTTATTTAGTTTCCCCGCCTGAGAATCAGACCACAACCTGGCAACAACGCACACTTGCTAAATAATGAAAAATATGGTCGTTATTCACCTCTAGTAAGTTCCCTAAACTTAGTTATTTTTGCGTCTGGGAAACAACCCACAACCTGGCAACAGCGCTGATGAATACTTTACAATTCAAAATATGGTTGGTTAGGTGAAGAAACTGTTTGAAATATACAATCACCTGGTGATTACTTGCAGATTTCTGCCACCTATGGGGGAGGGGATACGCCTACACACTGCACGGATCCCTTTTCATACACCTACACACTGCACAGTCACCTTTTAGGCTCACAAGCACCTGTTAATGCGGACACCTACTCAAAAATTCCAGGATAGTGAGGTGAAACTGCTCCCTGGCGTCGGTGATTCGCCATAGTCGTGGAAATAGGCCGACGTTAAAGAAATAGACACACACACACACGTCGGAGGTCATCCATTTCGACTAGTGCTCTGTCTCTAACCTAGCGCCATCTACTTCATTATGCTGTAACACCTTACCCGCCTCTCGCTCAGTACACGAATGAGCCGCCACACCAATCACGCCAGTGTAATGGTAACTTCTCTCCGCTATAGATGTCGCCTGATGACCTAGCTGTAGTGATGGGAAAAACCGCTATTTTCTGTTAACAGTTGAAGCCGCTAACGTTATTTAATAATAACCGTTGAAAATAGCGGCTTCAGCTATTTTAAACTGGATAGTCGATCGATAGTATCCTACATTCCCAAAGCTGTGAGCGAGAGCGAGCACACTAGTATAAATGCATTGTATTTTTACCCCGTTATTTCACGTAGTGTATAAATATGAAATTTTGTCGATATGAAAAGGAAACGAAGGGTTAAGAAATTATAATAAGCGTGTCGTAAATCTTTTGCCACTCTGAAGTGAAACTTTTAGAAATCAGAAATGAGAAAGGAGTCTTATATTAGTATTTACTTAGATGTTTTAGGAATTATAAACTAGTCATTTCTAAGAAATTTATTTTATGAGGGGTCTTTACGTAAATGTCAATGCCACAGCAAGAATCAATAAATATCATTATTTATCACGTCTTGGGACGTTAGACGTTAGAACTTTTGTTGCTACACAGGGAGTGATTCTAGGAACTATAACATAAGGCAGTTCTTAAAATTTCGGTAAAGAAAGGTTTGTTATTACTTATTACATTATGCTTTTATCTTTCTTAGAAAGATCTCTATCTCTAGTTACATTTTCGGTTCACTGGTCATCTTTATCACTTTATCCACTTTTAAAAACTGTGCAAGTGCAAACAACAGCCAACAGTATAAAAAATTTGGTTTGAGTTTAAAAAAAATTGGAAGATATATAGGATTAATTGTTTATTTACTTATTTTAATATTCGTTGTTTTAAAATTAGTTATAGTGTTAGTTTACTTTAAACTTTTGACTGCCAAGTTAAATTGTGTTTGCGTGCAGAGTATATATATATATATATATATATATATATATATATATATATATATATATATATATATATATATATATATATATATATATATATATATATATATATATATATATATATATATATATATATATATATATATATATATATATATATATATTCATTTAATTTTTTACATTTAATGTATATAGATATTAAAAAATGTTGTATCATTATATTTTTTTTAATCAATTTGATAACTATTATCAGACAAACGAAAATGACGTGTTAACTGTTTTCTTAGGTAATGTATCTAAATTTAAATAAATAAGTACTTTAATTTCACGTGAAATAACCCTATTTTGCGTTGTCTATAGTGAAAGTAATAACACGTTTTTACTTTTTACAGAAATTCATCTTTTCACCCAACATTTTTGATTATTAAATATTTGGCTTTACATACTAGTGAGAAACTCAACTGTTTGAAAAAAACCGCTTCTCAGTTTAACAGAATAACTCTGTGTAGTAGTGTCCTTGTACCGAAGATCGAAGATCCTACGTCGCTAAAGCTGTGAGCGAGAGCGTCGTTAAATGGTTAAATAGCAGTTGCCGATGAAAACCGATGTTTATTCATCGAAGCTAGTAGCAGTAGCAGTGGAACTGAAACAGACACGACCTTGAATTCTAGTTTAGTGTAAAAACCGCTATTTTTTTAGCCGCTACTTTTATAAGTCGGTAACTGGTCGCTACTGCTACTGCTCGGTAGCCGCTAAAAAATAGCTGACAGCTAAATAACGACCCATCACTACCTAGCTGCAGCTTTATTTGTTGAGAGTTTTATGCTGGTAACAATATTTACCAGTAAAAATACAAACACTACTTTAATATTTCGGAATATAAAAATGTATCAATAAAATAATTTAGTCAGAATTGTTCAGCATATTATTTTAGCTGATATATTAGAAGCTATTCTAATAATTAATAATGCTGTGTTGATGCTAATTAACACAGCATTATTAAAGAAAGCGTAATAAATGGCAAGCGACAAATAGATGCAATTGATTGGTACCGGTGCAATACTGGAAAATAACCATTAAGGCTTAGGCTTAACATTACCCGCGTGGCCCGTGTATATTCTGTTTTTTCGCTAATTTAACGGTTACGTACTATTCGTGATTAACATACATTTTGCTTCTCGGACGTCTGTCTCTAAAGGCAAGCATGCGCCAGCCCGTACAGTTCACGCTGCTAGATTTAACATTTACTAGAGCTATCTGTTAGCGTTCCGCGTTGTTCCCCTCTCAAGCGGTTACGTACTGAGATAGCCCCGCACTTAGACATGCTGTGTACTTTAAATTGTTCATTTATTTACCATCTACTTGTGTCAATGTCATAATTTTAACTAGGTAATGTAGTTTGTAAATTGTAAATGTATTTTGTGCAATATTTCTACAATATTTTTAAAGATAGATTAATGTTGGGTGTCGATTTCACGGATATTTGTAGGAACACAGCCTGTATGCTAGAAAAACATATGACCTGGGAACATAACTGCACTAATATTGTATTACCAAAAGCCTTGTTCTCCATAATCGGGTGTAGACAGATATGAGCCAAGAACGCACTTTACGCATCAAGACTGACAGTCAACTCTCGTATAGTCGGCAATAAATTAGTGGTTTATCAATAGGAGACACTCGCTCCCGAAGTCTTGACAGCACTCGATGAGCATTTAAAGTCTCAACTTAATTGTCCCGGATGAATAAATAAGTCACATCCAGAGACCAAGAAGAAAAAATGCACTTTAAAGATGCATTTTTTTCCAAGGGGGCCATGCTTGAAGTTGACTTGACGTCGTCAGCTTATAATATGTGTGTCTAACGTTGCGAGATAAATAAGTAAAGGAAATATATTCTTCACATGGAATTTGTGAAATTGACACCCAAAAATATAGCGTTTTACTGAAAGGCACAGTCAACAACTAGGTGTGCTGTACTCTATTTTGATGAATATTACTCGGTGATCTACATTCACTGCATTTTCTTTTAGCCTGTGATGGACATTAATAAGCTAAATTGGGAGAACCTGAGTCATCACAATGCGATTTTCAACCTGAAAATCGTTTCGCTAAGGCAGTTTACTTTGCCATAGCTGAATTAAATAATGCACCTTGTTCGTACACATAAATAATTGGCACTTATGCGTCATTTCATTTAAAGGAGTAAATTTTACTATCGTGTAAATAAGTTTAAAATACCTTGTTGTTCACCCCGGGGTTTACATGTGTCGGTTGATAAAAATAAAGGGAAATTTAGGTGACACTAAAAAGCTGTATCTTATCACAGCTAGCGTGACTATATCTAGGTACTTATATAATGTGGTATATATTCTGTAAATTGCTACCACTTGTATTACATAGGCTTACTTATTTTAAAATTTAAATAACTTGTGTAAACACAGAACATGTAGAAATGCTGCATAAAATGAATAAGTTGTAAAAATACCTGTAAAACCTAACTTAACAAGCAAATTTGTAATACAAGTCTCCCTGATATTGCCGATGTCTATGCAATTAATCAAAATTATGTCAAATAAAAATGTAATATTTACCATGCTTAAACAAATTCAGTCTTACGAGTTTTTAACAGGCAGGAGATGCAAATGCACTTGACATGTAATAAGTTTGATTGTTGTATGTCTTTCAAAATCACGTTAACGTACGTTGCCCATGTAAATATTTGGAAAGGCAGACACTGATAGCTTCTTTATTGGTGTCGAAATATATGGGCTTGTGAGTGTGCAAGCGAAATGAATCACGTTTAAAGAACTATGTATGTCCTAATTATGATGTAGGAAATAGTTACGTTTAGTATTGCAATTGATCATAAGTGTAAGTAATCCTTATTGGACGCACAATTATTTTTATATGAAATTCTAGTTATTAGAATATTTAAATCAAACGTATGTTGATACAATTACTATAAAGTCAAGTTATAAAGAATGTTTAGTTAACAGGGAGACTTGGTATGGGTGTAAACATACGAGATACACGGGAATATAAACCCAATGTAGTTTGTGGCATTACTATGTGCAACGTATACTATAGTAGGGACATGGGACTTTCGCCCTAATTTACCAGCTACAGCGTCTCCCGCGATTGGACAGGGCATCGAATTTACATAAAAACGCGAGTATTTTGTTTGAAAAATTCAGATTGGGCCCGTGGTTGGACTTGATCTCATTCTTCGCGACTACATCACACCTATATCATTACACATTATTTGTGCAATTGACTGGTAGTTATCCTTGCTGAATCCTTCGCAGCAAATTGCTCGCGCTGTCGTCAGCTGGTTACTGTCACGAAATTTCATAAATTAAACCCCACTCATTACACATTATTTGTGCAATTGACTGGTAGTTATCCTTGCTGAATCCTTCGCAGCAAATTTCTCGCGTTGTCGTCAGCTAGTTACTGTCACGAAATTTCATAAATTAAACCTCACTCATTACACATTATTTGTGCAATTGACTGGTAGTTATCCTTGCTGAATCCTTCGCAGCAAATTGATCGCGTTGTCGTCAGCTAGTTACTGTCACAAAATTTCATAAATTAAACCCCAATCATTACACATTATTTGTGCAATTGACTGGTAGTTATCCTTGCTGAATCCTTCGCAGCAAATTGCTCGCGTTTTTGTCAGCTAGTTACGGTCACGAAATTTCATAAATTAAACCCCACTCATTACACATTATTTGTGCAATTGACTGGTAGCTATCCTTGCTGAATCATTCGCAGCAAATTGCTCGCGTTGTCGTCAGCTAGTTACTGTCACGAAATTTCATAAATTAAACCCCACTCATACACATTATTTGTGCAATTGACTGGTAGTTATCCTTGCTGAATCCTTCGCAGAAAATTGCTCGCGTTGTCGTCAGCTAGTTACTGTCACGAAATTTCATAAATTAAACCCCACTCATTACACATTATTTGTGCAATTGACTGGTAGTTATCCTTGCTAAATCCTTCGCAGCAAATTGCTCGCGTTGTCGTCAGCTAGATTACTGTCACGGAGTTTCATAAATTAAACCCACTCATTACACAAATTTCATAAAAAACGCGGATTACGTACACCTTCCCGAGCTTACGCTGATCACGATGTCAGGCAACGAGACAGAGGGTAAGTTTCTCTTTATTCATATAAGTAGATAGGGCGACACCTAGGACCACCCCCTCCCCTTTTTTCTGCGCATGCACGATCACGTCACGCGCACTCGTATGACGTTGACAGCTGACCTGTCAGCTGACCTGTCAGCTGTCAATGTCAGCTGTCAAAGTCAACTGTCAATGTCATCTGTCATGTGTCAGCTGTCATATGTCACATTTGACCTGTCTGATGACGTCAAATGTTCCAAGATTTCCGATCCTGACAGTTGTGACCTGTCATGATGTTCCAAGATGGCCGCAATCAGGTTAGGTCTCCATGTGTTTATTGTCATCTCTCTGAGGGCTGTCACATCTGACCTGTCTGATGACGTCAAATGTTCCATAGATAGCCACAACCCAGGTTAGGTTTCCATGTGTTTGTTGTTAGCTGTCTGGGCTGTCACATCTGTTCCCCGATGACGTCAAATGTTCCAAGATGGCTACAACCCGGGTTAGGTCTCCATGTGTTTGTCGAATGCCTGCTATCTGGTTGGTTGTTGAGGTTATGTATGTGTTGTATGACATATAAGCATGCTGATTCCCGCTATCTGATTGTTTGTTAAGGTTATGTTCGTATACATGTGTTGTATGACATATAAGCATGATGATTCCCGCTATCTGATTGTTTGTTAAGGTTATGTTCGTATACATGTGTTGTATGACATATAAACATGCTGATTCCCGCTATCTGAATGTAAGTCTGTATTTGTTATGTCGCCAACCCGCTATCTGATTGTTTGTTTTGTTTATGTTTGTTACACACACAGCTGTCATATAAGCTCACTCATATGTTGTTTATTGTGTTGGTAGGTGTTTTGTTTTGTTGTTGCTAGGATATTTCGGTTTTTGGCAGGGAAATTTGAATTTTATTGAAAATTTGTGTCGCTGTTGTCCAGAGCTCTGGCTCTTTGAAGAAGGGAACACTCTATTGGATATTGGTAAAATTAGAGAACATTCCCCGTTTCAAAGAGTCAGGGCTGTTGGACACACACACATTCGGTTTACCCATACATACAGATATGAGAGAGATAGATAGACAATTTGAAATCTGGTTTGAAAGAAAAGCATTCGCCTGAAATTAGATTTTGAACCCGAGTTCAAACTGACCGTATATATCAAACATAAATGTATACATCGCTAAACCAAATACTCCACAGACACTCAAGATAAGGTTTGTTTGATGCATGTATATATAAAACAAAACCAGTTGTTTACATATGATAATTTAAACGCGTTATCAGTTTACGTGGGTGTCAGTTTATGTGGGTGTTTTCTATTACAGTCCAATTTTAACATAAGAGAAGAACTTTGATTTTAAAATATTGGTAAATATATATTCAATAAGTCTAAAACACTTCTTATAAAATCAAAAAGCTAAAACAAACATTTGATATATAATATAAAATCTAAAACAAAAACCTGTTTACATATGCAAATTAACCTATTTCCTAAAATGGTGAGATAAATGTTATCAGTTTTACGTGGGTGTCAGTTTATGTGAGTGTTTTCTATTACAGTGAATCCAAATAATATTGTCGGGGCGTGTCTATATAGGGAGTGATCAAAAATACAAGTAACAAAACTCAATTTAACAACAAACTAACTTTGATATACGAGGGTTGTTTGATATGTGTTGTTTGAAATGAATGTAAACAGACTGTTGATATATGAATATATAAAAGGGTTAATCAAAATGCAACAAAATAAAAATAAAACAATTGATTTACATACAATAAAAATTTATTAGGATTAATTAGGCTGTACATATTGATACATAAATGACATACTATTATTATATAATGGCTCTAACGATGCCCGTTAGAGGTTTATATTCCAATACACTGTCATGAATAACCAAACAGTAAGCACGTGTGTTGTTAGGGAAGTTCGCTCGGCTCATAAATTCCACCTTAATGTCCACCTTTGAAGACTTGATTGATTGACTCGTTCTGGTGCTGACAGTCAATCACAAATAGAGCTCGGTCTTTAAACTCGTCATAATTCAAGATAGGCTCCGACATGTTTTTATAACAGAAGCTTTTTTGAAAATCTGTATACATGTGATAGGCTTCCGCATATTTGGATTTCTCAAAATCCATATTCATAGATTCATAAGGGTAGCATTCTGAATTTAGAAACACTCGGAGATCCAACATACCAATGTTATCGAAATAGTCTGACCTCTTCCTTACGTTATCTTTACGATCTGTTTGAAATACTATAATCACATATCGAGGTCTTTCCAAGTTGGTTGCAGTTTTAACAGCCCACACATCTCTGTTGATATCTCTGAGTGATGGTAACTCATATATGTCCCATTTGCGGTATGCGAGAAATATAGATGTGTCTTTTGCGATTTATCCATCAGTTCCAATTTCATTTTATCATTGGGAAAGACATGTTTTACCTTCAAAAACATATTGGTTACGGTAATTTTTGCTCGTGCCGTACCTGTGCTGTAATAACCGTTGGAATCGTTTCGAACTCTTGTAAAGCGGAAAGTATGTTTGCCACAGAGAACTCCTTTGAAATTATGAGAGAAACTGAAGAGGAACCAAACAGGTATGAGCATGTGAAACTTGTTATCATTTAAGGTGATGTGCTCTGACGACACATTCAGTCCGGCATTGCTAAAAGATTGGGCTTCATTCTTACTGAAGGATAGCAGACTTTTGATGATTGTTGTGGTGTATGGGTCTCGCACTCGTTCCACTTCCTTGTTATTTAACTCATAGGTCATTGATTCAAACAGAGCTGCTCCTCCATTATTTGACAGATAACAAGCACCATTGGCATTTTGGACTGCTACAGGTTCCATAGCACCCTCGATTATTAGAGCTGACTCGGCCAGACATACGAACGCAACTTGTTGGTTGATGGCTATTTCAATTTCATCGCTGTTACCAAACGATTTAGTTGGTGAATAGTAAGAGCGCAGTTCTTCTCGATCGATGGCATCTTCAAACACGGGGTCTTTGAATATTTCTAGTTTTGACGACATGATAACCCAGGCTTTTCAGGAACTCAATATTATCGGGACGAAGCGTACCCTTTGACGTGTCTGACTCAACTGAATTTGTTTTGGTAGATGCACTTGCTTTTATATCCTTAAAGACCAACATACTGAGCAACTTTTATAAGTTTCAAGCGAACAGACACCTCTTCACCTTGAAAGTTGACAGGAACTGAATCTTGGTCGACGATGTCGATGCTTATATTGGAAATCTCTTGCTTGTTCACCGGCAAGTAAATTAAATTTTTAGGTTCTATGTCGATTGCGTAGCCAGGATCAACCATCGGAACAAACTCATACAGCGTATGTGAGGGTTGTTCGTTATAATAGGAACCAGACACAATATTGGTTTCTATGCGAATCTGTCTAACATCCACTATTTCAACAGGTAAATCAGATTCATAAAAGATGTCCGGTTGAAGAACTTGTTTTGAAAAGCCCAACATTCGCTCAATCGAACCATCAAATTCAAAACTGACATTTGTATAACACCTTAGTTTACATTTGATGGTGTTCGGATTAGGTCTCAGAATCAGAGCCTGTTGCTTTTGTTCGTGTGTTGCTGTAGCACCAACAAGTTCATTTTGAAGTAACTCTTCCAAGTGTGTTATTTCATAAGCACCGGTGGGTATCGCGATGGTTCGCCAACCGGTTCCTTCTTTTACATGAAATTTGTTTTTACCTTCATAGATGTTGGGTATGTTGTTGTAGGTGTGAAAGCCTATCAAAGGAACAGCATAACTACCATCCAAAACAATTGGTGGATGGTAGTCTGACGACAGATGGGAGCTGCGGTCTTTCAACACGAAGGTGTGCGCCATGACTGATACACACAGGCTGCTGTTTGAGTCTTTTATTGCAAAAATTGTAAACACAAGTGACCACAGTTAAATGTGTTGTATGTTTGATACACATCATGATTATACAGTATGGAATAGTCTTTAAGGTAACGTTGCAGCTCCACAGGAGGCTTCAAGTTTCCATACGAGTCAAAGTACTCGACGATGTCACCACGTTTCCTCACAGTAACCCAATGACTGCCTGGTTGCTTGTGTGTTTGCAAATTCATGATGAACGATTCATTTTTACGTGGTCCATTGCGTGGAAGCTCATCTCGCATGTATACACCTCTAAAATATGGGATTTTCATTTTACCAGCAAACTTGACAAGATCTACATTTGTCAGAGGTCTTGCTGATAAACACTTTAGTTTTTTGGTTTTTGCAGATACAACCCATAACCGGAGCGTTGTTTCTTGAGATACAGGCCTTTGCCCAGTCTCTTGCATTTTGGTTTAAATTTCAAGCCACTCCCTCTCCTACCCATCGCGATGGCTTCCATTGTTTTGTTGTGCCGTTCTTCCTCCTCCAGTTTCTGTTTCGCAGACTTGGCATCGTTCACGGCTTAAGCAATACTAGCAGCACCGTCACCCAGAGCTCCTAGTGCTGACAGCCCGCCAAATATAAGAGGCAACAGCGGAAGGAAGCCTCCGCTTTTAGGTATTGGAATAACTCGAGGTTTCTGCACATTCTTACGCCCACCAATATTTCTAACGATTGTATGAGCTATATCAAACACGGCGTTCTCTGTTGGAATAAGGTTTCTATCTTTTATAACTTCCCCAATCAGACTTATTATGTTTTTAAAGGGAACCTTCTTCTTTGGGTTCGAGTTGATTACATAAAGCCCCTCACCAAGTTTTCTGTTAACTTTCATGGTGTTTGTAACGCCCGCAACGTTTCAGAAAAACCTGTATCCGTCTTTGTTAATAACAACCCTCACTTTGTGACACCAACATTCATACTGACTGGGCGTCTCACTTGTATTGATTTATATATACACACCCAAAAATATAGTTTAGTTTAAGTTAAGATGCGTAACATCAAACACGCTTCTGTCTTACCCATTACAAATATAGACGATGTTGTTACAGACAAAGCAGAACAACAACTGAGGCATGGTTCTCTCTTTCCAAACACCGTTCGCTGTATCATATGTGGTCCTAGTGGGTGTGGTAAAACTAATGTCATGCTGAGTTTATTGTTTGAAGCAAACGGTTTAAAGTTTGATAACGTGTATGTGTATTCAAAGTCTCTGTATCAACCGAAATACAAGATGTTAAAGGAGGTGTTGAATGCAACAAAAGGTGTTGGTTAATATCCTTATAGAGAAAACGATAAAATATTAGATCCGGAAGATGCCAAGGACAACTCTGTGTTTATATTTGATGATGTAGCTTGTGACAAACAAGATAACATAAGAGCATACTTCAGTATGGGCAGACATAAGAATATTGATTCATTCTATCTCTGTCAAACATATACTCGAATACCCAACCATCTGGTACGTGACAACACGAATGTTATTGTGTTATTCAAGCAAGATGAAACCAATTTAAAACATGTGTACGACGATCATGTGACCACCGATATGGACTTTAAACAATTTAAAACTATCTGCTGCCAAAGCTGGAAAGATAACAAGTATGGTGTGTTGGTGATTGTGAAGGAAAACGATGTACACAAGGGTCGATATAGAAAAGGATTCGATAAATATATTATTCTAACTGGTTACAAACAATGATAGACAGGACAGTCAGCTGTCTAACACAGCTGTCATACAGGTGTCTAATACAGCTGTCATACAGCTGTCATACAGCTATCTAACACAGCTGTCATACAGCTGCCCAACACAGCTGTCTAACACAGCTGTCTAACACAGCTGCCTAACACAGCTGTCTAACACAGCTGTCTAACACAGCTGTCTAACATGACAGACGGACATCGTGATAAATAAGAAGACATGTACTATGACGGAGTCAGTATACGTTAAACCACCCCACAACCTGTATCGCTCAAACAAATGATTAGACCGGCTGGTAACACCGACCAGTTGCAGCACAATGGAAGTGCTGGGTACGGAAGAGAGAAAAGTTAAGAAAAGGATTTTAGAACTTGCTGACAATATTTGAAAAAAACATTTAATGCTTAAACTTAATAGAGCTGAGAATGATGATGCTCTGCAACGTTTATATAAACCAATTGTTGAGCCGCTAAGTGAAATATCTAAAAACACATCAGCACTGCAGCAGCAGCAGCAGCCACCACCGGCTGAACAAATCAAAGACGAAGTCGATATACCAGAAACGAAACCCCAAGTAGAGTTCCTGAAAGACCATGAAGTTTTTGAAGCTGAACCAGGGGATGAGGCTGAGGAGACAAATTCCGATGAGGATATCCCAACATTTGAAGAGCTTGAGGCAGACCTACAAACTGTCACAACCAACCCAGCATATCAAGAATTTTTGGAGCAATATCCAGAACGAGTTCGATATTATGTAGACAAGTATTTTACTGAACCACCAAGGCTCGCTACCATTGATCAAACGTATGGTGCTCGCTACGCTAAAGATACCGGTAGCTGGAGTCTTGGTAACAAACACTTAGACTTTACTGATGCTGAGATTCAACTGAACCAAAGGAGATACCCGCAATCACAAGGTCTGCTAGAATTGTTATTTATGAAAAGACCCAGGGGGTATACTTATGACGATCTTCAACACTATAGTGATATTCTAGAAGCAACTAGTGTTCATAAAATGAACTATGATCCTAACGCACGAACCAAGGGTTGTTCCTCTGAAAAGTATCTGACTAATAAAACCAGTGATAAATCCACGAGGTCGTAGATCCTTAACTCCTCAAGGTTTTGGTTACACCTACGAGGAAGACGATGACGACAACAACGCCAGACATCTCAACAAAAAACAAAAGACTGAACCTAAAGCTCAGAGTGATAAGAGCAGCGATAGCAACAGCATCAGCACTAACAGCAGCACCACTAACAACTATATGATACAAAATAACAAACAAATAGCATATGTGTATTGGAATGGCATAAACGAGTTGGTTGACAGACTTAGACTTTTAGTGGCTTCTCAAGTTGCAGGTAATAATGCTCATAACAACGAAATTCAGTCAATCTTGGAAGAACTAAAAGAAGCTAGTGTTATCACCTAGTAAGCCCACAGCCATGAAGCGGCACCAGCGACAACACCAACGTAACACTGAACCATCTAATGTTAATAATTCTATAAATGTATTCCAACAAACGGGGAAGAGTTTACATACTTGTACTTAGAATCAAATAAAAGTCTTTGTTAAAATTAATGTGTTTTTATTTTGTAATACAATTAAAAAGTATGTCGTAAAGCAATAATATCCTGAACAAACTTATCTTGTGGTACATCTGCTATCTGTATGTTGTTTCTATGTGCTGTAAGGTATTTCACTTCAGTCTTTATTCTGTTAAAGAAATTTACTGAATTTGGATCATACAGCTTGTTTAGGATCACTTGGGCGTTGGGGTGTTTATTTTTAAAATTTCTGACAGCTCTGGGGAAACTTTTCTTTTGTGTTCTTACGGCATGATATGGATAGGGGGCGCCTTTCTCGTGTCTTGCAAGTAAACCAAACACACTTATTTTTCCCGGGTTATTTGGTTTTGGGGATATATGTTCAAGATGTTCTGCGACTTTAGCATTTGTTTCTCGCATACGCTGCACCTCATCATTTATCTTCATTAATTTCACTTCAATCTCCTCTAGGTTGTCCCTGTATTTCTGATCAAATTCGTTTAGGAAAAATCAAAAATAATTTGGTTGCATTTGTCATAGAACTGATTGGATATCCAGCAAGCCAAATTTACTATCAAATCTTTGCACACATATGTACCAGATATAGAGTTGTTTTCAGCTTGTCTTCCACCAAAGCCCACCACGTATGTAGCTGTTGTTGGTGTTAATTTAAATGTTGCCGACGCTTCTAGGGTATCGGTATTCCGGCCTCCTGGAAGCGACTCTACGTGGGCTCCTTCGGTTGAAATATTTAGGGTATCGGTATTCCGATACCCTAAATCTTCCTTTAGCTGACTGGTGGCGGTTGTTGGTGTTAATTTAAATGTTGCATCCGTTTTTAGGGGGCCAGTATTCCGGCTCCCTGGAGATAACTCTAAGTGGGCTCCCTCGGTTAAAACATTTGGCATGTCGGTATGCCGATACCCCAAATGTTCCTTCAGCTGACTGTTGTAATAGGCAATCAACTCTTTAGTTTTCTTATTTTCCAACCAATGTCTGAATCTTTTCTCACCACTCTTACACAATTTTGTGGCATTGATATATCCAGTGTTCTTATCGATAATAACTTGAAAGTCTCCAAATAGACCATACCAGAAGTTATCATTAATTTGCTGGTAACACACATCACTTAATGTAGCCATTTTGAAACAGATTTGGGTAGAGCAAACTGAAGCATGTCTTTTCTCAACGACAACTCAATTATAAATGAGATTAAAGCGAACTCTAACCGAGAAACTAGGTCATAGACAGGAAATGACAACTGATAACAACTGTATTCTAACTCTGCCATGGGTCTATCTCTGAAAACTAGGTCACCTACCCAAAATGACAACTGATAACAACTGTATTCTAACTCTGCCACGGCTCTAACTCTGAAAACTAGGTCACCTACCCCAAAATGACAACAGATAGCAAGTGTACAGACAAGTTTTAACACGTTAGCTGTCTGTATTTAGCTGTCATATCTGTCAAACATGTTATTCAAATCACATTTGTCTGTTTGTTTCGTGTGTGAAAATCAAATTTCCCGCTAAAACTGAGTAACACATCATGTCCGTTTGTTATTCCATACATCTGTCAGTCTAAGTAAAGACATCTAACTGTCATGACATATATGTGTCATATATCATTTCAAAACAACCGTGTGTACAAGCTCAAACAAGACTAAGGTCACACACACATACCTGTTCAGTATGTGTTAAGATGTAAAACAGAGATGATGTCTCTCTTACTGTGGGTATGTATTCCACTCTTATATTATTTAGCAGTATGTTTGCATTCAAACAACACATATCACAGACAGGTCAGATGTGACAGCCCTCAGACAGATGACAACAAACACATGGAGACCTAACCCGATTGTGGCTATCTATGGAACATTTGACGTCATCAGGGACTAATGTGACATATAACAGCTGATAACAAAAACATGGAGACCTAACCTGGGGGTTGTAGCCATCTTGGAACATTTGACGTCATCAGACAGGTCAGATGTGACAGCCCTCAGACAGATGACAATAAACACATGGAGACCTAACCCGATTGTGGCTATCTATGGAACATTTGACGTCATCAGGGACTAATGTGACATATAACAGCTGATAACAAACACATGGAGACCTAACCTGGGGGTTGTAGCCATCTTGGAACATTTGACGTCATCAGACAGGTCACATGTGACAGCCCTCAGACAGATGACAATAAACACATGGAGACCTAACCTGATTGTGGCCATCTTGGAACATCTTGACAGGTCACAACTGTCAGGATCGGCCATCTTGGAACATTTGACGTCATAAGACAGGTCAGATGTGACATATGACAGCTGACACATGACAGTTGACATTTGACAGTTGACAGCTGACAGGTCAGCTGAGTGTATCCCTTAAACAACTTAAATTATTTAAATACTGTTTCTGACCAACATAGGCAAGATTTGTCGTATTTGAACACAATCATTTATGTGCCCTTTATTACGGGTGTCCCTAGAGTCCACTGTTTTCCCCAATTTAGCTCCTAAGTCTAAGATTATTTTACTAATGATAATAAGTTAACGGTGAGTCATGGCTTGTCTCGCTGTCCATGGAAAAAATAATACAATGTACGTGTCACTTAGAGCAGTAAGAATTATTGTCAGCTTAGTTAGAAATTACTCACTCATTCCAGTCCAAAATCGGTATGAATTACCTTTAAGCATGTAATATCTTTAAACTTGAAATTAGGAATTTTGCCAACTCATGTATTGTTTAATGAAACTACTGTTGCATTCAAAAGACAGGCAGCTTGGCTCTATTCAATATCTTAGAAACTTGAAATTGGGAAGTTTGCTAGCTTATGTATTGTTTAATGAAATTACTTTTGTATGTGGAAGGCAGACAGCTTCGCTTTATTTAATATCTTTGAAACTTGAAATTAGGAATTTTACCAGCTCATGTATTGTTTAATGAAATTACTTTTGCATTTGAAACAGACATTTCTGCACTAATTTGATATATTTAAACTGAAACTTGAAATCAGAAATTTTATTAGCTTGTTTATTATTTATTGAGGTTGATTTTGCTAGCTGAAAATTGAAATTAAAAGCCTGTCTTGTGCACTAAACAGATAAAAAAAATCTCTTGCCCCTGCGGCTTGACATTTATCTGTTATCACAGCTAGAATGACTTTCGGGTGAAGTTTTGCTTCACGAAGTGCCATTGTTCGAGCAATTTAAGACCAGGCAGATAGGCGATAATCCAAGAACTTCCGCGATATACCTAACTTTGGCATGAAGTAAAATGGCAATGCTGAAGGTCAGTAATCAATTGAGCACCTGTATCGCTTGTCCTGACACAGTGGGAAGTAAAAGGTGTTTTGGAATCGTGTCCGCTTACTCGGATAGGAAAATCTTCCCATTTCACCCAGTACAGGTTGCGGTTTCAGGAGTTAAGTTTTGCAAACCAAGTGGCATTTGAGTGAATATTCTGCTCCTTGAAATGCTAACACCCAAAGACACAACACCTGGCAGATAGGCGATACTCCAAGAAGGATTTCGTGAAAACCTTATAATCCTGCACAATAGAAGTGGAAAAGACTGCTTAAATACCTAATACATCAAACCTTAATAATTTACATTGCTGAGCAGTGTGTAAGGGGAAGGTTAGTGAGTAGTGAGAAGGGTCCTAGCGAGTGTTGTCATGTTCTGCAGTACTGCACAATCAGTCTCACCTAAACTTGTCGAGTAAAAGGAAAAGTGAAACCAGAATATTGAAAGAAAATAAAAATGAAACCTAAACATTGAAACCAATAATGCAAATCCTAACCATAATGCTCACGACACTGGAGATTGAGCAGTGCTGTGAGCATCGACAGAAACGCCCGGGTCATTCACTTCCGAGACTACAGATTTTAGCACTGTGCACACCGCCTTGTTATTCAATGTCCCCGTATCTGGTAGTCAGCTGTAGCGTTAAGCGGCGCCAATAGGTCTGAAGTGTAAAATTCCAATTCATTGTATGTTCAATAATCACGTGTGTTATGAATTTTCTGTTTCTCCACGAGGACCTGAATACCACAGAATCCAAAATCACAAAAAGCCGTAACCCTGATGTTCACGTGCAAATATCAAATGATAAGTTACCTCCATAATACGATTTTAGATAGATGGCTTTTCTAAAGTAAGTGAAAACATATCAGTAGTCACATAATAATTAAGCAGGATATTGTGGATAGACATAATCGTGGATAGACATAATCGAGTTTCAGGCAATTAGTTAAATGGGTAACTGTTTCTTTTAAATGCAATTTAACTCACATGTGCTATGTAAATAATGGCAATATAAAGTCGTCAAGGTTTTCTAGTAATTTTCTCAATGGTAACTAGAACAAGGTCTTTTTTGCCTTAGAAAGCAATTGATATTTTTGAAGGAGGGTTGGGATATTACTATATATATATATATATATATATATATATATATATATATATATATATATATATATATATATATATATATATATATATATATATACATATAAAAATTGAAACTGACCCTGGATACGCGCTCATTTGAAGACATTTTTTCAAAATTTAAAAGTCGAGATCGCCTTATTGATGCATTTTTTTAAAGAAAATTCACTAAAATTATATAAAATCTAGCCTGCTGCATTAATAGTGGTACCTACCTACTGTGTTTAACACAACAAATAATTTCTTTTAACGCTTTGATGAAGTGGCCCATTTTTTCTGAAATACCGGGTTTACGTAAGCTCTGTCAAATATATTGAAAGTTAATGCTGCTCAGATTAACTATGGATATGATTCACTAAGTAAAGATGAGCACGTCTTCAGAGGATAAAAATTCTAAATGTTCCACGACTACAACTGTGCTTAAATTTTTGGCATATACTCGACTTACACGATTGAGGGTGATTGAAACAAAACAAAACTTTCACTGCTTGCTTACCGGATATTTTCCCTCTACTCGAATTCGGTTATCATAATTTCCACATTCCCTTTGTCGGCGTAAAGTGGTCAATCAATAAACTGCACTTGCATTCGCATGATAATACGTGTAATTTCCAAATCAGCGTTGTAAGGGGATGATTCTTTGCAATTTTCGCATCACAGGAATTACATTCTTGTTAGTTTTGATCAATGTCTTGTCGTTCTTCTTCCAAGTGGAGCAATATTTGGATACCTTTCAAAAACTCTACAAGTTGTGTGTGTTTTGTTTCTTTAACCTCGGTCTATTTCCGCTACTAGGCTCAATCACCGACGCCAGGGAGCAGTGTTACCTCACTATTCGGGAAAATTTTCCGAACCCTTGCCTTTCTGTAAGGAAAGGTCGGATCTTTAACGTACCCAACATCGCATGGACACGGGACCGGCGGCTTTACGTCCCCTCCAAAGAGCGGCACGTGCAACAATTCAACTTGCTCAATCACAATGCCACAACCTCGGTTGATGTTAATGTTACAGTATGTATTGAAAAAGTGAAAGAAGAACCCTGTGATCGAGCACAGTACCCTTCGGTTCAGAGGCACACGTTCTTACCACTGAACTACCCAGGTTCTAACTTTGCAAGTTATATTGATATTTTTATGACACTCACCATGGCTCAGTAGTAAATTAATATATCTTCAATTGAATAATTACCACTTCTATTTTGTGCCATCATTATAGTACAATTTATTTAAAAACAGGCGTCTTAGGCGAGAATAGCTTACATACGATAATACAAATTGTCACAAATAAATAAATTTTGACACTTTATATTCCATGGACAACTTCGTTTTGTAAAAGCACTGCGGTTTATGTAGGCGGTTGAAACGAATGCAGTAAGTCAGTACTTTTGTTTATGTATTACAGTGCTTTAAATCACCTACCACAAGAAAAATGATAAGCAACAAACACAATCAAATCATTTTGTATAATAATTCTTCTCTTGTCGTATTTTAACTTTGTACATAATGTAGGTACTCATTAGGTGCATAATAAATATGTAGGTGCCTACCTTTAAATGTAAAATATCATCAAAACCAATAATTTTGCGCGTATAGAAAACCTTTTAAACGTTTTATAGGAAATTTTATTCTGCATCGATTTAAGTAATAATACACAGGTGATCTATTTAAAATTCTTGACTTATTCTAGTTTGAATGTAAAACGAAAAATTCACTAATGCGGGGATCTGTATATATATATATATATATATATATATATATATATATATATATATATATATATATATATATATATAGTTACGTTACCTAGTAGCCGATTGCTGTAAGACCAATACCACGATATCCATTCCGATATCGTCCACTCAGCATGACATCGACCTCAGGCGGTCACAGAGTTCATTAGGAAACCGCATAATAATAAATCTTAGTTTATAAGTATCAGTTATCTTAGATTTAGAATCATTATTTACTTGTTCATAATAGAACCTCGGTGGTTCAGGGGTAAGAACGTGTGCCTCTGAACCGAAGGGTACTGGGTTCGATCCCAGGGTACTCCTTTCACTTTTTCAGTACAAACTGTAACATTAACATCAACCGAGGTTCTGGCATTATATTTGAGCAAGTTGAATGTCTGTACGTTCCGCCCTTCGGAGGGGGCGTAAAGCCGTCGGTCCCGTGTCCATGCGATGTTGGGCACGTTAAAGATCCCTACCCACCTTACAGAAAGGCAGGGGTTTAGAAAATTTTCCAGGATAGTGAGGTGAAACTGCTCCCTGGCGTCGGTGATTGGCCATAGTCGCGGAAATAGGCCGACGTTAAAGAAACAAAACACACACACACACACACATTTACTTGTTAACGATTAGCAACGTTCATAGTTTGTTAGTTGTAACTTGTAATTAATCACTCGTTACTTAATTGTACTTTTTGGTTTTAAATAAACTTATTTTTTTATCATAAAGCCAAAAGAGCCTTATTTAACTAGCGCTGCGAACAGTATCCAGTAACGACTTTTTGGCAACTTAAAAGTAACAAAATTGTCGGTCGTTTGTAAACGTTTGTGCTGGAAGAACAAACAAGAAGAAAGAGCAAGGGCGTTGGAAGAAAAGCCACAGATGACCAACAAAGAAGTTTCCCTTCTGTAAGTCGATCCATTTCTTTTATTTCCAATGCAATTGTGTCTTTTATGTATTTGCAAATTTCATTTTTCGTAAATACAAATTATTTTTAGTAGTATTCACAAAGTTTTTCTTTGGCAATACTTATATTTACGGCATTATACAAATCCTTTTTTTTTTCCGTAAATGCCACATAATTAATTATTAATAATATCGTAAATATCTTGTCTTTCGTGGGTACTTATTATAATTAATATCTATTTAATAGCATTCACAAAATTTTCCTTTAATTCCTGCATGATACAAAGCCTTATTTTTCGTAAATGAAAAACACGAATAATTATTGATAATATTACAAGATACTCTTTCATAGTACATGGTATAATTAAAAAGCATTTTCGCGATTTTTGGAATTAAAATTTTAGAGAATACACTAAATAAAGCAGAATTATTTTAATACATTTTAGCATATTCCTAGCATTAAGTAATATTCACGTTAATAATTACATTTTATCTAATAAAAATTCTCTAAAAGTAATTCAGTATCACAAGTTTAGGCGTTGTATAATAAAAACACTGCATTCTTTTATTGCCGCATTTAATTTAATATTCACAGTCATTGTACGTAAAAAACGGATGATTAATTTAAAAAAACGTACAAACGCGTTGGAATAAATCTTCTATTTCACCTACGGAAACGTATAATTACTCGCTGTAATTAAAACTCTTTAGATAAACAATTTCAACGGAAATATTTTAAGCATAAATATTATTACTTAAGCAGTATAATAATTTTCCACTGTATTCATTATTAATTAGTTGATAAATTATTGATTACCTTTAGAGCTAAGCATTTATTTTAGGGACTGATTATTATTTTATTAATTGCAAATTTTATCCATCTATCACCTATAAAATTACCCTTATTACCCTGAAATTAAAATTCAACAGAAAATTTCACTTATAGCTATTAATACATCAGCTTTTGTGAAAGGTCTTCTATAAGATTTACCCGAATTCCACAAACACTCTTGCCAAATTTAACCCCAGATTCACTCCTTTTCAATTCATCAGAAACCCCTAATTTCCAAAACATGTCAGAGGCATCAATTACCCAAATCTGCCAAGCTTCAGCCATGATCCCCAAATACAATGGTGGACAAAAACAATTAGCATATTTTCGCAATCAATGCCGCACTTATATCCTGTATTACAAAAGCCAAGGCGACATACCTGACGACTTACATTGTAACAGAATGATCATTGAATTCATCAAAGCCAATATCACAGGTGAAGTCCGAGATATACTTATGAAACTAGGCAACATTACTTGGCAAAACATTGAAAATGCCCTTAAGGCCCAATACACATACCCTAGATCCGAAGACCTTTTAATGACATATTTACGGACTAGCTACATGCGTAAAACTCAGACTGTTACTGACTTTTACAATGTTATACAAGACCAATTAAAAATGTTAAACGAACACATTTCACTACAAGCCCTAGATGACGTTATAAAAACCTACAAAAAACAACACGAAACGGCAGCTGTAACTTTCTTTTAAAATAGGAATAGCCGAACCATATCACACCCACTTACGTTTATTAAACATATCTAATTTAGAAACAGCGCTGCTCGAATGCCATTGCATTGATAACGAGCAGATGCAAGTAAACTTCTTAAAAGTCATAAAAGACAAAGATGAATCTCATTTTCGTCAAAATGACAAACATTCTCAGCCACAAAAACCACACATAACTAACAGGAGGGTAAACGACTTCTACCCCAATTTCCGGAAAATACCACAACAAAATTAAAACCATCAGCCCAATTTCCATAGAACCCCAACAAAATCATAACCAACAACCAACGTTTCTACAACCCTTTCCAAGCCGACCTATCTCGAATTTAAGACCAATTCCGCAACAAAGAAATTACCCCACTAATTCACAAGTCTTCGGAAGAAGAATTAATCAGGCAACCCCTATGTCAATTTCTACTAACCTAACAAACAATCGCCCTCGTACAAATCACCACATTCCTCAAGTAAATAACAACCAAACTTGTCAAGAGCAGGAACAAGAGCATGTCTATTTATACCAGGATGAGGAATTCGTTGAACCAGAGGAACCGTATAGTGAAAACCAGGATTTTTACGATACAGTCTCGGGAACACTATAAAACTTAACTTAAACAATATTGCTATGCAACCCAAACTACCCTTCTTCTGTTTCCCCTCTTTAAGCCTCCAAATACTAATTGACAGTGGTGCGTCTGATATCATCATGAATCCAGGTACGGCTTACGAATTTTTCAGGGAATATCTATCAAAAACCCTTCGCCATGAAATCCGTTGGCAAAATTTCCAGAGGTATTGATAATATTTAGTTCCCTATATTACAATAATATGGCATTAAATTCCCCTTCGATTTTCATGTCGTGCAATGGCATCATCGTTTTGACGCTTTGATTGGTTCAGCTCACTTCCAGAAATTGAAAGCACGCATCAACTACGAGACTAGACTATAACGTTAGGCAGGACAGAGATCCCTTTTTATTTGGAACTTGTCCCCAAAATTTTAAGCCCTTCAAACAAATATGTGTGAATAGTATCAAAATTCATGTTAATCTAGAAAATGGAACCGTTCTGATATCCAACTATCCGACAATACTGTAACTGTATGAGAAGTTATAGCTACTTCTCATTCTGTCATTTGCACAATTCCTATTACTAAAAATACTCCTGACAACGTCGAAGTTTAGTTAAAGTCACTCCTGTACAAAACTATTACGAACTGAACGAACCAATAAAACAAAACCTACCTAACATTTTAAAACAATTAAGAGTAGAGCATCTAAAACCGAGGAAAAATCAAGATTATTTTCCTTATGCCACAAATACAAAAACATAATTTACCATGAAAACAGTGACCTTACGTTTACCAACTGTGTTAAACATGACATACGAACAAAAGATGACGAACCAGTACATGTCAAATCCTATCGATATCCCTACAATCTCAAGGTAGAGATTCAAAACCAAATAAAACAGCTACTAGATAATAACATTATCAGACCAACTATATCACCATATGCATCCCCTGTATGGATCGTGCCTAAACGGGAAAACGCAAATGGCGTTTACTTATCGACTACCGAAAGCTGAACAAGAAAATTATTAACGACAAATATCCAAATGATCTTAGAAATCTAGGTATTAACACGCAGGAAGACGAACGACATTCTGACTCACAAACCCAACACACTTCTGCAGAAAACCCCGTCTTTACTATGCCGATATCTGAAAACCCCTAAAATTACTTTAAACATCAGATAATTATGTACTATGGCCCTCATAACGAAATAAAGACAACTAATTAAAAAATAAATCCTACAGAGTGTACATCCAAAGACAACACGAACTACAACAGATGACTGACTTTTAAAAATCTTACATTAACCCTAATAATTTACGGTATATTATTCTTGGACCCACAACTAGAACATTACTTTAGAATGATAGTTTCCAATCTTTTCAATCGTTCAGTTAAAATAATTAAATGTACAAAACGATTACAAGACGTAACAAAAACTTAGGAACAAAAAGGAACGATCCAAGACTATCGCGAACAAAACCATAACGGCACTAACGAGACGTACACACAACTAAAAACAAAATTTTATTGGCCCAACATGAAAATACAAATTGACGATTTTATTAATAAATGTGGTGTATGTCTTCAAGCGAAATATGCTCGTAACCCGTATAAACCCCCGTCTCAAGGACCCCCTGATTGCTTCCAGACCCTTCGAAGTTATACACCTCTCGATGTATTCAGCCTTGATAACTGCAAATTCTTAATAATTGTCGATTTGTTCAGTAGGTATGCCCAAGAGTATTACATTATCGACACTACGGCCCTGACCAAAGTCAACAAATTACGTCACTTCTTCTCTCACCATAACTATCCTTCTAAAATTGTCTCCAATTATGACCGACAATTCGAAAATGTTATACTTAAAGAGTTCTGTTCCATGTTTAAAATCGATTTGCACATTATTACCCCTCAGAACCCTAATTCAAATTCGCCTGTAGAACTTTTACATTCGACACTACTAGGAGAAATACGTGTCCTGAAAATTCAAAATCCAAACGAAAGCCGTCAGTCTCTCATGATCACAGCTGTATTGATCTATAACCAATCGTACACTCCTCGACAGGCCACTCACCTTTCAAACTGCTCTATGGCCCATATCATGACATAGCACCTATTGACCCCCATCAAACAGTTCTCGAAGAATACAACAATAAACGGCTAAAAGAGAGACTTCCATTTTACAAGTCTATTTATGAAAAACAAAAACAAAAAGCAACCGAACGTCTCGAGAAACTTAGTGAAACTCGAGAACAAAATATCCAGATAAACGAGGAAAACATTGCAGTAAGAGTACCACCAGTTCGAAAGGCAGATCCCCTTTATAAAACTCATTCCGACCCTATACAATTGCCTCGCAATAAGATATTTCTCCCCCATTCGAGGAAGCAAACGGCTCATCTTCATATGGCTGAAAGAGCAAGAAAGAAATTTCCTTCTTTAGAGCCTGCTGTGCTTATGTCTGAGGACAGCCCTACTCCTTCAACTTTAACCCATCCAAACTAATATTTGTTCCAAGGATTATGCCGAAATCTCCAAAATCCTAAATCATTGCCATAGGTTTCACTTTTATTTTAATCTCGCACTATATAAGAAACTGTAATAAATTAATATACCAGGCGTATCAGATTAATAATGAAGAAAAAATTCGCTTAACAATTATTATAACCGAATTTTAAACAGTCAACTAAAGAAAATTTAGATTCATTAAAAATCACTAGATGCAACGTGGAACGGAATATAAGGCCGTCATAGATTTTCAAATAACACCAAGTTGGTAACTATCGGAAAGAAAAATAGTATTACAAGGAACAACTTTGCTTAATTTTAATCAGTTAACCAATATGGGATATATATAAGCTTAATCATAATGACGATGACTTTATTTTCACTGAAATCGCATTTTTTAAATTTTTTGAATTCACCAATTTTAATGTTTATCTGTAAAAGATATAATTGTTCGCCTCCTGAAAGTTCCTATCCTACATCCCACATCAGGAGCATACTTTCGAATGATTCCAGTACCTCAAACCAATAGAGTCCTTATACCACCTGCTGCCTTCTATTTGGAAACACCCCAGAAAAATCTGTCGACAGCAGAACAATGCCCAGCTGTCGAGGAAGCCATTATATGTACTGACGCACCCCATGAAAAAAGATGCAAACTAGACAACGTCTCAACATGCCTCTCTGCCACCGCAACCAATTCTTACACAGCATCCGTTCAACTCCGAAACGGAAATATCCTATAGATTACTAACCAGAAGACCAACATCTCAGAAGAGTGTCCGTCAAGGCTAGATAGACAAACTACCAAAACCAACACCCTCGTAGCCAGTCAAGAACAACGCAATATATCTATAAACGGGGAGACTGATGAAAAAACCAGTCCAAATATTACATGGGTACCAGAGTTGATACAACCCCCACAGCCAAAGCCTCAACAGATCATCAGATTCACTCCGATACATCTTAAAGAAGCGAGTAAACTAAAAAGTCAGATAGAGAAAAGAAAACATCATAAAGTACTGCATCCTTTGGTACATTCAACACATGGGAATGACTATAATAATCACAGTCATTCTAATAGTCATCCTGTGTTACATCTCCATACATAAGTTTAAGAAGAAGGCCATGCTACACCACTCAAAAAACCGATCTGCAGCAGAAGAACTTACTGAAAAGAACGAGGACGTCCTTCATATTAGGGATGGAGGAGTTGCGTTGCCTAGTAGCCGATTGCTGTAAGACCAATACCACGATATCCATTCCGATATCGTCCACTCATCATGACATCAACCTCAGGTGGTCACAGAATTCATTAGGAAACAGTATCATAATTAATCTTAGTTAATAAGTATCAGTTATGTTAGATTTATAATCATTCTTTACTTGTTCACGATTAGCAACGTTCATAGTTCGTTAGTTGTAACTTGTAATTAATCACTCGTTATTTAATTGTACTTTTTGGTTTTAAATAAACTTATTTTTTTATCACAAAGCCAAAAGGGCCTTATTTTACTATATATATATATATATATATATATATATATATATATATATATATATATATATATATATATATATATATATATATATATATATATATATATATATATATAAATATTTATATATCACACGGATGACTCAAAAAATAATGGGCCGATTTTGATGAAATTTTATATGTACCTTACTTTTGTAAGTGGCTTGGACAAGTTCGTTATCCAGGAAAATCGGACCAGTTTTTCCGGGAAAATTTTGGGTTTTCTTTCGGAAAATTTTTGTATACCCGAAAATAACAGATCTATGACAACCAAATTTGACATATACGTTTCTACTATCAAACTTAACCTACACACCAAAATTCAGATCTCTAAGTTATAGGCATTTAAAGAAAAAAAATTGGGTGTCACTGGTGATCAGAGGAAAGCACAAGAACAAAATATTTTGTGTGAAGCAAATTTGACGTATACGTTTCTACTATGAAACAACCTACACACCAAAATTCAGATCTCTAACTTAAAAGAAAAAAAAGATATAGGCATTTAAAGAAAAAAAAAATTGGGTGCCACTGGTGATCAGAGAAAAGCACAAGAACAAAATATTTTGTGTGATTAACAAAACCAATTGAATATTACATACAACGGTTAAGTTTTCTTGGCGCAAAAGTGTCAAGAAGTAACAGAAAAAATATTTTGAATATCTTATAATTTTTCTTCTTGAAACGTCAAAGTCGCGATTTGAAACGTAAAAATTTGTTAAGTTTCAGCTGAACCATCACTGTCCTTCATTTTACTAAAATACTTTCGGAAAATCCATTTCAGACCCTCTTTCTGATGCTTCGACAGTAGTTTCCGCTATAAAGTTTATGGTTTAATAGTCTAATTTTAGCAAATTTTCGTAGAAAAATTTCGTTATTAAGAAGACCGCGACTTATGAATTTAAAAAAGATTTCCTCATATGAGCGCGAACTAGAACCCCTAAAACTCATATACGGGTTAGTTTCAGTTTTTGCCTGTTTACACATATACAGAGTGACGCATTTCTAGGATAAAGCTCAATATATCCGTTATTATACAAGATATGAGGAAAAAGTATATACGTTAATTATAGCGTGACTCGAGCTGTATCTTATAAATCTATTTTGACAATTACAGGGTGGCCCATAAGTCGTTGGTGATACACGATTTATTTTTTTAATAGAACACCCCTTGTGTTATTGCATTTTTGTGTTTTCCATCAAATTATAATGCATGTTTCTAAGGGAAAAAATGATATCGTTAATCATTTTTGAGTTATTTCAATTGTTCTGCAACTGTTCACATTTTTGGAACATATTTCAAACGCATATCACAAATTGTGATATGGCGTTTTTATCAACAGATAGCGGAGCCCCATGGAAATGACGCATTCAAAGCTTTTTCTTTGTATACTCGTCGAAAAACTCGAGCTGCCGTATACAGGTACTCTCAAATAGTGGCTGAATTTGAAAAGTTTTTGCAGAAATGTTTTTAGTGTTTCCCTGGAAATCATTTTTTGTAAGATTTTTGTGATATATTGGTAATGAATAATAAATGTTCAGTAAGTTATTGTAAAAGAAAAAGTTGTCGAATTGTTGTGAAAAAATATGATTTATTGTAACATTACTGAAGGCAATTTATGTAAAAGAAATATGGTACATTGCTAGTGTTATATAGGTTATACTATTAACCAAATGCCCTTCTTGTAAAAACAAGACATATTTTCCATTGAAAACATTTTAACGAAAATTCGCTACCATAACGCATTTGCTGCGTGCCGAACTTTTTTAAATTCTGCTTCGACGTCTTGATACACTGTTAAATTACGAAATTGTATGCAAAAGTTCAAACTCCAATATAATACTACGTGATAGGATGAGGTAATGGAAAAAAATGATATCCAAGAAACAGAATTGCTCGATCAGATTTCTCGCCTGTCGAAACTTTTTTTTTGGACTTAACCTGCGCAAGTTAGGCAATGTGTATACACTTATGCTATAACTGATAATTTGAGCACACCTTTTCAAGCTAATAACAAAGCTGCGGGTCGTGATTGACTCATTGGATTGATAAAGCGCAATCCCCAGATTCGATTACGCAAACCAGAGGCAACTAGCCTAAATGGTGTGACCGCTTTTAATAAGGGGGAGGTTGGTATATTCTACAGAAATCTAAATAAAATTATGGACAAATACAAGTTTCCCCTATAACCAATCTTTAATGCCGACGAAACTGACATCACGACTGTTCAAGGTACAAAAACAAAATTAATGACACAAAGGCCTAAAAAAGGGTGGGATATATATATATATATATATATATATATATATATATATATATATATATATAAGCTGGGAGAAGGGCAAAACTAGGACAGTTGTGTGCCTTCAGTGCATCCGGAATATTAGCCCTCAATATTTATTTATGCACGTAAACGTATGAAGCCTGAAATTTAAAAAGATGGCTCACTAGAAGCAGTTTATTTTTGCGTTGATAACGGATGGATAAATGAAGAATTAGTACTAGAGTGGTTAAAACATGTTCAACTTCATGTCGATTTATTTAAGGAGGACACTGTGTTGTTAGTTCTCGACAATCATTCACGTCATTGCTCACTGGCTGCATATAATTTTTGTAGAGAACCACCGCACACATCACACAGGGTTCAACCACTTGATGTTAAATTTTATGGCCCTTTAAAAAGCGGATACAATTCTGAATATGACAAATATATGAGGAATGCCCTAGAGAGGAAATAACGCCAACCCAAATGGCTGAGCTATTCAATAGAGCTTTTCCTCGAATTATAACTATTGAAAAGGCTATTAAAGGATTTAAAGTGAAATTTTCTCAGAGGAAGATGGAGCTCCAGCAGCAAATCTGCAACAAATTAAACTAAGTAACTAAGTGTCTTTCCCAAGGAAAGTTTATCTTGTTCATTTGTGTCGTGCCGTCCATGCAATCTCAAATGAAATCAAATGTAAAAACTCTGGGCGCAGCAAGTGCGTTATGGAAGTGAATTTTCATAAAAATGTTTTTAATTACAAATGCAAGCAGGCATCAATTTGGTTACCGGTATAACCTATATAGTAGGAACAATGTACCATATTTTATCAAAATAATTATTTGAAAATGTACAAAAATTTTCCGAAAATAAACTTTAAATGTTTCTGACAAAACTGGTCTCCGAGCCAATGAACCTTACGTTAATGGCAAATTGAGTTATTGAAATTTGAAACATTTAATTATTATTCGCAACCAAAACGGCCTTGTTACGTTCATACAAAAATTTTCCGAAAATAAAGTTAAATGTTGGTTTCCTAACCAACAAAACTTACGTTATAACTTGAGTTATTGAAATTTGAAGGATTTAATGAAAATTTGCTACCAAAATGCACTTACTGCGTCCAGATTTTTTCTTACAAACATGCATCATATTTTGATAAAAAATGCCAAAATGCAGTAACGAATTTGTTCTACGAAAATTAGCTAAAAATTATAGACCGTTAAACCACAAACTTCACTAAACCTACAGCAAAAGCATCAACTTAACTAAACCGACAGCCAAAGCATCAGAGAAGGTCTATTTGAAATGAATTTTCTGTAAATATTTTAGTAAAATGAAGGGCAATGATGGTTGAATCTGAAACTTAAGGGTTCGCAGCACACTCTTCTTGCAACATTTCCTTTTCACAATTCGTATTTGTTTCACGTTCTTTGCTAATCATTGTCAATTTTGACGTTTTAAATTGCGAGTTTGACGTTTTAAATTGCGAGTTTGACGTTTTGAGGAAAACGCCAAAATTTGTTGCTTTAGCTGTCCGTAACTTTTTTGTCCTTAAACTTAAGAGACCTAAATTTTGGTACAAGGTTCACTCTTTATAATACAAATACGCATACCAAATTTGGTTGCCCTCACACTATTATTTCCGGAAATAAGAATTTTTTTTAGAAAGAAAACACAAAATTTTCCGGGAAAACCTGGTCCGATTTTCCTAGCTAACGAGCTTACACAAGCCACTTGCAAAAGGAAGGTACTCACCAAATTTGATCAGGATCGGTCTATTATTTTTTGAGTTATCGGTACGATATATATATATATATATATATATATATATATATATATATATATATATATATATATATATATATATATATATTTATATATATATATATATATATATAAGAAAATTTGAATCAGTAACGACTTATGGGCCACCCTGTAGTTGTAGAAATATGTTTTAAGATGTAGTTCAAGACACGCTATAATTAATGTATAAAATTTTTTTCGTATCTTGCATAATGACGGATATATTGAGCTTTAAAGATTTTTTATGAAAATTCGACAAAAATGATATACTATTAACCGATAAACTCTATAGCCAACACTACTGCCAAAGCATCAGAGAAAGGGTCTATTTGAAATGAAGTTTCTGGGAACATTAGTAAAACGAAGGACAATGACGATTGAAACTAAGACTTCAGGCTTTGTAAAACATTATTCTTGAGACATTTTCCTTCCATAGATCATATTAGTTTCAGGTTCATTGCCTAAATATTACCAATTTTGACGTTTAAAACCGCGACTTTTGACGTTTTGAGGAAAACCCAAATTTATTTTTCTTTAAATGCCTGACACTTTTTGGTCCCTTAACCTACAGAGCTAAATTTTGGTAGGTAACTTACCTATAATGACATGAACCTGCGTACCAAATTTGGTTGCTCTTACTTTGGTAATTCCGGAGATATAATTTTTTTTCGAAAGAAAACACAAAATTTTCCGGGAAAACCTCGGCGGATTTTCCTGGCTAACGAACTTATCCAAGCCACTTGCGAAAGGAAAGTAATCACCAAGTTTTATCAAAATCAGTCCATTATTTTTTAGTTATAGGTGTGACACATAAATATATATATATATATATATATATATATATATATATATATATATATATATATATATATATATATATATATATAACAAATGTGCACTGGTTACCTGTTGTGACTCCGTGTATTTTTGCTTCTTCATCCAAAGTGTTCCCATCATCACCTGGCTATACCGTACTGATGATAGTTAATAAGCTTGAAACACGTGTATGCGGTTGTCTCCTTGCGGCCTTGCCCTTAACCTCTCTCTTTCTCTCTCTCTCTCTCTCTCTCTCTCTCTCTATATATATATATATATATATATATATATATATATATATATATATATATATATATATATATATATATATATATATATATAAACATATAAAGTCTGAAGCCGATCTCGGATTTGGGTTCCAGGGGTCCTAACTAGCGTTCATTTGAAAATTTTTTTTAAAGAAAATTCACTAAAAGGTAGGGAGAATTAAAATCTATGGCCTTAACATAAACTTTCCAAAATTCATCACACAAAATAAGCAATCTGTGACAGTTTATTCTGCATATACATACTATTACACTACCTACAGGTTCTAACGAATTTCACAGTTTCATTTTCCTCATCATTTTTGTGACATAGTAATTATAATAGACGGGCCCGTACTTAGATGGTCGTTGGTTTTTATTATTGATATTCATTATATTTGTGCGAGAGCAAACAGAAAAAATGGAAATTTCGGAATTTAGATCTGACCTGATTTGAAATTTTGATAAATTTCTCAGCACGGATAATCCGCAAACCGGATAATCCGCACACGAATAATCGAGAGTATGTGGAAGTTATGATTCAATTCACAGCACTAAGATGGTCTGTTATCCATTAAACGATGACCAAGAACAGCCACTTAAACACTATCATTTTGGAAAGGATGTTGGCGGTTATCCTTTTTGTTGGTAACAGAGCCCGTTTCCTCAAATTTTGATATTAAATGTATGACGTACGACCAACCTGATGTTCCACATGATTCTGGTTGGCTGGCACAATTGTTATTTTCATAGCACAGTTTTACTAGTTATATCCTTTATTAGGTGATATAGACCATTTAAAAAATTACTGTTTTACTTTTTAACCTTGTTACTGAACGACGATAACTTATGAAGTTAAGTAGAAACTGCAAAAATGATAATTTTAATACATTCAGCCAAAATTTTTTGTTCTAAAAATAAAGTTTTTAATTCTTATCTTTTTTAAATCTTATCTGCACGAATAAACATTCGTACAGATACGATAAAATTTCTTAGTCCGTTCCTATTAAAAGAATGGTATTGTTTACAATTTCAACGAGAGTATACCGGGTTAACAATCTTACAAATTTCGATGAGCCAAAAACAATTTTGTGATTCTCAAAAACAAATCGCTGAAAATTGAAAAAAAATATTGCATAGAGAATTCGAGATCAAGAAAAATTTTGGTGGCCCTTGAAGTTAAAATTGACCTGTTTTATCATTTTTCCCACACTGAGACGAAATTGTAAATTTTTAGGGGGGGGGGGGGGGGGTGGAAATTTTGGCTAGGACACCCTGTAACTCTTACTATACGATGAGCGGGGAAAACAAGGCGATGCAAAAGTATGATAAAACTGGATATAACCGTTATTATACAAACAACTGAGAAAAGCTACTTACAAAACTTGTTTATACTCACTAGCTCCATGTACCAAGATTATATTTAGCTATATAGTTACGTTGCCTAGTATCCGATTGCTGTAAGACCAATACCACGATATCCATTCCGATATCGTCCACTCAGCATATCATCGACCTCAGGCGGTCACAGAGTTCGTTAGGAAACCGCATAATAATAAATCTTAGTTTATAAATAGCAGTTATGTTAGATTTAGAACCATTCTTTACTTGTTCACGATTAGCAACGTTCATTTAATGGTACTTTTTGGTTTTAAATAAACTCATTTTTTATCATAAATCCAAATGGGCCTTATTTAACTGGCGCTGCGAACAGTATCCAGTAACGACTTTTTAGCAACTTAAAAGTAACAAAATTGTCGGTCGTTTGTGAACGTTTGTGCTGGAAGAACAAACAAGAAGAAAGAGCAAGGGCGTTGGAAGAAAAGCCACAGATGACCAACAAAGAAGTTTACTTTCTGTATGTTGATCCATTTCTTTCATTTCCGATGCAATTGAGTCTTTTATGTATTTGCAAATTTCATTTTTCGCAAATACAAATTAATTTTTAGTAGTACTTACAAAGTTTTTCTTTGACAATACTTATTACGGCATCATACACATCCTTTTTTTCGTAAATGCCTAGTAATTAAGTATTAATAATATCGCAAAGCTATTTTCTTTCGTGGTACTTATTATCATTAATAGCGTTAACAAAATTTTATTTGAATTTACTAAATACAAGCCTTATTTTTCGTAAATATAAAACGAATAATTATTGATATTATTACAAAGTACTTTTTCATAGTACATGTTACGAAGAGAAACATTTTCGTTGTATTTCCAAATTTAATTTTTCGAAAATACACGAAATACAGCTGAATTATTTTAATACATTTTAGCAAATTTTTAGCATTAAGTGATATTAACGTTAATAATACATTCTATCTAATGAAAATTCTCCAAGATTAATTTAGTATCACAAGTTTAGTCGTAGTATAATAAAAACACTGCATTCAACGATTTTATTGCCGCATTTAATTTGATATTCACAGTCATTGTACGTAAAAAACTGATGACAAATTTTAATTACGTTAAGTACGTTTTAACGTACAGACGTGTTGGAATAAATCTTCTATTTTCACTTACAACGTATAATTACTCACTGTAAATAAAATTCTTTAGATAAACAATTTGAACGGTAATATCTTAAAGCATAAACATAAAACTCTGGACGCAGCAAGTGCGTTATGGTAGTGAATTTTCATAAAAATATTTTTATTGTAAATATGTGTGTTTGCTTTTTAAGAAAGCAGGCATCCATTTTGGTTAGCAGTATAACCTATATAGTAAAAACAATGTGCCATGTTTCATAAAAATAACTTTATTGTGTGAAAATGTACAAAAATTTCCAAAAGTAAATTTAAAGTGTTCCCGGAAAAACTCGTTTCTTGGTCCACCTTATATGTTAATAGCAAATTGGGCTATTCAAGTATGAAGGATTTGATCAAAATTCGCTACTATAACGCACTTGCTGCATCCAGATTTTCTTTCCTTACAAACATGCATTATATTTCGATGGAAAATGCAAAAATGCAATAACATAAGGCGTGTTTGATTAAACAAAAAAGAAAATTTGTATCACCAACGACTTATGGGCCACCTTGTGATTGTAGAAATATTTTTTAAGATGTAGCTCAAGACACGCTATAATTAATATACACAAATCTTTTTCATATCTTGTATAATAACGGATATATTAAGCTTTATTGATTTTTTTACGAAAATTCGACAAAAATTATATACCATTAAACGATAAACTCTATAGCTAAGACTACTGCCAAGCATCAGAGAAAGGGTCTATTTGAAATGAATTTTCTGGAAACATTTTAGGAAAAAGAAGGACAATGATGGTTGAAACTAAGACTTCAGGGTTTGTAAAACATCCTTCTTAAGACATTTGATTTCCATAGCCCGTATTAGATTCAAGTTCTTTGCCGATTTTGACGTTTTAAATCGCAGCTTTGACGTTTTGAGGAAAACCCCAATTTATTTTTCTTTAAATGCCTATAACTTTTTTTTCTTTTGGCCTGCATAGCTAAATTTTGGTAGGTAACTTACCTATAAGGACATAAACCGCATACCAAATTTGGTTGCCCTTACTTTGTTAATTCCGAAGATATAAATTTTTTTCGAAAGAAAACACAAAATTTTCCGGGAAAACCTGGGCAGATTTTTCTTGCTAACGAACTTATCCAAGCCATTTGCAAAAAGAATTTATTCACCAAATGTAATTAAAATCGGCCCATTATTTTTTGAGTTATCGGTGTAGATATATATATATATATATATATATATATATATATATATATATATATATATATATATATATATATATATATATATATATATATATATATATATATATATATATATATATATATATATATATATATAAACATATAAAAATTGAAACTGACCCCGGATATGTGTTCTGAGGGGCCTAATTAGCGCCATTTAAAGACATTTTTTCAAAATTCAAAAGTCGGGATCTCCTCATTAGTGAATTTTTTAAAGAAAATTCACTAATTAGTAGTATAATAATTTTCCACCGTATTAAATATCATCTAGTTTTAGCTTAGAGTTAAGTATTTAATTAAAAGACCGATTATTATCTTATTAATTGAAAATTTTATCCATCTATCACGTATAAAATTCCCCTTAATACCCTGTAATTAAATTTCAACAGAAAACCTCCCTTACAGCTATTAATACATTACATGAACTTTCGTGAAAGGTCTCCTATAAGATTTACCAGAATTCCAAGATCAATCTTGCCAAATTTAACCCCATATTTACTTAATTTTAATTCATCAGAAACCTATAATTTCCAAAACATGTCAGATGCATCAATCACCCAAATCTGCCAAGCTTCGGCCATGATCCCTGAATACAATGGTGGACAAAAACAATTAGCATATTTGTTAATCAATGCCGCACTTATATCCTGTTACAAAAGACAAGGCGACACACCTGACGACTTACATTGTAACAGAATGATTATTGAATGTATCAAGGCCAAAATCACAGATGAAGCCCGAGATATACTTATGAAACTAGACAACATTACTTGGCAAAATATTGAAAATGCCCTTAAGGCCCAATACACAGACCCTAAATCAGAAGACCTTTTAATGATATATTTACGGACTAGCTACATGCATAAAACTCAGACTGCTACTGACTTTTACAACGTTATACGAGACAACGTTAAAAATGTTAAACGAACACATTTACTTCTTTTAAAAAAGGAATAGTCGAACCATATCACAGCCACTTACGTTTATTAAACATCCATAATTTAGTAACAGCGCTGCTCGGATGCCATCGCATTGATAACGAGCAGATGCAAGTACATTTCTTAAAAGTCATAAAGGACAAAGATGAATCTCAATTCCGTCAAAACGACAAACACTCTCAGCAACAAACCACACATACCTAATAGGAAGGTAAACGACTTCTACGCCAATTTCCGGAAAACACCTCAATAAAATTCTAACCATCAGCCCAATTTCCAGAGAATACCCCAACAAAATCAGAACCTACAACCAACATTTCAACAACCCTTTCCAAGCCGATCTATCTCGAACTTAAGATCAATTCCGCAACAAAGAAATTACCCCACCAATTCACAAGTCTTCGGAAGAAGAATTAATCAAGCAACCCCTATGGCAATTTCTACTAACCTAACAATCAATCGCCCTCGTACAAATCACCCCATTCCTCAAGTAAATAATAACCAAACTTTTCACGGGCAGGAACAAGAGCCTATCTATTTATACCAGGAAGATAATGATTATCAACATGATGAGGACTTCTATAATGAGGAACTCGATCAACCAGAGGAACCGTATAATGAAAACCATGATTTTCACGATACAGCCTCGGAAACACTATAAAACTTGACTTAAATAATATTGCCATGCAACCCAAACTGCCCTTCTTCTGTCTCCCCTCTCTAGGACCCCAAATACTCATTGACAGTGGTGCGTCTGATAGCATCATGAATCCAGGTCCGGCTTACGAATTTTTCAGCGAAAATCTCTATCAAAAACCCTTCGCCATTAAATCCGTTGACAACATTTCCAGAGGTATTTATAACATTCAGTCCCCTATATTACAAGAATATGGCATTAAATTCCCCTTCGATGTTCACGTCATGCAATGGTATGATCGTTTTGACGCTTCCAGAAATTGAAAGCACGCATCAACTACGAGACATAGACTATAACGTTAGGCAAGACAGAGATCCCGTTCTATTTCGAACTTAATCCCCAAAATTTTAAGCGCTCTAAACAAATATGTGTGAATAGTATCAAAATTCTTGTTAACCTAGAAAATGAAACCGTTCTGATTACCCAACTATCCGACAACACTGTAACTGTAGAAGAAGCTATAACTACTTCTCATTCTGGCATTTGCACAATTCCTATTACAAAAAACACACCTGACAACGTCGAAGTTTACTTCAACAAACGAATTAAAGTTACTCCTTTACAAAACTATTACGAACTGAACGAACCAATAAAACAAACCCAACCTTACATTTTAAAACAATTAAGAGTAGAGCATCTTAATACCGAGGAAAAATCAAGATTATTTTCCTTATGCCACAAATACAAAAACATATTTTACCATGAAAACAGTGACCTTACGTTTACCAACTGTGTTAAACATGACATACGAACAAAAGATGAACCAGTACATGTCAAATCTTATCGATATCCCTAAAATCTCAAAGTAGAGATTCAAAACCAAATAAAACAGTTACTAGATAATAAAATTATCAGACCATCCATAGCACCATATGCATCTCCTATTGGACCGTGCCTAAACGCATGGACCAATCGGGAAAAGGTAAATGGCGTTTAGTTATCGACTAGCGAAAGTTGAACGAGAAAACCATTAACGACAAATATCCCTTACCTCGAATAGATGAGATACTCGATAGTCTAGGCAAGTGCATGTACTTCACTACACTTTATTTGACCCAAGGTTTTTACCAAATTAAATTAGGTGAAATCAGCATAGAGCAAACTGCCTTTAGCGTTAACAATGGGCACTACGAGGAAGTGCGCGTGCCCTTTGGATTGCGTAGTATCCGAGCGCTTTCCAGCGCGTAATGGATAATGTCGTTAGGGAATTCCTTTATAAATCATGTTTTGTATACATGGATGACATCGTTATTTTTTCTAAGTCCTTACAAAAACATTTTCTACATCTAAAAGCGATATTTTCAAAATTACAGGAAGTTAACCTCAAAGTACAACTAGACAAATCCGAATTTCTTTGGATTAATAGGCTACTACTGCCGCTTCATTAAAAAGTTCGCAAAAATCCTCTTCCCTTTAACCAAATGACTCAAGAAAGACTCTAAAATTGACATTACCGACACAGATTACGTAAATACCTTCAGACAAGCCAAAGAACTTATTACAAATTCACCTATACTGACGTATCCAGACTTTACAAAAACATTTCACCTGACTACTGACGCTAGTAATATCGCTATAGGAGGTGTTTTGTCACAAAACGACAAGCCCATAGCGTACTATAGTCGCACGCTAAATTTCGCTGAAAGGAAGTACTCAACAAGTGAGAAAAAACTTCCTTTAATAGTCGAAAACATTAAGCACTTTAGGCCTTACCTTTTTAGAAATGAATTTATGATCGAAACCGATCATAAACCACTTGTATGGTTATTTTCTATTAAAGAGCCGAATTCACGTTTAGTGAAATGGCGTCTGAAATTAGAAGAGTTCGACTACGAAATTAAATATAAAAGAGGTCAAGAAAACGTGGTAGCCGATGATTTATCTCGTGTCGAAATCAACGCAGTTGAAGACGACGATGATCTGCATCAATTTTTAATAATCTGGATCGATCAGAACTTAGAGTATTGAACGGCGACGATCTTAGATATCCAGGTATTAACACGCAGGAAGACGAACGACATTCTGACTCACAAACACAACACACATCTGCAGAAAACCCCGTCTTTACTATGACAATTTCTGAAAACCCCTTAAGTCACTTTAAACATCAGATAATTATGTACTATGGCCCTCATAACGAAATAAAGACAGACAACTTACTTAAAAATAAATGTTACAGAGTGTACATCCAAAGACAACACGAACAACACGAACTACAACAGACGACTGAAACATTACTTTAGAATAGTAGCTTCCAATATTTTCAATAGTTCAGTTAAAATAGTTAAATGTACAAAACGATTACAAGACGTAACAAAAACTACGGAACAAAAAGGAACGATCTAAGACTATCACGAACAAAACGATAACGGCATTAACGAGACGTACGCACAACTAAAAACAGAATTTTATTGGCCTAACATGAAAATTTAAATTAACGATTTTATTAATAAATGTGACGTATGCTTTCAGGCAAAATATGATCGTAACCCTTACAAGGACCTCTGATTGCTTCCAGACCCTTCGAAGTTATACACCTCGACGTATTCAGCTTTGATAACTGCAAATTCAAGCATATTACATTATCGATACTACGGCCCTGACCATCGTTAACAAACTACGTCACTTCTTCCCTTACCATAACTACCCTTCTAAAATGGTCTAGGACCCTGGACGAGAATGCTGTACTCAAAGAGTTCTGTTCCCTATTTACATTCAATTTACACATTACAACCCCTTAAAATCCAAATTCTCCCGTAGAACGTTTACATTCGACATCATTAGAAAAAATACGTGTACTAAAAATTCAAAATCCAAAAGAAAGTCCCCAATCGCTCCTGATCACAACCAATCAATACATTCTTCGACAGGCCACTCTCCTTTCACACCACTCTATGGCCCATATGATGATATACCACCTATCGATCAACGAAACTCGAGAACAAAACGTCCACATTAATGAAGAAAACGTTGCAGTAAGAGTACCACCAATCCGAAAGGCAGATCCCCTTTATAAAATTCATTCCGACCCTATACAATTACCCCGCAATAAAATAATAACCAGAAGACCAATATCTCAGAAGAGTGTCCGTCAAGGCTAGACAGACAAACTACCACAACCAACACCCACGTAGCCAGTCAATCTATAGACGGAGAGACTTATGAAGAAACCAGTCCAAACATTTCATGGGTACCAGAGTTGATACAACCCCTACAGCCATAGCCTCAACATATCATCAGCTTCAATCCGATACATCCCAGAGAAGCCAGCAAATTAAAAAATCAGATGGAGAAAAGGAAGCATCATAACGTACTACATCCTTTGGTACATTCAACATACATGGGAATGACTACCATAATCACAGTCATCCTAGTGGTCATCCTGTGTGACATCTCCATACATAAGTTTAAGAAGAAGGCCATGATACACCAATCAAAAAAGCCGATCTGCAGCAGAATAACTTACTGAAAAGAACGGAGACGTCCTTCACATTAGGGATTGAGGAGTTACTTTACCTAGTAGCCGATTGCTGTAAGACCAATACCACGATATCCATTCCGATATCGTCCACTCAGCATGACATCGACCTCAGGCGATCACAGAGTTCATTAGGAAACCGCATAATAATCAATCTTAGTTTATAAGTATCAGTTATGTTAGATTTAAAATCATTATTTACTTGTTCACGATTAGCAACGTTCGCAGTTCGTTAGTTGTACATTGTAATTAATCACTTGTTATTTAATTGTACTTTTTGGTTTTAAATAAACTTATTTTTGATCATAAAGCCAAAAACTATGTAGTTTGTTTCTGATTTTTAAGACAAATCAAATCATATAGCTTTCAAATAGAATATGGGGATCCTATTTAAAGGCTACAATCGGCTTTTCCTTAAAATCAGACACACAATTTTAGAATAGTATAGGTAGCTAATAACTATCGGTATGTGCCATATGGATTAGGCTCATTTTCTTCGTACTTTACAGGATTTTACTATATTATACACAGTACTTGTTTAATTCTTGATAAATGGTAAACAATATTTTGTTTTTGCGAGCGTACATACATTAGTAAATGTGATGTAATTTTCTTGTGATCTTTTGTAAAGTCGTGATTCTCTATAGTTGTTTTAAAATGAAAACTATATAATTTTGTGTTATAAATTTGTTTAGTGCGTATAAATATTAAAAATTCGTTCAAAACAAATTTGTGAAAACAGTAATGATTTACCAATTTTTGCGAACAAAATCGTTTTATTCATGGGAGCGAGATTTATTAGATAAATTTTGAAATTTATTTTTTATTAAAGAATATTTCTAATACTCGTATAGATACATTGGATATGGGTAATATTTCTTTCTGAAAGATATGTAATGTGTATAACGTATATATTTTATATACATAGTTCTGCCCATTAAGAGAAGAATAATAAATTCAGTTGTTTTAATTGTGACGCATCTCTATAAACCGACAACCCTGTTAATTAACTCACAGACTCACAACTAGATAATATTGAATTAAAACTATCTTTCACTTTATATTAAAATACTGGGTCTTAATTCCATATGTACCCGGATAATGTAGCAAAAAAAAATGGGAAATACACCTGAAATTATATATGAACGTAGAAAACAATATTTAATTTGCCCAGAAAATATGAACCCTTTTAACTAGACTTGGAGAATCCAAATTACCATAACACATTTCTAAAGAGCTGACGATCGTTTCACCAAGAACGTTAGCGCAATACAGAGATGAAACATTTTAAACCTTTAACCATCAAAACTGTATTTACAGTAGGGTTCAGATAATTTTCAGTAATTGTGTGCAAATAGAAGAGTTGCGTCAATGTCCACAGGAAGGAAGCCACCACTCTAACTTACATTCAAATACCTCACATCATAGGTTCAGACAAAAAACGACTAGTTTAATTTTCTTTAGTAAATCGATTCTTTTTATTTGATTTTTCCATAAAATACAAATAGATACAGTAGAAAATTAGAGCACATTAACAACGTGTATAAATATAACGGATATTTGGTTCGCTTAGTGGAGAAATTAATTAATAGGCACAAAACAAAGAAAATGTTATCGGAATCTACGATCTTCAGAAAAGATAAAACAGACAAAAGTTTGTCCATTACCATAATTTGAACCGCGAATCACAAGGTTTCTCGAGGGGATTTTTTAGTTTTCTAGTTTGCAGCTAAATTTTTTTTTTGAAAAAAATCCTTAAAAAAATTTGTTAGCTAACCCAGAAGATAAGATAAAGCCACTGAGGTATCAGGTATCTATGAAATAAGTTGTAAATATTGTAATCTTAAATACGCTGTGGGCAAACTAAAACAACTTTTTTTAATCCACATTATCGGATACCTTTTCCCACAAAAGCAATAAATGTACCTCTATTCTTCTCAAGCCTTCATTCTGCTATTGCTTTAAGTGCAATCACCGCTTTTCTAGTTCCTATAAATCTTACCTGAACCCGAACTGGTCTTCATCAATTTTGCTTCTTATTATATCTTTTACTACGATTAATGAGCAGCAACCAAAAAAAAAAAAAAAAAACAAGAATAATTTTAAAAAACAGAAAAAAAATATTAAAGAAAAGAAAAAAAAAAGAAAGAAGAGGGAAAAAGAAAGCAACAATTATTATATGTATAAATAAGTTTAGATATTGTATATTTGTATATAGGAAACATAATTATGTCTTCTAGATTATTAAGGTATTTGTATATATTTGTGTATATAAAATAGCAAAAGTCTGTGGCTGATGGAATTACTGTTACAAGGTCATAAATACCTCCACCTCCACCACCACCACCACTACGATTAATAGACTATTTTCCACGTGACTATATACACATGACCTGCCCTGTGCTATATCTATATCCTAATTTAATTGCACATTGCGCAACTAAATTAATACCTTAAAAATAACTTTTTTCTGCTTCGTATACAAAAGGAGATATCATCACGCAGATAATTTAAAACTGCACTCAACTAGATTGAAATATAATACATGTTTTTTTACAAATAACATCATTTTTCGGTAACGCTTTGATATTTATCTAGCTGTATAAGAATTTTAAAAAAACCATCTAATTCTAATAAAAAAGAAGACAAACAAATTATCTAGTAATCTTTAACACTCGTTACACTTAAGGTAGAGCCAAGACAATTTTAAAAATGGCAAGTTTTTAATTTGTGTATGTGCAAAGAAACAAATGTTTTTCGCCACATTAAGTAGTTGGGTCTAAAGCCGCTAGTTTCGACATTTTCTATAAAAGTGTCTAATTGGGGATACCCTGTATACGTATAAATAACCATTTAGCGTAAGTTGGTTTATTATAGGATTTTAAAATAAATCATTAGCCAAAAGGAAACATTATTAGGACAACAACCTAACAACTTCTTAATATATTAATATATATATATATATATATATATATATATATATATATATATATATATATATATATATATATTCAGAGTTTTTCGTTTAAAGGAACCGCCTCTGACATTCCTTTGTTGCTTCGTTTTTCCTGAAACACAAGTCTATATAGTAGAGCTCCAAAAAATCCAGCTCCTAATGGGCCAATCCAGTAGACCTGAAAGAAGAACAATACCAATTAGTTGCTTTTTTATTGTTATGTTGTTGTAATTATTTAAAACTAATGAATAAGATGATAACGGTTGCATCGTTTGTGGGTTTCGACATGAAGTAAAGAATTTTTCTATTATAGCGATTTTAGGGACTTAGAACCCAAAAGCAAAGTCCGTTAAAATTTATATATATATATATATATATATATATATATATATATATATATATATATATATATATATATATATATATATATATATAGTAATATACCCCCCCAACCCCCCCCCCAATTTAAAACACAATCCCCCCTTTTTTTACACACTGACACATTGACATAAGGTATAAAACACTGTTATTAGTAACGACATTTGATATAGCAAGTGAACAACCGTTCTATCACCTCCGCCACTGGGCTCTGATGCTACTCACCATATACACGCACAGTGAAAGAGGGAGTGGGAATCACCTACCTTGCAAACGTCTTCCACCTGCGTCTTACAGTCACCTGGGTTACTATTACGAGTAACTTTAGTCTGTGATCATCCACTGGAACCCTACGTAGTAGTAGTAATCGAAAGTTCTAAGCAATAAATTGAGGGACTTCAAGAAAGATAGAGAAAGGAAACACAATCGTTCTTTTAACTGGATATATTGCATAAAACACAATCCCCTTCAATACAAAATTAAATTGCCCAGCTAGACACCTCGGCGCTTCTTTGAAACAGATGATTCTAAGCTAAATCCCCCTTTGCCGCTGCTACCAGATGTGGAATGCAATATCCGTTCTCTAATATCGAAGGCGAACAGCCGATGTTGCACCTCAGGAATTCCACAACCCTGTGTATTCTGTTCCAGTGGCGTACGATTTTTTAAAAGAAGATTCAGGTAATATTTATGTTTTGTTTTCAGGTTTTCTTTTTTTTTTCTTTTTTTTATCGTTTACTGGAAACAAGACACACAATACAGTGGAAGCCTGATGCCCATCCGTCCGGCGTGTTGCGCACTTCCCTTCACGTAAATGCATGAATTTTCATTTTTTTTACGACTTGGAATATTACACGCCTAGGCTGCCTTTCCCATTTTCTATTGTGCTTAATATGTTTGCTTCACGTGGCTCTTTGGGGCCTGCCCTAGGGGTCTTTATTATATCGGAAATTAGCACTTCAAGAAGCGGGAAATTCACCTCGGCGTCGTTTGTTTCACACAGAAAAATTACATAGCACGCTGCAGTGTACGTGATGGGATGGTTATCTTATATTTTTATATTTTTCAAGAGCTCGACTCTACTGATGAGAATAACCCTAGACTCCCGTTCACTTCCCTTCGTGAGAAAAATATATACGCGCGAACTGAAATGATTTATGGACCTCCAGACTGCTATTTCACACCAATTATGCCTAATTTGTTTGTAAATCGCGTTGACTTTTCACGTCATTTGGGCCCTAACGATCTTGGTCGGTGGTTGGCCTTTCATGGAGTGAAACTTCGCTTGGATGTCCCTCGAAGACATAACTATGGGTTGAACATTGTACAAAATTGGTCACGCATCAGGGGTAACAATTCCATGCCATGAAGGCTCATTTTATGGACCTTACTAAACTACAAGAAATCATACCACATCATACCAAGGGAATTACTTTGAGTTCGATTTCAGATTCAGTATTCTATTTATAACATGTTTCATATTTGGATTCTAGTTTTAGATTCAGGATCTTACTTCAAGACATACTCCCCTTTTATGTTTCATTTCAAGTTTCAAATATAATTTTAAACACATTCCCCTTTTATGTTTTATTTCAAGCCTCAAATTCAACATTCTGTTTCAATATATATTTTTCCCATATAATTGGTATTAAGTTTCAGATTCAAAATTATGTTTCAGGACATATTCCCCCTTCAAATGTTTGGTTTTAAATTTCAGACTCAAAATTCTAGCATGGAATAAAATATGTATTGGGGCTCTTTATTTGAATTTATATTTACGGTTCGTGATTTCAAATTTAGCAGATTGCAGGTTTTTTCGCCCCGCGACCAAGATGTCTCGCTCGGAGGTACAAAGCACTGGACACACAAATATTAATACTTAAAACGAACAAAACATTATAATAGGGCCGAAATATTTCAACTTTTCAGTCGCTGCTACATTTTGACGCCAATAAGTGCAAAATTTCACATTATAATTATTATTAGGCAAACGAAACTAACACACACATATAAAGTGCTATTTGGTAGGAGCAAAACTTTAATTCTTGGAATATACATCAACACCAGCTGGTAATGTTCATGCTTTCAATTTTTAAGTTAATTAAATCTGGCAACGTGTGATAAATGTCTACACAGAATGCAAACAAATATTATTCTAGATATTGAATTTAATCAAAAATAACTCTGGCAACCCTAGAATGGCCACATAAATTCTCAGTGTTTCAGCTCTGCTTAAATAAACTAGATTTGGCAACATTTTAAATGTATACATTATTTTCCTGTTTAAAATTAAGACAAATAACATTCCAGCTTTAAAGTTTTAATTTACATCAAACAAGTATGGCAATATCTAAATGGATAATAGCTCCTTTAAAATGGTGTGCGTACAGGTAAACCTACAGGACTCATGATCAGGTTGTACATGTTAAATGTTGACAATATTTAAATGTATTAATGATTTCCTTTAAGAATAATTTTCGATGCCCCAAGTTTAATACAAGTATCGAACCCTGCACTATTACGGCTTCCCCTATAGCACCCCCTTGCTCCTGGATAGCACTTTCAAGGCACGCAAATTTGGTTCAAGGCCGGGAAATTTACAGGATCATTGGCACGAGTCATAGTAATGTTCAACTCACCGTCTGATGCATCCTTTTCCGGTCTGTTAGGCTGCTGCATGGTCTCCACTCGGGGACGGCTGCTCGTATGCTGGGTTTCGCGTAACAGAGAGGACGGTTCCTACATTCTGGGTTTCCGAATAGGAAAGAGCAAACCCGAGAAATAAAACTACGTTCGGTATCTGCCTGCTCTGAGACGAGGTGGAGGTTTTTAGAGAAAGTAAATTCCCTATCTCTTTAACCGTGTGCGGGGATCTGGCACTAGTATTTGGTGCTTTGCAAGTTCTCTAGTACGAGGGCGGCTGCCTCGCGGGGAATGCTAGCCGAGTTCTCCGTTTAGACACTCGTGCTCGGATTCTGGCACTTAGCGTTTGCCACAAGATTACTCTTCGAGTCAAGGTAGGTTTTGAATATCGCGAGAAGGAAGACCAGCCGAGTTTTCCTGCTTCAACATTAGTGCGCGGGTTCTGGCACTTAGCGTTTACCACAAGATTGCTCTTCGAGTCAAGGTAGGTTTTGAATGTCGCGAAATGGAAGACCAGCCGAGTTTTCCTGCTTAGACACTAGTGCGCTGGTTCTGGCACTTAGCGTTTACCACAAGATTGCTCTTCGAGTCAAGGTAGGTTTTGAATATTGCGAAAAGGAAGACCAGCCGAGTTATCCTGCTTCGACACTAGTGCTTGGATTCTGGCACTTAGCGTTTACCACAGGGTTGCTCTTCTAGTCAAGCTAGGTTTTGAATATCGCGAAAAGGAAGACCAGCCGAGTTTTCCTGCTTCGACATTAGTGCTCGGATTCTGGCACTTAGCGTTTACCGCAGGGTTGCTCTTCTAGTCAAGCTAGGTTCCCGAAGAATGAGACTCTTTAAAGACTAAAGAATGTCTGATCTCGTCTACAATCGTCCGCGCTTTTATATCGCTTTCAGCCTCCTTCCCGTGTGCGTACGGTAATGCAGGCCCTGTTATTAAAGTGGACAGCACATCAAACGTTCGTACCATAGTCGACCTTATTGCGCCCCGCTCGTGATTTGTAACGTGGCTCCCCCCTATCATGTGTACACGTCGCACATAGAAAACCTCCTGTACATACTGTCTTCAGAGCTTATTATTATTATTATTATTAGTATTATTTATTTAAATTATAATTATAAACATTCATTACTCAACTTGTGAAACCCAGTCTGCGAGTTTACCTGTGCACCCTTACTTGTTGCTTTTTCGCTTGTTGCCGGCATTTATATTTATGCAATGACACCTTAAATCTATGTAAATTATACAACAATAATAATATGCTACGTACACAATATTAATAAGTAAAACACAGAATGATGTCCTCATTGTGCATATGACACCAAAGCAATATTAAATTCTCTTATGTTAATATAAATGTACATGAAATATTTCGTGTCCCGTTTTATTTTTATATGTGAACTTAATTGATATAAGTAGATAGGACGGCACCTGGGACCATCCCCTCCACTTTTTTCTGCGCATGCGCGATGACGTCACGCGCATGCTATGACGTTGACAGTTGACAGCTGACCTGCCACGGTTGACAGCTGTCAATGTCATCTGACCTGTGACAGCTGTCAATGTCAGCTGACCTGTGACAGCTGTCAATGTCAGCTGTCAATGTCAAATGTCATGTGTCATCTGTCACATATCACGTTTGACCTGCCTGATGACGTCAAATGTTCCAAGATGTCCGATCCTGAGAGTTGTGACCTGTCATGATGTTCCATAGATACCCGCAGCCCGGGTTAGGTCTTTATGTGTTTGTTGTCATCTGTCCTATGTCACATCTGACCTGTCTGATGACGTCAAATGTTCCAAGATGTCCGATCCTGAGAGTTGTGACCTGTCATGATGTTCCATAGATAGCCACAGCCCGGGTTAGGTCTCTATGTGTTTGTTATCAACTGTCCTATGTCACATCTGACCTGCCTGCTGACGTCAAATGTTCCAAGATGGCCACAATCAGGTTAGGTCTCCATGAGTGTTTGTTGACATATGTCTGAGGGCTGTCACATCTGACCTGTCTGCTGCTGACGTCAAATGTTCCATAGATGGCTACAACCCCGTGTTAGGTCCCCATGTGTTTGTCGAATCTCTGCTATCTGGTTGTTTGTTAACTTATGTTCGTATACATGTGTTGTATGACATATAAGCACGCTGATTCCCCGCTCTCTGATTGTTTGTTAAGGTTATGTTCGTACACATGCTGATTCCCCGCTATCTGATTGTTTGTTGAGGTTACGTTTGTATTTGTTATTGGATTGCAAACAGACTGGTAAATAATATAAGAGTATACTTACATACAGCAAGAGACGTCATCTCTGTTTCACATCTTAACACATACTGAACAAGTGTGCTTGTGTGTAACCTTAGTCTTGTTTGAGCTTGTACACACGGTTGTTTTGAAAGGATATATGACACATATAGGTCATGACAGTTAGATGTCTTTACTTAGACTGACAGATGTATGGAATAACAGACAGACAGACAATTGATTGCCAACGAGTATCATATAGAACCTTGTTTGAGCTTGTACACGTTGAAAGGATATAACACAAAGGATAGCTTGATGTCTTTGCTTAGACTGACAGACAGATGCGTGTGTAATAACAGACAGACAACTGTTTAACAACAGTTAGAGCGAGTAACACTGGTAAAACATAAAAACAGTCATGTTCTTTGGTCCAAGTGTCTCTGTGTAGAGTACACAGACAGACAGACAGACAATTGATTGCCAACAAGTATCATAGATAACCTTGTTTTAGCTTGTACAGCTGTTTAACAAACGTAAGAGAGAGGCCTACAAAGGATAAACAACGTTTTACAGTTGTTAACCTTGATCCTGTTTGAGCTTGTCTGTGTATCTGTTTAACATACGTAAAAGAGGCATGCTTAGGGTAAACAACGTGTCAGTTGATGACCTTGGGGGATGTTATCTTGTGTTATATCTGTTGAATCATTCCATTATACGTGTTTGAGCTTGTCTAGAATACAGACATAACCGAAAGGATGACATCATCACATTATTTGTGTTTGCAAAAAAGGCCCCCGCTCACACCTTAAATCGTTCCTAGTTTCCATAAGATTCTATGTATTTTAACTAAATATACAGCTTTTGACACGGTTTCCCATAAGAAACAACGTATTTGCAGACACACACACACATTTAGTAAGGTTTATGTGAAAACAAATACAGTTTTAAAAACGGTTACTGTGGCAACATGTATAAATTGGTTACACACACACTCTTAAGCTCATTCACAACACAGTTATCGCTGATAAAAGACGCACTGCAGTTTGCTCTATCCAAGTCTGTTTCAAAATGACTACATTAAGTGATGTGTGTTACCAGCAAATTAAAAACAACTTCTGGTATGGTCTATTTGGAGACTTTCAAGTTATTATCGATAAGAACACTGGTTATTTCAATGCAACTAAACTGTGTAAAAATAGTGAGAAAAAATGTATCATTGGTTGGAAAATAAGAAAACTAAAGAGTTGATTGCCTATTACAACAGTCAGCTAAAGGAAGATTTAGGGTATCGGAATACCGATACCCTAAATATTTCAACCGAAGGAGCACAATTAGAGTCACTTCCAGGGGGCCGGAATACCGATACCCTAAAAACGGACGCAACATTTCAATTAACACCAACCACAGCTACATATGTGGTGGACTTTGGTGGAAGACAAGCTGAAAACAACTTAATATCTGGTACATATGTGTGTAAAGATTTGATATTAAATTTGGCTTGCTGGATATCCAATCAGTTCTATGACAAATGCAACCAAATTATTTTTGATTTTTTCCTAAGCGAATTTGATCAGAAATACAGGGACAGCCTAGATGCGATTGAAGTAAAATTAATGGAGATAAATGATGAGGTGCAGCGTATGCAAGAAACAAATGCTAAAGTCACAGAACATCTTGAAGACATATCCCCAAAACCAAGTAACCCGGGAAAAATAAGTGTGTTTGGTTTACTTGCAAGAAACTAGAAAGGCGCCCCCTATCCATATCATGCCGTAAGAACACAAAAGAAAAGTTTCCCAAGAGCTGTGAGGAACTTTAAAAATAAACACCCCAACGCCCAAGTGATCCTAAACAAGCTCTCTTCCTTACCCAGCACTTCCATTGTGCTACAACTGGTCGGTGTTACCAGCCGGTCTAATCATTCGTTTGAGCGATACAGGTTGTGTGGTGGTTTAACGTATACTAACTCCGTCATGGTACATGTCTTCTTATTTATCACGATGTCCGTCTGTCATGTTAGACAGCTGTGTTAGACAGCTGTGTTAGACAGCTGTGTTAGACAGCTGTGTTAGACAGCTGTGTTAGACAGCTGTGTTAGACAGCTGTGTTAGACAGCTGTGTTAGACAACTGTGTTAGACAGCTGTGTTAGACAGCTGTGTTAGACAGCTGTGTTAGACAGCTGACTGCCCTGTCTATCATTGTTTGTAACCAGTTAGAATAATATATATCTATCGAATCCTTTTCTATATCGACCCTTGTGTACATCGTTTTCCTTCACAATCACCAACACACCATACTTATTATCTTTCCAGCATTGGTAGCAGATAGTTTTAAATTGTTTAAAGTCCATATCGGTGGTCACATGATCGTCGTACACATGTTTTAAATTGGTTTCATCTTGCTTGAATAACACAATAACATTGGTGTTGTCACGTACCAGATGTTTGGGTATTCGTGTATATGTTTGACAGAGATAGAATGAATCAATATTCTTATGTCTGCCCATACTGAAGTATGCTCTTATGTTATCTTGTTTGTCACAAGCTACATCATCAAATATAAACACAGAGTTGTCCTTGGCATCTTCCGGATCTAATATTTCATCGTTTTCTCTATAAGGATAGTAACCAACACCTTTTGTTGCATTCAACACCTCCTTTAACATCTTGTATTTCGGTTGATACAGAGACTTTGAATACACATACACGTTATCAAATTTTAAACCGTTTGCTTCAAACAATAAACTCAGCATGACATTAGTTTTACCACACCCACTAGGACCACATATGATACAGCGAACGGTGTTTGGAAAGAGAGGACCATGCCTCACTTGTTGTTGAGCTGTGTCCGTAACAACATCGTCTATATTTGTAATGGGTAAGGCATAAGCGTGTTTGCTGGTACGCATCTTAACTTAAACTAAACTATATTTTTTTTGGGTGTGTATATATATATATATATATATATATATATATATATATATATATATATATATATATATATATATATATATATATATATATATATATATATATATATATATATATATATATATATATATATATGAATGCAAGTGAGACACCCAGTCAGTATGCATGTTGGTGTCACAGAGTGAGGGTTGTTATTAACAAAGACAGATACAGGGAACGCCGTGTTTGATATAGCTCATACAATCGTTAGAAACATTGGTGGGCGTAAGAATGTGCAGAAACCTCGAGTTATTCCAATACCTAAAAGCGGAGGCTTCCTTCCGCTGTTGCCTCTGATATTTGGTGGGCTGTCAGCACTAGGAGCTCTGGGTGGTGGTGCTGCAGGTATTGCCAAAGCCGTGAACGATGCCAAGTCTGCGAAACAGAAACTAGAGGAGGAAGAACGGCACAACCAAACAATGGAAGCCATCGCGATGGGTAGGAGAGGGAGTGGCTTGAAATTTAAGCCAAAATGCAAGATACTGGGCAAAGGCATATATCTCAAAAAACAGCGCTCCGGTTATGGGTTGTATCTGCAAAAACCAAAACACTAAAGTGTTTACCAGCAAGACCTCTGACAAATGTAGATCTTGTCAAGTTTGCTGGTAAAATGAAAATCCCATATTTTACAGGTGTATACATGCGAGATGAGCTTCCACACAATGGACCACGTAAAAATGAATCGTTCATCATGAATTTGCAAACACACAAGGAGCCAGGCAGTCATTGGGTTGCTGTGAGGAAACGCGGTGACATCGTCGAGTACTTTGACTCGTATGGAAACTTGAAGCCTCCTGTGGAGCTGCAACGTTACCTTAAAGACTATTCCATACTGTATAATCATGATGTGTATCAAACATACAACACATTTAATTGTGGTCATTTGTGTTTAAAATTTTTGCAATAAAAGACTCAAACAGTAGCCTGTGTGTATCAGTCATGGCGCACACCTTTGTGTTGAAAGACCGCAGCTCCCATCTGTCGTCAGACTACCATCCACCAATTGTTTTGGATGGTAGTTATGCTGTTGCTTTGATAGGCTTTCACACCTACAACAACATACCCAACATCTATGAAGGTAAAAACAAATTTCATGTAAAAGAAGGAACCGGTTGGCGAACCATCACGATACCCACCGGTGCTTATGAAATAACACAGTTGGAAGAGTTACTTCAAAATGAACTTGTTGGTGCTACAGCAACACACGAACAAAAGCAACAGGCTCTGATTCTGAGACCTAATCCGAACACCATCAAATGTAAACTAACGTGTTATACAAATGTTAGTTTTGAATTTGATGGTTCGATTGGGCGAATGTTGGGCTTTTCAAAACAAGTTCTTCAACCGGACATCTTTTATGAATCTGATTTACCTGTTGAAATAGTGGATGTTAGACAGATTCGCATAGAAACCGATATTGTGTCTGGTTCCTATTATAACGGACAACCCTCACATACGCTGTATGAGTTTGCTCCGATGGTTGATCCTGGCTACGCAATCGACATAGAATCTAAAAATTTAATTTACTTACCGGTGAACAAGCAAGAGATTTCCAATATAAGCATCGACATCGTCGACCAAGATTCAGTTCCTGTCAACTTTCAAGGTGAAGAGGTGTCTGTTCGCTTGAAACTTATAAAAGTTGCTCAGTATGTTGGTCTTTAAGGATATAAAAACAAGTGCATCTACCAAAACAAATTCAGTTGAGTCAGACACGTCAAAGGGTACGCTTCGTCCCGATAATATTGAGTTCCTGAAAAGCCTGGGTTATCATGTCGTCAAAACTAGAAATATTCAAAGACCCCGTGTTTGATGATGCCATCGATCGAGAAGAACTGCGCTCTTACTATTCACCAACTAAATAGTTTGGTAACAGCGATGAAATTGAAATAGTCATCAACCAACAAGAGGCGTTCGTATGTCTGGCCGAGTCAGCTCTAATAATCGAGGGTGCTCTGGAACCTGTAGCAGTCCAAAATGCCAATGGTGCTTGTTATCTGTCAAATAATGGAGGAGCAGCTCTGTTTGAATCAATGACCTATGAGTTAAATAACAAGGAAGTGGAACGAGTGCGAGACCCATACACCACAACAATCATCAAAAGTCTGCTATCCTTCAGTAAGAATGAAGCCCAATCTTTTAGCAATGCCGGACTGAATGTGTCGTCAGAGCACATCACCCTAAATGATAACAAGTTTCACATGCTCATACCTGTTTGGTTCCTCTTCAGTTTCTTTCATAATTTCAAAGGAGTTCTCTGTGGCAAACATACTTTCCGCTTTACAAGAGTTCGAAACGATTCCAACGGCTATTACAGCACAGGTACGGCACGAGCAAAAATTACCGTAACCAATATGTTTTTAAAGGTAAAACATGTCTTTCCCAATGATAAAATGAAATTGGAACTGCTGGATAAAATAGCAAAAGACACATCTATATTTCTCGCATACCGCAAATGGGACATATATGAGTTACCATCACTCAGAGATATCAACAGAGTTGTGTGGGCTGTTAAAACTGCAACCAACTTGGAAAGACCTCGATATGTGATTATAGCATTTCAAACAGATCGTAAAGATAACGTAAGGAAGAGGCCAGACTATTTCGATAACATTGGTATGTTGGATCTCCGAGTGTTTCTAAATTCAGAATGCTACCCTTATGAATCTATGAATATGGATTTTGAGAAATCTAAATATGCGGAAGCCTATCACATGTATACAGATTTTCAAAAAAGCTTCTGTTATAAAAACATGTCGGAGCCTATCTTGAATTATGACGAGTTTAAAGACCGAGCTCTATTTGTGATTGACTGTCAGTACCAGAACGAGTCAATCAAGTCTTCAACGGTGGACATTAAGGTGGAATTTATGAGTCGCTCGAACTTCCCAAACAATACGCGTGTTTATTGTTTGGTTATTCATGACAGTGTATTGGAATATAAACCTCTAACGGGCATCGTTAGAGCCATTATGTAATAATAGTATGTTATTTATGTATCAATATGTACAACTTAATCCTAATAAATTTTTTATTGTATGTAAATCAGTTGTTTTATTTTTATTTTGTTGCATTTTGATTAACTCCTTTATATATTCATATATCAACAGTCTGTTTACATTCATTTCAAACAACAAATATCAAACAACCCTCGTATATCAAAGTTAGTTTGTTGTTAAATTTAGTTTTGTTACTTATGTTTTTGATCGCTCCTTATATATACACGTCCCCACAATATTATTTGGATTCACTGTAATAGAAAACACTCACATAAACCGACACCTACGTAAACTGATAACATTTATCTTACAATTTTAGGAAACAGGTTAATTTGAATATGCAAATACGTTTTGTTGTCGATTTAATATTATACTTAAACGTTTTGTTTTTAGATTTGATATTACATATGTATTGGAACGTGTTTAAATCTATTTTACTATAGATATATTTCCCCAATATTTTTAAAATTAAAGTTCCTCTCTTATGTTAAAATTGGAATGTAATAGAGATAACGCCTACACACTCCGCTTGATAAACACGTTTAAATTATCATATGTAAACAACAACTGGTTTTGTTTTATATATATACATCCATCGAACAAACCTTATCTTGAGTCTCTGTGGAGTAATTGGTATAGCGATGATACATGTGTGTTAGATATATATATATATATATATATATATATATATATATATATATATATATATATATATATATATATATATATATATATATATATATATATATATATATATATATATACGGTCGGGGGTTCAAATCTAATTTCAGGCGAATGCTTTTCTTTCAAACCAGATTTCAAATTGTCAATGTATCTATCTCTCTCATATATGTATGTATGGCTAAACCGAATGTATGTGTCCAACAACCCACCCCCTCGAAGAATGGAATGTTCTCTCACTTTACCAATTTCCAATAGAATGTTCCCTTCTTCAAAGAGTCAGGGTTCTGGACATAAAAGACGCTAATTTTCAATAAAATTCAAATTTCCCGCCAAAAACGAAATATCCTAGCAACCTCAATACAACACACCTACCAACACAATAAACAACAGAGGAGTGAGCTTATATGACAGCTGTGTGTACGAACATAACCTTAACAAACAATCAGTCAGATAGCGGGTTGACGACATACCAAATACAAACGTAACCTCAACAAACAATCAGATAGCGGGAATCAGCATGTGTACGAACATAACCTTAACAAACAATCAGATGGCGGGGAATCAGCATGCTTATATGTCATACAACACATACATAACCTTAACAAACAACCAGATAGCAGAGATTCGACAAAGACATGGAGACCTAACCCGGGGTTGTAGCCATCTATGGAACATTTGACGTCAGCAGCAGACAGGTCAGATGTGACAGCCCTCAGACATATGTCAACAAACACACATGGAGACCTAACCTGATTGTGGCCATCTTGGAACATTTGACGTCAGCAGACAGGTCAGATGTGACATAGGACAGTTGATAACAAACACATAGAGACTTAACCCGGGCTGTGGCTATCTATGGAACATCATGACAGGTCACAACTCTCAGGATCGGACATCTTGGAACATTTGACGTCATCAGACAGGTCAGATGTGACATAGGACAGATGACAACAAACACATAGAGACCTAACCCGGGCTGCGGGTATCTATGGAACATCATGACAGGTCACAACTCTCAGGATCGGACATCTTGGAACATTTGACGTCATCAGGCAGGTCAAATGTGATATGTGACAGATGACACATGACATTTGACATTGACAGCTGACATCGACAGCTGTCACAGGTCAGCTGACATTGACAGCTGTCACAGGCCAGATGATATTGACAGCTGTCAACCGTGACAGGTCAGCTGTCAACTGTCAACGTCATACGCATGCGCGTGACGTCATCGCGCATGCGCAGAAAAAAGTGGAGGGGATGGTCCCAGGTGCCGCCCTATCTACTGGTATACGACTGTAATACAAGTTAAAATTACTTTCCCTTTTTAAATTAGATTTTACAACTGCCTAAGGTGTTGCAGGTCAGCCCATAGTCGACAGTCAGTCTGTATTCAATTTGTACAAGCCTTGTGGTCGTCTGAGCATTCCAGGAAAATATTTGCAATGAATATACTTCTGTGTCCCTTATTTATTTACAACGAAAATATCGACTGATAAATGACGTTCAAGAGCCTGCCCATTTAAGAACTATATCCGTAGCAATTTCGGCCTATGAAGAGTAAATGATCATGCAAAAATAATTATCTCATAGCTAATAGTACTCGTGGATGCGATTACCATTACATTTAAAAGTCCAGACAGTGAAAACGTGCCCCGTTTTTTCCCTTTTTTTATAGGAATCTCACCAGTTGCCTTTCTGCAGTGAATATTACCACATTTGCAATGACCTATAATTCGCATTAATACTGCCCCAGATATCCGTACACACACACACACCAGATGGCCTATTTGTTTTCAGTCACACGGGCTGCAAGTGTTTCTATTGCATTCCCTTGTTTCTTATTTCTCAGACATCTGTCTCGTATTCACAAAACTAGACATCCCAGTCGACAGTGTTATATCTTCTAGCGCTTCGATAAGACACCAATGTTGCTATGAGTTATATGACAAAGGGTTTAGTCCACTTGACCCTTTCAACACATTATGTGTGGGAACGTGGTTCGTAACGTGAAATATTCAACAGACCTGCTTTCTTATTGAAATATCCAGACTGCGGTTGTTTCATTACTTTGTTTTTAACTAAAATCACCCTAATAATGCGAGGCAATCAAATTGCATCGGGAATACTTCCGCATATTAAAATACCCCACTGTGACCTGTCGAATTCTCAAGGTACCCTAGTATGTTTATCATGGGCCCCTGGAAATTTCGGCGACTTATCTCAGAGCTCACGTCTGCCGGCTGACATAATTATAAAAAATTCGATCGTGCCTGTTGGGGCGTTTTCATTCATTTATATACCTCCCGACCATAGAACAGAGTTAATAAAAAATATGGACCAGAATTGAATCTATTCACCCTTTTCCTTTTTCTTAAAATTATATACAGCACGGGGAAACTCGACAGGGCACGTACACACCTCACAGTTGTCCACGCAGTTTATCTAATTCGACTCGTTGGAGTTTCCCGACGCCGGAGTGAACTGTATTGCATTCACATGGCGGGAATATCTATTCTCTGGCACCGAATATGGCGCAGCTCGGGAAGGTCTCGCATGGTGGAACCGCACGTGCTCGTCTCGGTTCAACCTCATCGGGGAATGTTTTCGGAAGTTCACTATACTTTCCTGGCACTTTAAGATCTCAGCCGCTTTGGTTAGGGATGCCTGACCCGTTAAATGATATAGCGACTGTACTTGCACCGGAAAATGGCGCAATGAGTTGTTCCACTAAGCTTCCCTTTGGAATTGGGGTGGTGAGAAGCCTCGCCAAACTGACATAGTAGGCAAAATGTTCCGACATACTGCGTTTCTCTGACCAAATGGTCGTTTGTATCAGGAGTCTAAGCTTGTCTTGTTCAAGCGAAGACCAAAATGTATTTAGAAAATCGCGGCGGAAGTCTGCGTACTCAATCCACTGCGAATTATATATGCTTGCCCAGTTTCTAGTTGGGCTTTCCAGGCACCCCAGCACAATATCAAGTTTTTGTGACTCAGATGTACGCATCTTAGTAAAGTATCGAGACAGATCCTCCAAGAAGTGAACCGGATTTGTCTCTCGGGGGCTGGAGAATTTAGGGTGTGGCTCAGGATGCGAGACCACTATCTGGGAAGTGGAAATAGATGCTGTGGGACTGCGGTTACCACGGGCAGTGTCTAGGAAGTTCTGCGTATCTGCACGAATCTCGTTCCTCAGGGACTCAGAACCTTCTGTAAATGATCGAGACTGCTGCTGCAGCTCGAGCGACATTTCAGTAAACGTATTTATGCCTTGCGACATAATCTCACGTTGGATTTCATACACAACCGCTTGTCTCTCTAATATTATGTCAAACATTCCTGCGATCAAGTTACCTTCCCTAGATACATATCTTGGAGGCGAATTTACAGTCTGATTATCAGTGCGGGTTTCCATTGCTGCCTGTTGTTCCTCCATGCATGCTTCATCAATGACCAAGAAGTCTCCACTCGTCTCGCGTAATCCGTCGACCATCGTGTTTTCGTTTACTGAAACAGTCATTCACAGGTAGTATTCTATAAAATTAATTCAATTGCGTCTCTCTCTCCCCCTCTCTGCTCAAAACCTCAATTTTTGAATCATGGCTATCCTTTCACATGCAACAGTGTAAGCCGCCAAGCGGCTTTAGAATTTGTAGTAACCCAGAAAAACTGCAAGTGTAATTAATTATTTGCAAAGTTACTGCAACATTACGTTAATTTTACTGCAAATTAATTTGCTATCCTGGTCACGGCTCGAAAGTGTAATATCACCCCCCCCCCCATTTAAAACACAAACCCCCCTTTGTACACACTGACACATTGTATAAAACACTGTTATTAGTAACGACATTTGATATAGCAAGTGAACAAACGGTCTATCACCTCCGCCACTGGGCTCCGATGCTACTCACCATATACACGCACAGTGATAAAGGGAGTGGGAATCACCTACCTTGCAAACGTCTTCCACCTGCGTCTTACAGTCATCTGGGTTACTATTACGAGTAACTTTAGCCTCTGATCATCCACTGGAACCCTACGTAGTAGTAGTAATCGAAAGTTCTAAGCCATAAATTGAGGGACTTCAAGAGAAATAGAGAAAGGAAACACAATCGTTCTTTTAACTGGATATATTGCATAAAACACAATCCCATTCAATACAAAATTAAATTGCCCAGCTAAACACCTCGGCGCTTCTTTGAAACAGATGATTCTAAGCTAACTCCCCCTTTGCCGCTGCTACAAGATGTGGAATGCGATATCCGTTTTCTAATATCGCAGGCGAACAGCCGATGATGCACCTCAGGAATTCCACAAGCCTGTGTATTCTGTTCCAGTGGCGTACGGTTTTTTAAAAGAAGATTCAGGTAATATTTATGTTTTGTTTTCAGGTTTTCTTTTTTTATCTTTTTTTATCGTTTACTGGAAACAAGACACAATACAGTGGAAGCCTGATACCCATCCGCCCGGCGTGTTGCGCACTTCCCTTCACGTAAATGCATGAATTTTCATTTTTTTTACGACTTGCAATATTACACGCCTAGGCTGCCTTTCCCATTTTCTATTGTGCTTAATATGTTTGATTCACGTGGCTCTTTGGGGCCTGCCCTAGGTGTCTTTATTATATCGGAAATTAGCAATTCAAGAAGCGGGAAATTCACCTCGGCGTCGTTTGTTTCACACAGAAAAATTACATAGCACGCTGCAGTGTACGTGATGGGAAGGTTATCCTATATTTTTATATTTTTCAAAAGCTCGACTCTACTGATGAGAATAACCCTAGACTCCCGTTCACTTCCCTTCGTGAGAAAAACATATACGCGCGAACTGAAATGATTTATGGACCTCCAGGCTGCTATTTCACACCAATTATGCCTAATTTGTTTGTAAATCGCGTTGACTTTTCACGTCATTTGGGCCCTAACGATCTTGGTCGGTGGTTGGCCTTTCATGGAGTGAAACTTCGCTTGGATGTCCCTCGAAGACATAACTATGGGTTGAACATTGTACAAAATTGGTCACGCATCAGGGGTAACAATTCCATGCCATGAAGGCTCATTTTATGGACCTTACTAAACTACAAGAAATCATACCACATCATACCAAGGGAATTACTTTGAGTTCGATTTCAGATTCAGTATTCTATTTATAACATGTTTCATATTTGGATTCTAGTTTTAGATTCAGGATCTTACTTCAAGACATACTCCCCTTTTATGTTTCATTTCAAGTTTCAAATATAATTTTAAACACATTCCCCTTTTATGTTTATTTCAAGCCTCAAATTCAACATTCTGTTTCAATATATATTTTTCCCATATAATTGGTATTAAGTTTCAGATTCAAAATTATGTTTCAGGACATATTCCCCCTTCGAATGTTTGGTTTTAAATTTCAGACTCAAAATTCTAGCATGGAATAAAATATGTATTGGGGCTCTTTATTTGAATTTATATTTACGGTTCGTGATTTCAAATTTAGCAGATTGCAGGTTTTTTCGCCCCGCGACCAAGATGTCTCGCTCGGAGGTACAAAGCACTGGACACACAAATATTAATACTTAAAACGAACAAAACATTATAATAGGGCCGAAATATTTCAACTTTTCAGTCGCTGCTACATTTTGACGCCAATAAGTGCAAAATTTCACATTATAATTATTATTAGGCAAACGAAACTAACACACCCACATATAAAGTGCTATTTGGTAGGAGCAAAACTTTAATTCTTGGAATATACATCAACACCAGCTGGTAATGTTCATACTTTCAATTTTTAAGTTAATTAAATCTGGCAACGTGTGATAAATGTCTACACAGAATGCAAACAAATATTATTCTAGATATTGAATTTAATCAAAAATAACTCTGGCAACCCTAGAATGGCCACATAAATTCTCAGTGGTTCAACTCTGCTTAAATAAACTAGATTTGGCAACATTTTAAATGTATACATTATTTTCCTGCTTAAAATTAAGACAAATAACATTCCAGCTTTAAAGTTTTAATTTACATCAAACAAGTATGGCAATATCTAAATGGATAATAGCTCCTTTAAAATGGTGTGCGTACAGGTAAACCTACAGGACTCATGATCAGGTTGTACATGTTAAATGTTGACAATATTTAAATGTATTAATGATTTCCTTTAAGAATAATTTTCGATGCCCCAAGTTTAATACAAGTATCGAACCCTGCACTATTACGGCTTCCCCTATAGTACCCCCTTGCTCCTGGATAGCACTTTCAAGGCACGCAAATTTTGTTCAAGGCCGGGAAATTTACAGGATCATTGGCACGAGTCATAGTAATGTTCAACTCACCGTCTGATGCATCCTTTTCCGGTCTGTCAGGCTGCTGCATGGTCTCCACTCGGGGACGGCTGCTCGTATGCTGGGTTTCGCCTAACAGAGAGGACGGTTCCTACATTCTGGGTTTCCGGATAGGAAAGAGCAAACCCGAGAAATAAAACTACGTTCGGTATCTGCCTGCTCTGAGACGAGGTGGAGGTTTTCAGAGAAAGTAAATTCCCTATCTCTTTAACCGTGTGAGGGGATCTGGCACTAGTATTTGGTGCTTTGCAAGTTCTCTAGTACGAGGGCGGCTGCCTCGCGGGAATGCTAGCTGAGTTCTCCGTTTAGACACTCGTGCTCGGATTCTGGCACTTAGCGTTTGCCACAAGATTACTCTTTGAGTCAAGGTAGGTTTTGAATATCGCGAGAAGGAAGACCAGCCGAGTTTTCCTGCTTCGACACTAGTGCGCGGGTTCTGGCACTTAGCGTTTACCACAAGATTGCTCTTCGAGTCAAGGTAGGTTTTGAATGTCGCGAAACGGAAGACCAGCCGAGTTTTCCTGCTTAGACACTAGTGCACTGGTTCTGGCACTTAGCGTTTACCACAAGATTGCTCTTTGAGTCAAGGTAGGTTTTGAATATCGCGAAAAGGAAGACCAGCCCAGTTTTCCTGCTTCGACACTAGTGCTTGGATTCTGGCACTTTGCGTTTACCACAGGGTTGCTATTCTAGTCAAGCTAGGTTTGAATATCGCGAAAAGGAAGACCAGCCGAGTTTTCCTGATTCTACACCAGTACTCGGATTCTGACACTTAGCGTTTACCGCAGGGTTGCTCTTCTAGTCAAGCTAGGTTCCCGAAGAATGAGACTTTTTAAAGACTAAAGAATGTTTAATCCCGTCTACAATCGTCCGCGCTTTTATATCGGTTTCAGCCCCCTTCCCGTGTGTGAACGGTAATGCAGGCCCTGTTATTAAAGTCGACAGCACATCAAACGTTCGTAACATAGTCGACCTGATGGCGCCCCGCTGGTGATTTGTAACGTGGCTCCCCCTATCATGTGTACACGTCCCACATAGAAAACCTCCTGTACATACTGTTTTCAGAGCTTATTATTATTATTTATTTAAATTATAATTGTAAACATTTATTACTCAACTTGTGAAACCCATTCTGAGAGTTTACCTGTGCACCCTTACTTGTTGCTTTTTCGCTTGTTGCTGGCATTTATATTTATGCAATGACACCTTAAATCTATGTAAATTATACAACAATAATAATATGCTACGTACACAATATTAATAAGTAAAACACAGAATAATGTCCTCATTGTGCATATGACACCAAAGCAATATTAAATTCTCTTATGTTAATATAAATGTACATGAAATATTTCGTGCCCCGTTTTATTTTTATATGTGAACTTATTTGACATACGACTGTAATACAAGTTAAAATTACTTACACTTTTCAAATTGGATTTTACAACTGCCTAAGGTGTTGCAGGTCAGCCCATAATCGGCAGTCAGTCTGTATTCAATTTGTGCAAGCCTTGTGGTCGTGTGAGCTTTCAAGGAAAATATTTGCAATGAATATACTTCTGTGCCCCTTATTTATTTACAACGAAAATATCGACTGATAAATGACGTTCAAGAGCCTGCCCATTTAAGAACTATATTCTGAGCAATTTCGGCCTAGGAGCAGTAAATGATCATGCAAAAATAATTATCTTATAGCTAATAATACTCGTGGACGCGATTACCATTACATTTAAAAGTCCAGACAGTGAAAACGTGCCCCGTTTTTTTTCCTTTTTTTTTAATAGGAATCTCACCAGTTGCCTTTCTGCAGTGAATATTACCACATTTGCAATGACCTATAATTCGCATTAATACTGCCCCAGATATCCGTACACACACACCAGATGGCCTATTTGTTTTCAGTCACACGGGCTGCAGGTGTTTCTATTGCATTCCCTTGTTTCTTATTTCCCAGACATCTGTCTCGTATTCACAAAACCAGACATTCCAGTCGACAGTGTTATATCTTCTAGCGCTTCGATAAGACACCAATCTTGCTTTGACTTATATGACAAAGGGTTTAGTCCACTTGACCCTTTCAACACATGTGTGGGAACGTGGGTCGTAACGTGAAATATTCAACTGACCTGCTTTCTTATTGAAATATGCAGACTGTGGTTATTTCATTACTTTGTTTTTAACTAAAATCACCCTTATAATGCGAGGCAATCAAATTGCATCGGGAATATTTCCACTGTGACCTGTCGAATTCTCGAGGTACGCTAGTATGTTTATCATGGGCCCCTGCAAATTTCGGCGACTTATCTCTGACACTCAGAGCTCACGTCTGCCATAATTATAAAAAATTCGATCGTGCCTGTTGGGGCGTTTTCATTCATTTATATACCTCGCGACCATAGAACAGAGTTAATAAAAAAATATGGACCAGAATTGAATTCACACACACAAAAAGAAAACATCCAAGACAATGACTTACCCATCAAAGGGTTAATTCAGCTTGATTATTAATAGTTTTATTAGCCAATTTCCCCGCCCACTACTATATATATATATATATATATATATATATATATATATATATATATATATATATATATATATATATATATATATATATAGGGGGCTCCAAAAATGATGGTCTACATTAGAGGTGCACATTCATTTCAAAAAAATAATATTTTTTTCATATAAACATGGGCCTGCAAATGCTAAGGTTTTGAAATCCAGCGTGTTAAAGATATTTTGTAACAACCCAAACTAGAACCCTACGCCCAAGGCGTAGCGCCGTTCGAGGATACTGTTAGCTTTATGAGCAGGGAAATATAAGAAGCGTATTTTAGACAGTTAACCAGTGGACGAGAAGTGAAGTGATTTTAATGTGGTTGTTGCTTGTTGTTTAAATGTCCACTGTCTAACTGTTACCGTTAATGACAATGGTTGCAGAGGGCACCATCTGTTTGACCTGACCTGACACAATATCGGATACCTTTTCCCACAAAAGCAATACATGTACCTCTATTCTTCTCAAGCCTCCATTCTGTTATTGCTTTAAGTGCAATCACCGCTTCTAGTTCTATAAGTCTTACGTGAACCTGAACTGGTCTTCATCAATTTTGCATCTTATATCTTTTACTACGATTAATAAGCAACAAAAAGACACGATTAATTTTTAAAAAAAGAGAAAAAAAAATTAAAGAAAAGAAAAAAAAAAAGGAAAAAAAGAAAGAAGAGGGAAAAAGAAAAAAGAAAGCAAAATTATTATATGTATAAATAAGTTTAGATATTGTATATTTGTATATAGGAAACATAATTCTGTCTTCTAGATTATTAAGGTATTTGTATATATTTGTGTATATAAAATAGCAATAGTCTGTGGCTGATGGAATTACTGTTCCAAGGTCATAAATACCTATAGCACCACCACCACTACGATTAATAGAATATTTTCCACGTGACCTGCCCTGTGCTATATTTATATCCTAATTTAATAGCACATTGCGCAACTAAATTAATACTTTAAAAATAACTCTTTTCTGCTTCGTATACAAAAGGAGATATCATCACGCAGATAATTTAAAACTGCACTCAACTCGACTAGATTGAAATATAATACATGTTTTTTTTACAAATAACATCATTTTTCGGTAACGCTTTGATATTTATCTAGCTGTATAAGAATTAAAAAAAACACATAATTCTTATAAAAAGGAAGACAAACACCACTAAAAACCAACAGTGAAGCCAGAGAAGTATTCTCCAAGTCTGTATGCAGTATGGACAAGTTTCACCAAGTAAGGGCAACAACAATCAATGAAGACAAACAAATTATCTAGTAATTTTTAACACTTGTGACACTTAAGGTAGTCAAGACAATTTAAAAAATGGCAAGTTTTTAATTTGTGTATGTGCAAAGAAACAAATGTTTTTCGCCACATTAAGTAGTTGGGTCTAAAGCCGCTAGTTTCGACATTTTCTATAAAAGTGTCTAATTGGGGATACCCTGTATACGTATAAATAACCATTTAGCGTAAGTTGGTTTATTATAGGATTTTAAAATAAAACATTAGCCAAAAGGGAACATTATTAGGACAACAACCTAACAACTTCTTAATATATATATATATATATATATATATATATATATATATATATATATATATATATATATATATATATATATATATATATATATATATATATATATATTCAGAGTTTTTCGTTTAAAGGAACCGCCTCTGACATTCCTTCGTTGCTTCGTTTTTCCTGAAACACAAGTCTATATAGTAGAGCTCCAAAAAATCCAGCTCCTAATGGGCCAATCCAGTAGACCTGAAAGAAGAACAATACCAATTAGTTGCTTTTTATTGTGCTGTTGTTGTAATTATTTAAAACTAATGAATAAGATGATATCGGTTGCGTCGTTTGTGGGTTTCGACGTGAACTAAATAATTTTTCTATTTTAGCGTTTTAGGTCCTTAGAACCCAAAAGCAAAGTTAAAAATTATACACACACACACACACACACACACACACACACACACACACACACACACACACACACACACACACACATATATATATATATATATATATATATATATATATATATATATATATATATATATATATATATATATATATAGGGTGCTCCAAAAATGATGGTCTATATTAGAGGTGCACATTCATTTAAAAAAAAAATATTTTTTTCATATACACATGGGCCTGCAAATGCTAAGCTTTTGAAATCCAGCGTGTTAAAGATATTTTGTAACAGCCCAAACTAGAACCCTACGCCCAAGGCGTAGCGCCGTTCGAGGATATTGTTAGCTTTATGAGCGAGCACTGCAGGGAAATATAAGAAGAGTATTTAAGACAGTTAACCAGTGGACGAGAAGTGAAGTAATTTTAATGTGGTTGTTGCTTGTTGTTTAAATGTCCACTCTCTAACTGTTATCGTTAATGACAATGCTTGCAGAGGGCACCACCTGTTTGACCTGACCTGACACACTGTTTACCGACGTTTCGTAAAGCTGATTTGAATCCTCTATCAATTTTAAGTAAAAAGGTTTACTCGGTCGAAATCGCTTAGACACCATTTTCAAGATATTTCAACTTTTCTATGTCGTGGTCGGGTCAAAAACTAATTTTGTGTGGAATGAAGAAAAATCATAGAAATTAAATTTTTACCTTTTCTGTCTCACATTTTCCTCGAAAAAGAACTGATAAACAATGATACAAACAAAACATAAAAACGGATAGCATACCCTAAACAAGCAATTCTAACAGACTAGTTTTTACATTTTCGTCTTGACGTTGTTTGAAATCGCAATATCTTTTAAATTACTAGAAATATGAAACTAAAACAAGCACGTACACATTGTACAAGTGATCCTACAGATATATATATATATATATATATATATATATATATATATATATATATATATATATATATATATATATATATATATATTGTGCTGAGAATTGCAAAGGCCATATAAAGTTATAAAAACAAAAATGAAAACCCTGACGGAAACTAGTATGACAAAGCTAAGTTTCGATTATTGATTAAATAATTTAGAGTCAGATCTACAAAATTGGGGAATCAGATTAGTAATGGGGGGTAGTAGTAATACCACTGGTCAGTAGTAAGTAAAATACTTACGGTTAACACGTAATGCATATGGGTTATCTGTATATTGTATACATATCCACATCGTTCGACATATTTTACTGTACACTAAAACAGAAAACAAAATAATAACATTAATATACAAGCACATTCACTATTATTGTTAGTCAGTGTTATTTGGATAAGCAATGAAAGATATAATGCCATAATTTGTTGAAATGATCATTAATTAAAATTTTATAATTTATAACTAGCAAATTTGGAAAGCATTTCAGTTTAAATGAAATTAAAAGAGCCAAAAACCTATCTGCAAATAGATTAAACTCTTAAGCATGAAATAAATACCAAAGAATTATGTTATAAAAAAATCAATTACCTAAAGATAATGAACAAAACAAACCCTTTGTATGATGTATTTAGATGTAAGTTTATTATTTTATTTATGTGAACAATGAACTGAAGTTTACCAAAGACAGTGTTTGTGTTGTGGAACTTTTAAATTAAGATTGCAGCATATGAACTTAATGAATTTATAAATGTGTCATTGACTATAATTAGGTTAAAAAAGTAAGGTTAGGCCAAATGTCATTTTTAAGAAGGATGTTTTTCAACTTACCGGAAGAATAGATGTCAAAATATGTATTAATTAATGTCAAGAAAGGATGCTTTGATATCAAATATTAGATGAATTTGGGCAACATTTCCGCTTTTGTTATGATTTTATTGTTGGGTTGTTAAAATAAATTCAGATGCCAGAGAGCGTCATTATTGCTTCCCATTTAAATATAATTTTTTTAAAGTATATATTGTGTAAAGAAGATCCATTGTCCCACTGAAATAAATAACAGAGGTTATATCAAGTTTTTAACGTAACAAATTACAAGATAAACAGTAAATATATCAAGAATACCTATATTAAAGGATACCCACCACCAGCAGCAAGGAACCAAGGTTTGAGATTTAATTATTTTATCAAAATCAACTCAAGGAGGAAATCAATTTAGTTTAAAAGACAGTATATTTTCTGTCGATTAAACGTCAATCAAAAGCGTTTATGGGAAAATAAGATTTAATGCATAAATAGAAATCTTATTTTTATATTACCATAATTCAAATTTAAGAATGTAGAGGGAGTTAGGAGTGCAGGTCAGGATCCATATTTATTAGTACAAACAATTGAAAAGCAGTCGAAAACTCGGTTATTAATATTAATCATTGTAATCTAATAGTAGGCTTGAAAATTTATAACAACGGATCCGTTTAGCTTTAAAATTTATGAAACTCTGTCAATAAAAGTTGTTATAAAAATTTGCTAAAAACATAATTCTTTGAAACAAAAACCCATAATAAGATAAAAATAAGATTAATATAAATATTTGCAGGCTATTTTCCTTTCCCCTATTTTAGCAGAACCTACCACTGAGATAAAGTAAGTAAATAAGATATTTTGATTATAATTTATTTGACATAAATATATAGTAGAAGGGTAGGCAACCCATATAACACTGAGCTAGATGTAATTTGATAAACACACACACATATTAAATTTCAAACACCAAGAGTCATAAACACTTTATTCAGATACAATTTTACATTACAAAATATACAGGGTCACCCATAACACATGGTGTAAAAACTGTACAAACAAGAAAAGTACAAACAAAAAGGTATACACATATCTAAAGGGTGATCATTCTCATATAAATATATTCTAATATATATATAACATCAATATCATATCTATAACATAAATATCATTATCATTTTAAATATAATTTTAATATAAAAATATAAAAAAAACATTAAATAAATATAAAAAAATTTACATATAATCAAGCCAATTGGAATAATTGGCGCCGCAACGTTCGGGCACAGCAAAAATAGGGGAAACTAGCCATAACGTCCAGGCACAGCAAAACAGGGGAGCAAACTGCAAGATCTGGGCACAGGAATTCTTAACATTGGTAGAGCCAGACCTGAAAAACAAAAATTTAATTACTGACCATCCAAAATAAAGAAATTTAAACATAAAAATGTCGCAACAAAAACAAACAAGAGCTAGAAAAACAAAGAAGACTGAAGAAATACAACAGGAGGAACAATTTGATGAAGGAGACACAGGAGAAGAGAAAACAGAAGAAATGTTAGTAAAAGAAACCGTATCGCAGGAGGAAATACTAGATAAACCGGAGGAGAGTGAAGAAACTGAAACGGTAGAACCGAACGCACAAGAAGAAACGCCAAGTATGGAACAAAATTTATTGCAACAAATGGCAAGTATGTTTCGACAAAATATGGAAAGTATGAATAAAATGGAAGAAAGTATAAGTAATAAAATGGCGAAGCAAGAAGGAAACCTGAGTAATAAAATGGCGAAACAAGAAGATATGAAAAATCTAGAAGTATTCATACAGAATGTAACAACAGAAATCAAAATGGATATAAATAAATTACAAGAAAATGATACTATATTGTATAGAAACATTCAAGATCTCAGAGAAGAAACGAAAGAAAATATAGAAAAACTCAAGCAAGATATGGAAAACAGGATGGCAGGAAAAATAGAAGAGAGTGAGAAATATCTCATGGAGGAAATGAACAGGAAACAAAGCACCTTGGAAAAGGAAAATGAAGGGGTAATTATACAAATAAGAAGTGATGTGGACGAGGCAAAACAGAAATGTCAACGAAATTGCCAGAAAATAGAAACCGAAATGAATACAGGGCTGCAAGAAATTCACGACCACTTATATAATCAAGCCGAGAAGACCAGAGAAGAGTTTACAAAAGTCGAAACACAAATACAAATGGTTGACTCAGAAATAACACACATAAAAAGGAAAACAGAGGAGCAAATTGGCAGGACGAGACAAGAAATCATCAACAAAATAAATAGCCAAAACAACAGAAGCTACAGTATGCCAATAAATATGGATACAGAAACAAAGTTTGATGGAAATATAAACAAATTACACCCCAGAGTGTTTATCAACAGCATAAAGAACAAAGTACGATATATAACTGATATCAACTATGTAAAAGACGTGATAAGGATGCAGCTGGTAGGAAATCCTTTACTATGGTTTTCCAGTAGAGAAAACGAAATCCACAACATAGAAGAATTTGAACTTCTTTTTATGAAATTTTACTGGGGAGAATTCCATCAAGGAATATTTAGAGAGAAACTTTACTTTGGACGGTTCGATTACAATCGAAATCAAGATTTTAGCAACTATTGTCTGCATTTGTACAATACAGCACAGTACCTACACCCGAGAATGAAGGAAGAAGAAATAGTCATGTATGTCTCCAGGCATTTCGAAAACCAGATTACGGAGACAATTGCCATTAATAATATCAAAACGATGGAGCAACTGTTAACTTATTTGACAAGAATTGAAAGAACCCTAAGGACAAGAAATATAAGAAATAAGGGGGAAAACAAACCAGACTACAGAAGACCAAATTATCAAGAGAATCAAAGATATGGAGGTAACACGTATGACAATAGGCCACGCTACAACCAGAATGAAGCAAGACCTGGGGTATCGAACAACAATAGCAACCCAAGAAATTATCAGTATCAAAACAGGGATAGAAACAGAAATGATCAAGGAAATTACAACAAAAATTAGACCAAGATCAAGTCTATAAACTGAACTAAAAGTTTTTCGGATAAATAACAACTCAAAATTCAAAATTAAAACAATAATAGACCTGGAATAAGTCTTAAAACTGTACCAAAATTATTTCGAAAATAAATAACCATTCAAAATTCAAAATTTTAAACAAATAGTAAGTGGAACAGACGAAACAATAAAATAACCTAAACGACTTGTATGAATTTAAATAAAGGAAATTAATCCACCAATAAAAAGACCAGGAGAGCAAGGATTTTGAATTAATTTGAACAATTTCGAAAGAAAGAGACATATAATTTTGAAAATCAAAAGGCCAGGAGGCAAAAGAAAGGAATAAGATATATATATATATATATATATATATATATATATATATATATATATATATATATATATATATATATATATATATATATATATATATATATATAAAAGGGGGCTGTGAGCACGAAAGAGAAGTAACGTATAGGTAAAACTCGAGGCATATAATAAGAAAAGTGAAATAAGAAAATGACAATGACAATGAATGCAGAGGATCATATGAAGCAAGCAGAAAAAAAATATATTAGAAAATGGATAAGAAAATAAAATTTTGAAGAATTCTAAAGATATATGGTAGTGAATGAGGAAAAGAATTATAGTTGGAGTAGCGAAACCAGTATAAAGAAGAAAATAGGCCCAAGAGAGGTTATGATGAATAAAATGAATAATGAATATTGAAATAAGTATATGAAAATGAATTAATATAGAAATATAGTGTTAAAATGAAGAAATGTTAAAATAAAGAAGATTTAGGGGATAGATGATAAGGTATAAATAAAAAAGGAAACCATGTAAGAAATAAATTGAGATATATATATATATACCAGATGGAGAAAATATTTATTAAAAAGCTGCTAATCCGAGAAATTAAAGTTGAATAAAATAAAACGTCGTTGTACATTGATGAGAAGAAAAGTATGAACAAGAAGACCCGAGAAACCAAACGTGAAACAAGGAAAACCGTAAATAAAAGAATTTGTCAACAATACCAAGTGACATTACGATTTACAAGTATTCGTCATCCACAATCAAACATTTCTGAGAGATATATACAAGAACTTAACAAGTATTTGAGGATAATGGTACACAGCGATCACCGAGAGTGGCAAGATAAGCTAAATATAATAGAAGAATTACTTAATAATAGTCCACATACAATGACTGGACAATCACCGATTTATCTATTCAAAGGTGTCATGCCTGAAAGAAAATGGCTCCAACAAAATAGTAAAACCTACGAAGAAGTAGTAAAAATGGTCAATAAGGTAAATGAGAGACGTGCAGAGAAATGTGCAAAAAGGTTTTAGAAAAAGAAATCTAAGAAATCGACATTTAAAAGAGGAGATTTAGTAATCATAAGGGCATTGCGAACCTCGAACTACAAGAAAAATATTAGTGCCAAATTAATGATGCCATTTGAGGGTCCATTCGAGATTACAACAGAAAACCCAGTTAATAGTTGTGAAATCAAAGACCCAATCACAGGAAAAATTAGAGGAATATTTAATATACAAGATATATTCCACTTCTATCAATAACAATGAAAATAAAATAACAGCACGTATGTAAATTTTGCTTCCATTACTTTCGAGAATCGAAATAATGTATGCAAAATTGGAGGGTGTTGTGTTGAGAATTGCAAAGGCCATATAAAGTTATAAAAACAAAAATGAAAACCCTGACGGAAACTAGTATGACAAAGCTAAGTTTCGATTATCGATTAAATAATTTAGAGTCAGATCTACAAAATTGGGGAATCAGATTAGTAATGGGGGGTAGTAGTAGTACCACTGGTCAGTAGTAAGTAAAATACTTACGGTTAACACGTAATGCATATGGGTTATCTGTATATTGTATACATATCCACATCGTTCGACATATTTTACTGTACACTAAAACAGAAAACAAAATAATAACATTAATATACAAGCACATTCACTATTATTGTTAGTCAGTGTTATTTGGATAAGCAATGAAAGATATAATGCCATAATTTGTTGAAATGATCATTAATTAAAATTTTATAATTTATAACTAGCAAATTTGGAAAGTATTTCAGTTTAAATGAAATTAAAAGAGCCAAAAACCTATCTGCAAATAGATTAAACTCTTAAACATGAAATAAATACCAAAGAATTATGTTATAAAAAAGAACAAAACAAACCCTTTGTATGATGTATTTAGATGTAAGTTTATTATTTTATTTATGTGAACAATGAACTGAAGTTTACCAAAGACAGTGTTTGTGTTGTGGAACTTTTAAATTAAGATTGCAGCATATGAACTTAATGAATTTATAAATGTTTTGATATAAATTATTGACTATAATTAGGTTAAAAAAGTAAGGTTAGGCCAAATGTCATTTTTAAGAAGAAGGATGTTTTTCAACTTACCGGAAGAATAGATGTCAAAATATGTATTAATTAATGTCAAGAAGGGATGCCTTGATATCAAATATTAGATGAATTTGGGCAACATTTCCGCTTTTGTTATGATTTTATTGTTGGGTTGTTAAAATAAATTCAGATGCCAGAGAGCGTCATTATTGCTTCCCATTTAAATATAAATTTTTTAAAGTATATATTGTGTAAAGAAGATCCATTGTCCCACTGAAATAAATAACAGAGGTTATATCAAGTTTTTAACGTAACAAATTACAAGATAAACAGTAAATATATCAAGAATACCTATATTAAAGGATACCCACCACCAGCAGCAAGGAACCAAGGTTTGAGAATTAATTATTTTATCAAAATCCACTCAAGGAGGAAATCAAAAGTTGGACCCCTATAACTATAACCCTTTTACCCATTTTGTAGCTATACTTCCTTAAAATCCTGTTGACTTTGCCCAGAACCCTTATTCACCGCAGGTCCCGCAACTTTCTTGGGGGTTGCCCGAAGACATTTTCTTGTTTATATTGTTCTTGTTTCTGAATTGGGGGTGGTTTTAGGCATGTAGAAGGGGGAACAATCCCCGTGACGAAGCCGCGAACCAAGATTTTCAATTTATGTTTAAATTGTTACCTCATTTCATCTGTTTAAAATACTTTTCCATAAATGAATTTGTTTGTCGGTCTCACAATATAGAGAGCTACAATATTTTATCATTCAAAAAAAGTATGGATACAGCAAAAGTAACTAAGTTATGAAAAGGGCCTGGGTGCAGCAAGTACGTTGTGGTAGAGAATTTTCGTAAAAAGATTTCAAACCCGATAACTCAATTTCCCATTAACCTATAATCTTCAGTCTTCAGCCATAGTAAAAGCTATGTAAAAAACCTTCTTTGCTGTTCTGTTTGCAAAACTATTTCGATTAGGTTGACTAAAACAAAACCATCCAAGGAATTAATAAGGAAAAATACTTGCCATATTGATAATTTGGTAGGTACATTCCCTTTGTAAATAATTAATTTTTTTCTGGAAAACTTTTCTAACTTTAATGAAACTTGTAAAACAAATTTTTTAAAGCGACTTGCAGTATTTACATATATGCACCAAATTGTAATTTTCCAGCTCCATAGAAAATAGAAATTTCTTCAAGTATTCGCTTACTGGGACCTCAAAAACCAATCTCCAAGATCCATTTAAATTTAAAGAATTAGTTTTATTGATATACCTTACTAATAGTGTCGAATTCTTATGAAAATTCACTACTATATATGCTGTGTCCCGAATGTTGTATTATATTTTCAAGTTATTAATTTCATTCTCCGTAATTTTTCTGTTTATTAAATATGAAAAATTTTACCAGCGCTGAATGTTAATTCAACTTTGGTAAGCATGGCTGTTAAGACTAATACATGGAGTTGTCTCTTTCGAATTTATTATTTTCTTTACCAGGTGCCCTTATTATTGTTACTGGTGATCGGGGTAGACCACGAAATGCACGACCACCTGAATTTGATAATGTTGTTCTGAAGGAAATTGAACAAAATCCAAAAATAAGTACTAGGGAAATGGCAAATCATTTCGAAGCATTTAACTCAACGATCTGGCGAGTTCTCCGTGAGCAACAATTGCGTCCATACAATATTCAACGTGTGCTATCGTGCTAACGTGCACTATCATCTAAAAGAGATTATTTACCTCGCCAACAATTTTCAGAATGGTTTGTTAAACAAAATAATGTTGGGAATTCCTTAAACTGCATTTTGTTCACGGACGAGGCTGGCATTAGGCGCGACGGTTTCGCGAATTTTTATAGCAGCCATAAGCATGGCTCTTAATTAATTAATTTTTCACCCGACATCGAATTAGAAAAGTTGAAATATCTTGAAAATTAGGTGTCTAAGCGATGTCGACCTAGTATACCTTTTTTGCTTAAAATTGATAGGGGATTAAAATCTGGTGTACGAAACGTTGGTATACAGGGTGTCAAACAAATTCTGGCCAATTAAATGCACTCTTACAGGTAGCGCCCTCTGCAAGCAAAACAAAAATAAATAACGTTAACACGCTGTAATTAAAAAAACTAAGCTTTGTGGACACATGCTTGTATAAAAAAATTTCTGGTAATGAATGTGCACCAGTAATATAGACCATCACTTTTGAATTAACCTATATATATATATATATATATATATATAT